>CM055114.1:15413603-15475406 GCA_029204225.1 Diphasiastrum complanatum | reverse complement strand
TAAGCAAGCACCAAGGAGTTGGTATGCTAAGCTTAACACTTTTCTACTTTTCCAGAATTACGAGTGAACATGATCATTCACTTTATTATAGATTTTTGGAAATTAGATCAAGACATGATCTAACCTATTGCGTTGGTAGATTAAGTCAATTCATGCATGATCCTAGTGTGGAGCATTGGAATCTAGGCAAGAGAGTATTGAGGTACATCTCGGGCTCTAGAGATTTTGGCATTGTTTATAGGGGATCATCTCCTAACTTGTTTAGATTTTTATATTCAGACTTTGCAGTAGATCTAATGGATAGGAAATCCATAAGTGCATGTGCCATTTTTATAGGTGATGGAGCTTGTTACATCTAGGTTTTGGTAAAGATCTAGAAATTTTCATAAGTTGATAAGCTTGTGCAAGAACATCCAAATAGGGCAAGGGACTACTATAAATAGGCTACAAGTGTGGGAGGAACCCATATATCTCATTCTTCTCATTCATTCTTATGGAAGATATCTCTTTGGGTTTCTACATCCATTTTTGCATCTTGGTGTTGATATAGTGAAATTTTGGGTGTAGAATGCTATTTTTCTTATGTGTCTTGTTGTTGTATTGCTGTTGTACTGACAAAAACAGTAAATTATCATACAATAGTGTTTATGACAAGTTCTTATTGATTCTTCATCTTATATATGTAGTTGATGCACGATGTCTACATTTGTAATGAAACTAGATGTGCTCTCTAAATTAGCTAAAGATAAAGGGAAAAAATAGATCTTTGTGATCTGATTTTTTCTCATTTTGCTCTATACCTCATGCTTAAATTATCCTCTTGGGAGAGAGACTTAAAGATAACATCTAGCATTGTTCATGCTATTGGGAAATCGTTGTGGATGTGGAAAGTTCAGGATGATTGGACGGACTACGATTTCCTCAATGTCACACTGTGCATGATCATGCATGCACGCACAAAAAACTCGTTTGAGTTGCAAAGGCGAAGCAAACAATTAGACAAAGCAAGAAGAGAGTCAGACATAATGAAGAGAGCTAAGCATGCACATTGACATTAATCTGAATGCAATAGAATGGACGATGATTGATTCAAATAGAAGAATGAAAATACATATCAATGAGTGCTAGAGAACAATTGTGGACAAAATTACGTGCTTAAAAGCTAACTAAGTTCTGTAACAGCTATGAGCTTATTCTGACACTCAGTCTGAAAGAAAGAATCGATGTGCAAAGGCATCTACAATATGTCTAACTCTTAGAGATTACAAAATGATAATTTATATTCATCTCTACAATCATCCATTATTATCTACATTTGTGTAGATATATATACAAGAATGGCATGGAATCGTTTGCCATTTGAGGGGGATTGTGGCTTGTTGTCATTGTTGATGTAGGTACAGTAGCAGTCGTGAGAGAAGAGCATGAAGCAGTCAATCGTGAATACTGTGGCGCCACATTTTTTTGTAGGCATGAAAGCTGCTATAGGCCGCAAGTGGCGTTTTTGCGAGACCTTGTGGTATTTTTTGTGGGGACTCATAACCATCGCTATAGGCCGTAAGAAGGGCTATTGCGGGACCTTTTCATAGTCCTCTCATTTGATCGCAAGTGACATTCTTGCGGGACCTTGCGGCTTGCATCTTTTACGCCTAAGTGAACACTTAGTGTTTTTCTGCAAATGTAGCAGGTATTTCCTATCCACCTTCAACCCTAGATCTAAGCACATCAAGCATCAAAGGAGATGAAGAGGATTAACATGTTGTCACGTGGAGATTCGTTCCCATGAGAGCGATAACATAGATCATAAAGTGCTTGCTTCAAGCCATATAGGCTCTTCCTTAAGTGACAAACTTTGTCCTCCTCACCATCCTTGATGAAGCCCTCGTGTTGCAACATGTATATTTCCTCTTCCAATTAGCCATTCAAAAGAACATTGGTCACATCCATTTGATAGAGATTCCACTTGAACAAAGTAGCAATACAAATGATCAATCTAATAGTTACAAGCTTTGCTATAGGAGCAAATGTTTCTTCATAATCTATGCCTTTAGTTTGAAGAAACCCCTTAGCAACCAATCTAGCTTTGTACTTACTTATAGATCCATCTTGATTGTACTTTAATCTATAGATCCACTTACATGCAAGTGGCTTCTTCCCGTATGGAAGGTGTACAAGATTCCAAGTTTGATTATCTATCAAAGCATCAAACTCTATTTGCATTGCATCTCTCCAAACTTGTGATCTACTTGCATCTTCATAACATAATTGCGTCTTTCCTTTGCTTCCCTTTCTCAAAGTATGTGAGCCTTGAAGTCTCGACCGTGCTCCTTGTGGATCTTCTCGGCCCCTTTGGTACTTGATCTTGATCTTCCAAAAGATCATTTTCAAGAAGCTCCTCCTCGGGTTTTGCAAGATCTTCATCACCTAAAATATTAGATGGACTTGGAAACAACTTGTAAGTTTGAGATTCATAAAATAAGACATCCTTGCTAACTTTTACTTTGCTTGAAAGGATCAAATATCCTATATCCTTTGCTATTTTCACTATAGCCTACAAATATTCCTTTGAAGGAAGTTGCATCTTCTTTCCTTCTAGTTTCCAAAGGAATGTGGACATAACATATACATCCAAACACTTTAAAATCTTTTACATTGGGCTTATTGCCAAACAAAGCTTGAAATGGTGAGATTCCACCAATAGCACTACTAGGAAGCCTATTACATAAATAATTTGCACAAGTTATGGCCTCCCCTCAAAAAAAGATGGGTAGACATGCATCAAGTCTTAAAGACTTTGCAGATTCACAAAGACTCCTATTTTTCCTCTCGGCCGTCCCATTTTGTTGGGGGGTGTAGGAACAAGTGAGCTCTCTCTTAATGCCATTGATCTCACAAAAGTCTCTCATCTTGTTGGAGATATACTCTCCTCCATTATCACATCTTAGAACTTTAATGCAAGAACTAAGTTGCTTTTCCACTAGAGACTTGAACTTTACAAAAGCTTCATATACAAGGCTTTTCTTAGACAATAACTCAATCCAAGTGAATCTAGTACAATCATCTTTGAAAGTCACATACATTAAGGCTCCTCCATTGAGAAAAAGCATGCACATTTGAATGGATAAGATCCAAAGGTGAGGTAGATCTTGTCAAAGATCTCTTGTAGGAAGTCTTGTGTGACTTTGCAAGGCCACATGCCTCACACACTTCTTGAAGGATTTTGGTAGGCCAAGAGATAGCTCATTTGAGGGCATGGATTCCATTGCTTAAAGATTAGGATGGCCTAATCTTTTGTGCCAAAGCTCCACTCGTGTCAACTCCTCCCTAACCATATTTACACTTTCAATGGCCACATTAGCATCCAACTTAAAAAGCCTTCCTTCCTTAATGCCACTAGCTATGCACTTATTATTTTTCAAGATGGAACACACTCCATTCTTGAAATGTACATCTAGTCCATTGTCCATTGTCCATTAGTTGACCAACACTAAGCAAGTATTTTGTAATGGATGGAACATACAAAACATTATCAAGATCTATCCTCTTAGATGATCCTAAGCATAATGGAATAGATGATATGCCATCTATCTTAAATTCTTGATCACTAGCAGTGTTGACTTCTTAGAATCATTACAAGAAAGTAGAGTAGAAAAATAATGCTTGTTGAATGACATGTGGGAGCTAGTCCCACTCTCAATCCACCATGTCTCTTGGCTTGATCTCGGTGTAGATGCTATCATCAAGGATGTGTTGAAGCCATCCTCTTCCTCCTCCCCTTGTGCAAGGTCGCCTCGATCTTCACTCCCTTGTGCATTCTTCTTCTTATAACATTTGGAAGCAAAGTGTCATTTCTTCCCACAAAAGAAACACTTAAGCTTGGCTTTGTTCTTTTGCTTTCCTTTGGAGGCAGATCCTCCATGCAACTTATCAATTGATGGAATTTGGTCTTGAATAGCAAAAGATTGAACTAGATTAGAGAACTCATCACCTAATCCATTCAAAATTACTTGCACTAGTTCATTGTCTTGGATCTTCTATTATATAAATCCCTATTCTTTGTTCAAAGATTTTACTCTTAGGACATACTCTTGTCCATTTTCTCCACTTCCCCTCATGCTTTGCAAGATCAGGGTTTTTAGCAAAAGCACTCTTGAAGTGTTATTGGATTCATAAATATTCTTTAGTAAATCCCAAGCCTCTTTTGATGAGATACAAGAAGCCACCTCCTTCAAGAGGTCATTGCTTACATTCAACTTTAAGCAATGTAAGACTAATCTAGCCCTCTTCTTGTATTTTAGTTGTTTTTGGGTGGCTTGAGGCTCTTCCTCAACTCATAAAACAATATCAAAGAGGTCATGGATCACAAGTAGTGATTCCATCCTCACTTTCCAAATGGAATAGTTTGTGGAAGTTAGTTTCTCACTAGATTCTAACAAATATCCACCCATGGATGACATTGTGAATGAAAGCCTATGAGATGCACAAAGATCTCTTGATAAAGAGCGACCTAAGATAGATCTCTAGCTTTCCAAGAAGCTTCTAATCTTGGCCCAATTAACCTAGTTCAACTTAAATGATGGTACAATAGATCTACTTCAGATATCTTAGCAAATCACTCCTCCAAAAAAGTGATTCTAATACAATTTTTGTTTGATATTTCACACACTTAAGATCTGAACAAATCAGCCTTATAGATCTGACCTAATGCTTCAAAATGAATTGCTTCAATGAATCAAAACACTATTTGATCATTAGCATTCAATAGATTGAACCTAGATCTAGACAATGATCCAAAAACCTTGAATTTTGGACTAGTATGCACATTTTGGGTCAAAAACACTATAAGGAATTTAATTTGAAGGTTGCTGTATGGTTTCACACGTGTGAACAGTACATCAGCAGTCCACAAATCGATCTTGACCAAAAATATTGATGGTACCTATCTCCTTGAACTCGCCCTCTCAAGTAAAGCTCAAAAATAACTCATTGTCATTGATTTCACAAGATTCATTAATCATTAGATCACTCTTAGACTTGGCTTTGATACCATGTCAATTTTCAGAGAAAATGACAACTTTGATTGTACAAAACAATCATTAAGAGTTATTGATTGCTTAACACAATGATCTATCAAGTTCTAAGTGTTAGATCTGGATCTAGAAGCATTTCAGATTAAAAAAAAAAATTGAAACAACTTGAATTCTGTTCAACATGGACTAGAAACTATGAAAATTAGTTTATGTCATCGAACTCTCAATTCAAAACAAATTGATTTCAAAACATTTTGCATACAATAAAATCCACATATAATAAGTTACAAAAAAAATGACTTTTTTACTTAAATTGCGTAATTGAACCCAAAAATCTCTTTTTAACTACTTTTACAAAAACTGTAATTGTGCATGAGATTTCATCTCAAAAACTACTGTAACACACTATGCCATGTTGTAGACTGCAAAGTGATTTATAAATGATCTTTTTTATAGAGGACATGCAACCTACTACTCGTCTATTCGACATGCAATTAGAACATCTAAAATTTTTGCCAAACTTCCAATGATCACAACTTTTGTTGCAGAGCACCAAATTGGATGCCGTAAAGCACAATACAAATAGAGAGTAGGTTAGGAAGATTCTTTTCATGTTACCCTAGGCCATACTCTCCACACATGCAAGCAATAAAGGTTGGAAAAATGAGGAGGAGGGTGATCTTTTTCAAGGAAGTTTTGTCAAAAATCATACCTCTTCAATCTCTCTTTAAGGATAAGTTCGCAAAATCTTGTGTAGAAGGAGGGGAACCCAATTCAAGAGTCATCAACCGATAACACTATTTTGGCCCTCTCTATTTATCGGGCTCCTGTATCTAATTTGCTGGATTGTTGCCAAGTAGGTGGAGATGTTTTTATTTCAATCTAATATTGTTTTTGTTTAGTTAAAAATCCGGCCCCAAGGAGTTTCTAGGTTTCAGAAGTCTTGCCCCAAGGCAATGATTTGAAAACTCATCATAAAGTCTGACTACATAAAATTGTGTCGACTCATTTCATTTATGGGCTAGTTCATGATCATAGCCCATGAGCATTATGAACATAATGTCTATGTAAATGGGTAAAGTGATATGAAAGATTGAGAGGAATATTGTTGTGCACATTGAAAATGAAAAGAATTTAATAAAAAAAAAGCATTGTTCAACTCAACTTCTCGAACAAGGCACATGACACCTTAGAGAAAATCATCCTGGTAGGGTGAACAAAATGCTTGATGGAAGTAACTACTAGAGCCTGAGGCAAGGCTCTTGGGTTCTTGCGAGCACACTTAATGCTCACCTTTCACATAGAGGTGAAGGGCATATATGGAGTTTAGGCCTTGCATCTGAAGGTGGCATTTAGGCCCATTTGATCCAGTTTCTACTTTTCCGAGGGTGGGGTACCAACATTGAATCTGTTTTCCCCGTGCTCTTATGGCAGGGTTTAGGCAGGGTTTAGCAGCATGCAGGCTTTAGCTTAGTTTGATTCTGAGCATGGCTTTGCTTTTCTGGAAACGTGCATCCGCCATGTATTCCGTTCAATCCGCAAATGCTTCAGTGGGATGCCAGAAGACAGGCTTCTATTCCTCCTGTTCAAGCATAATGCAAGGGCAGCTTCGTCTTGGCTTCAAGGAAATCTCAATTATTTGTTGCTGCACCTTTAAGTTGTCTTGCTCATATCCTACAACTAGGTTATTCTCAACATCACCATTTTCTTTGGACAAATCTCTCATCAATTCTGTGTCAGCTCCAGAGAAATCGCCTCCATCCACCACATTGTTTTCTTCTCCACCAGTTAAAACATCCTCTGAAGAATCGGAAGAGGGTGAATCCGATGCATATGAGTCAGGGCAAAGTTCGAAATGGTGGAAACCTATGTGTTTATACCATACCCAGGGTCTCTGCACTTACGTAAGACCTCTGTTTATACGCTTTGATGTACTTCAGAAATGGTAAAACGGTCAACAATGCAGGGATTGATTATAAAAGTGAACTGACAGTTTACATGTCTGACCATTTTCTTGAACTTCAAACTCCTTTAGCTTAATTTATAACCTAGGCTCACATAATCATGTATTGTTTAAGTACTGCTATTCTTGTTTCCTTTTCGTGGCTAAAGTTGCAGTTTATATCAATTCCAACTACGGGCAAGTCAATTTGAGAGTTGCCCTAAATTTTAAACCCTCCTTTCACATTGCATAGGCAAGTTGCGTGCTGATTGGCCCATTGATTTTCCTTGCTTGAACTGCCAGGCAACGAGGAAGGGCCCAAAAAATGCACATGAGTTGCCCCTATGTGGCAAAGAAAAGTGCCATCAGTGGCAACTTTAAGTGTAGTTTGAAAGGGGAGGGCCCATTTTTTGTTAGCATGGACCAACACAAGTGAGCCTTGTAGATGGGGAGACTTTCCGCTGTTCTGAGTCTGAAATAAGCCCTATGGCAACTCTAATAATGCAAACCAAAACATACTTTTATGGCTTTCCTTGACCTTATGCTAATACTTGACACCTTGTGTCAGGCTCTCCCTGATCTTCCTACCGACACCTGTCCAAACATGCACTGATCGCCACAAATTTCCAGCCTTTCTGATTCCCTGCAAGGACATAGCATCAAACACAAATATAGTGGAGCTGGCTGCGTCGTCTCCTCCCAGCCTTTGCTGCATAGATTATGATGAGGAATGCCTCTCTCTAGGCTCATACACAATCCTCAAGCACCCCTTAACCCTGACCCTTCCTAAATCTCTACACATGGCCAACTCCATGCACAGTCGACACTTGCCACTTGGCAGCACCCTGACACATAGGCAAGTGAGTAGGTTGACATGTGTCACTCATCCATTGGACCAAGTGTCCCAGTGAGCATGTGACACGTGTCATGTTTGACCGGTCAACCCTAACATGTGTCACTCATTCACTGGACCAAGTGTCCCAGTGAGCATATGATGTGTCACGTTGACTAGTCAACTCCTACTTTTTAGGTCAGTCCAACCACTCCTAATTAATGACCCAGTACCCTCCTATACCCAAGCAACATGCGACTCTGAGGCTCAGAAACTTAATTAATAGCTTTATTTACATTCCTGTTACAAAGGTCACCATAGGCCGGTGACTTAGCCATTTCTGTATTTACAAGAAATACATCTATAAGTAAAAATAGTAAACAACCGGGACAGGGAGTAAAAGCTGTAACATCCCTTCTCCCCTCAGGTAACATTGTCCCCGATGGCAAAGCTAGGGTACTGTGCACGCAGACTGTGCGCGGTCTCCCAGGTAGCATCAGAAAGAGGCCAAACAAACCATCAGACAACAAGTTATCACCGTTATGTAAAACCCGTTTCAATCTAGAAACATGAAATACAGGATGCACTTTATAGGTTTTAGGAAAATCTAACTTATAAGAAACATCACTGATTCTTTTAACAATTTTCTAGGGTCCACAATAACGCGGGGACAACTTGTAACATTTGCCCGTCTTAAGGGTCTTAGAGTCCTTGGGTACTTGGAGAAACACCATGTCTCCTACGACAAACTCTCTAGGCGTGCGATGCTGATCAGCGTAAGACTTAGCTCGGTCCATCGCTTGCCTAATATTAACCTTCACGAACTCAAGCATTTCATTCATTTGAGTTAGGAAATTAGCCGCACTAGGCACTCTCTGAGGAATTCCTACCGTAACAGGGCTAGCTGGCCTAAAACCATAATTAAGCCCGAAGGACTTATCTTAGTACTCACATTCTTCTTGTCATTGTAAGCAAACTCCAACAGTGGCAAGTACTTCTCCCATTGAGTTTGCTTATCCCCAACAAATGCCCTAAGCATATCTTCTAAGGTCTGGTTGACTCTCTCAGTTTGGCCATCCGTTTCAGGATGCTTCTTACTGCTCATTCTCAATTGGACTTCAAGTTTGGCCATAACTACAGTCCAAAAGTTTCCAGTGAATCGAGTATCCCATACAAATAATGCCTCCATGCCTTCAAAGCGTGGATAATGGCATACAACTCTTTCTCATGAGTTGGATAGTTCTTCTGTGCAAGGTTGAGCTTCTTGCTCTCAATACAATCATCATGCAACCCACTTGCTTGTTAGGGCTCCATTCTTGCCTACTTAGAATAGGGTTTGACTGCTAGATCCTCACCTTTCAATTCTACTTGGCTCTTTAGTTTGCTAAAATTCTTAGATAGCAAATGTTGGTAGTACGTAGTCTATCATTGTGCAAATAATTAGCAGATTATTAATCACTTGACCCAATTCTAGCTACGATGAATTGGCTTGCCACGTAGACATGCAAATTTAAAACTCAACTTCACATAATGAAAGATGTTTGACTTTGATATATCAACATGTAGAGATTTGTGCATGTTTTCAATTTTTGATTTTCTTGTGGAAGTTTGTAAGTTAAGTAGTGCTTTGAAATTTGGTTGGCTATTCACAAGGTGTGGAGAGTGTGGCTTTAGACACAAGCTTTGATGGATACATGTCTACGTAACCATTGATACAAATGTGTCCTTAGGGGTACACATCACCATTGAAGCTGAAAGTAATTTGCTTCTTGGGAATCTATGCATGCAAACATCAAAGCCATGATTAGCCCGTTGTTTCGACCAAGTTTTCACCTTGGTCAATGAATGGGACGTTGAACTGAATAATTTTAAAATCAGTGATTTATCTTTGATGCAGAGATTAGTTCGATTTATAGATAGCATTCATGTTGTCATAAGGATATCAAATTACATTGGAATTTGGGAGTTAGTAACTTTTTTGGCTAGCTTGTTGATACGAGCTCGAGAATTGTGTTTGGATGTCTAAAGACTTGTGATCAAACTTGAACTAAGAGCAATCTTGTAGCTTTTGTATTGTCTTTCTTCTATATTGGTTTTACTCAAGAAATGTGGGCTGCAAACCTGAGTTTATGTTCATGATTTGATGCCTTGTTTTATTGTATTTTGTCTTTGGTTATTTTTTGTTTGTAAATATTTTCTACAACGAGCTTTTTGCTCTTTGTAGAAGACACTTTTGCTTGATGAATTGATTGTGCTAACAGATGGACAATCCTGAGCACCTTGAAAAGTTTAGTCACACATATCCTGCCTTAAGCGTTTCTCCAAGAACTTTGAAGAAAGCTCGTCAACAACCATTCAAGTACTTTCTGGTTCTAGATTTGGAGGGAATGGTAGAAATCTTGGAGTTTCCAATTGTGATGTTAAACTCTGAGACATTGGAAGTGGTCGATCGATTTCACAGGTACTATTAGTTGCTCAATTTATCCTTGGGATCTTGGAAGAAGCTTATTTTTATGCGCTCTTGATGTTCATTTGTACTGCAATCTTAATTGGTGCACTTAGGAAAAGGATTTTTAGTTGATTTATTGCTAGGTATGGAAAGATTTCATCATTAGAAAGGCGAATGGTTGACATTGTATTCTATCAAAGGCTTTACCAATAACTAGCCAACTAGAGGGAGCTACCTCAAGGTTGACAAAGACGTTTGTGGCATCACAAAGTAGTCAATTTTTTTATTAGAATAATAAATGTAAATGATGTAGAAGCCATAGGTTACTATGACCCAAAAGGTCAAGATCTGTGTAACCATGGTCATTTATATTTTAGGCCCAAGTTAGTATGAAACTAACTTGTAGGGACTCGTGGGTCCACTAGGGGCCTATACATGTGAATTAAGTATCTAACTTGTTATTTGGGGTACTTAATCATTTTATGTAACTTATGGTAGCTAGATAGCCATTAGTCAAGTTATTGGACAGCCAACAGTCATGAAGGTAGATAGCCATCTTGGACTAACTAAAAAATCAGCAAGATCAAAGCTGAATTAGTGAGCACTATAGATTGCAATACACCACATGCAATAGCTCATTCACAAGAAGATATAGGTGGCTGTATTCTGCTGAAATAACAGAATATTAACTAATATGCAGGCTTCCAATGAAGCCAAAACACAACCAGAACTTTTGTGATAAAATGGTGTGCACTGAATGTGCTAATGGAGCAGATGGTAGGACCTTCTTCCAAGCTCAAAAACAGAAAAATTTCAGCCACTAAAATTGTGTCAAAAACACATTTGTCTTCAAGGTAGATGGGTGCCCTCCTCCAAGAAGAAAATCTGAAATTTAAAGCATGTAATCTGATTTCAATCACATGAAAACTAGTTGAGCATGGGCGCCCTACTGCTGGCTCCCAAATGAGTGGAGGTTCCAAGCTTTTCCCTGCAATTTTCTGCACAAAAAACAAGAAGGAGCCAAACAGTTCTCTCTCCACAAAAATCAGAAAAATTCTGATTTTTATGAACCAAAAGAGGAGAAATGTGGCTGCCTATTGGGTGTCCTCCAGCAAGCAATCAATTCTGAAAAATGGCTCTGATACCATGTAGGAATCCAGAATCAAGACTATTCATTAACACAAAGTATTCTCAAAGAGAAGAGAGAGATGGATGACCCTCTTGTAGAAACTTGTGGACAGCCAATATGAACAGTAGATTGCTTAGCAAAAGTGTGTCTCATACAAATGAATGGCTACATATAAGAGATTTTGGCCTGGAATATGTTTTTCCCATCTACTATTAGCTGAATTTTCAGAAATGGCTAAAGAATCTGAATCTATAGGTTCTTTGTTCAATGAAGATAGGTTGGATGGAACTAATTTCTCCTTGTGGTGCTACATGATCAAAAACCTCCTTATTGCTAAAGGTTTGTTTGAAGTTGTAAGTGGTGATGAAGAGAGGCCACCTAGTTTGGCACCTACTACACCGTCAAGAGCTACTTCTTCAACATATGTGGAGGTGTCTTCCGAAGAACAAAAGAAGTGGGATCGACGTGATGCACAAGCACATTCGGTCATGGCGCTATCCGTGAAGAGATCAATCCTACCTCACATTCGATCATGCAAGACTCCCAAGAGTGCTTGGGAAGTACTTGCCAAGATGTTCCAAGTGAAGAATACGGTGAAAGTGCTTTTTCTACGTAATCAACTCTCAACATTGAAGATGCAAGAGGGTGATACGCTTTCAAATCACTTAATGAAGATCAAGGATCTTCGTGAAGAGCTTCTTATTAGCATTGACGAAATTGTTGAGAACTCTCAATTTGTTACAATTACTCTTAATTCACTTCCTCATTCCTATCTTCCATTTGTGTCTACTTAAAGCATATCTCTTAGGGGACAACAAATCTCCTTTGAAGAGCTTGTTGGCTTACTTCTCCAAGAAGAGCAAACAAGGATTAATTTTGGTGAACAAGAAGATCAAGCCTTCTTCACCAAAGGCAAAGGCAAGGGCAAGTGGAAAGGTAAGCCTTCTTCTTCCGAGGATCAAAAATCCAAGGAAGGCCAAGATCAAGGATCCAAAAAGAAGGGTAAGTGTCATTATTGTAAAAAGTTTGGGCACCACATAAAGGAATGTAGGAAGAAGCTTACTAAGGATAAAGAGAAAGGTATTGATACAAATACAACCATGATTGCATTAGAACATCAAAAGGAGGATGATTCTTTCAATGGTGATTTTGCTTTTGTCACTAACAATCTCATTTCTAATCAAAATGAGATTTCTACCACTTCTCGACTTGCTGGTTTTTCAGCAGAAAACAACACTACTTCAGCTTTGCTGGTTGCTGTTTTTTCTTTCATTGATTGGGTGATTGATAGCGGAGCTACACGCCATATGACTCACCATAGAGACGTCTCCACAAAGCTTATGAAAATAAAAGATGGAAGCAAGGTTCAAGATGTTGACAACACCTCCTATCCAATTGAAGGCATTGGATCTATACCACTCATTCTTCCCAATGGAGAAAAAAAAATTCATTCGAAATGTACTTTATGTTCCTAAGATTAAGAAAAATCTCATTTCGGTCTCTACAATCATGAATCAAGGATTGATTGTAGAATTTAAAGAAGACATGTCTTATAAAAGACCCAAAGAGATCACTTTTAATTGTTGCTTCGGGAACATTGCGAGGAGGTTTGTTTTTGTTGGATATTTATGAACCTAAAGCTTTGACATCCTTTGGTCTTGTTGCTACTAATTCACATGCATTGGAATTGGCTAAACTATGGCATGCGAGGTACGGGCACCTCAATTTTGGAAGTTTGAATATGTTGAAGAAATTCAACATGGTGGAAAGCATTCCAAATATGGAGCATCCCAAAGGACATGTATGCGAAGGATGCATACTTGGTAAGTTTCAACGGAAGCCTTTTCCTATTGATGGGACTATCAAAGTTGGTGATAAGTTTGCCTTAATTCATAGTGATGTATGTGGTCCAATGAGGACCGAATCCATTGGTAAATGCAAGTACTTCTTTACTTTTATTGATGATTTTTCAAGGTTTACATGGATCTTTCCTATGAAGGCAAAATCTGAAGTTTTTCAACGCTTCAAAGATTTTCTAGCTATGATAGAAAATCAATTTGGGCATACTTTGAAGATACTACGTACCGACCGAGGAGGAGAATACACTAAAAGTACGTTCAGCACGTTTCTTCAAAGCAAAGGCATTCTACATCAAATGACTACACCTTACACACCGCAACAAAATGGTGTTGCCGAGAGGAAAAATCGCACAATCATGGAGATGGCTCGTTGGGCGTTCCCCACAAGTTTTGGGCTAAAGCGGTTATTACGACGACATACATTAGTACTAAAGCCTTGAAGATTTTGACTCCTTATGAAGTTTGGTATGGTAAGAAGCCATCGGTTTCTCACTTTTGCACTTTTGGTTGCACGGCTTATGCGTTTATTCCCGATAAGCTAAGATCCAAACTAGATGATAAAGGAGTAAAATGCATTTTTATGGGCTATAGTAGTGAAAGTAAAGGCTATAGATTGTTTAATGTGGATACTAACAAAATCATAGTGAGTCGTGATGTTCATTTTGATAAGAAGAACTTCTATGATCTTGCGCCCATTCATGTCATGAAAGGGGACATCCCCCAAGATGACTATGTTGAAGTGTTTCCAGATTTGGTATCACCATCTAATCTTGAAGAGGAGGGACTGCCACTTCCTCTAATGGACAGCCTACTGGTTCTTCAAGCAAATAGCCCATAATTCATCGAGAGGAGCAGATTTATGAAGAGGAACGGCCTGTTGAAAACTTTGAACAGGATAGTCCAATTTCACGGCACTTTGGACAGCAAAGTGTTGATAGTTCAGATCACTTTGGACAACAAAGCGTTGATCAAAGTAAGGTTGTTGGACAGCCTAAACCAGTCCCTAAATGGCTGTTGCAGACTTTGCAGGACTTTGCAGGACAGCAAAGTGAACCGTTTCTATAAAGGGAAGACTCGTGCCTCATCTAAATCAGTAGAATTTGCTGATTTTTTTGATTTTGCTCTTACATCTATTGAGGATAGTGCAATAGAACCTGTTTTTTATGAGTAGGCTAGAGGAGTAAAATGTTGGCGCAATGAAAGAGGAGTATGACTCACTCATAAAGAACCAAACATGGGTTCTTGTTGATCTTCCACATGGAAAGAGTACAAGGCAAGACCTGTTGCCGAAGGTTATGCGCAAAAGGAGGGCATTGATTATGAGGAAACTTTTGCACCTACCGCACGAATAACTACCGTAAGGATAGTCACTGCTTTGGCTGCCCATCATGGTTGGCGTATGCACCAACTTGACATAAAGACAGCCTTCCTCAATGGTGATCTTAGTGAGGAAGTTTACCTTCAACAACCTGCTGGTCATTACGGGTAGTAATGAACAATATATTGCAGCCTTAAAATCTGATCTTGCTTCAGTTTATGATACATCAGATTTAGGCCAATTGCATTTCTACCTTGGTCTTGAGTTTTTGCAAGGAAAGGCTGGAATCTACACCAATTGAGACGGGCCTGAAGTTAAGTAATCAAAGTGGTGGTGAACCATTTGATACTACACTATATTGTCAAGCGGTTGGAAGTCTCATTTACTTATGCAACTCAAGACCAGACATATCTTATAGTGTTTCCCTCATGAGTCAATTCATGCATGCTCCGTTGACATCACATTGGAAAGCATTGAAGAAGATCCTTCGATATCTTCAAGGAAGTAAATCACTTGGTCTGTTTTATCCTTCTAGTGATGATGCATGTTTGGCTGGTTTTTGTGACTCAGATTGGGCTGGAGATCAAGACACTAGACGCTCTACTAGTGGTCATTGCTTTTTCATTGGAAATTCTGCAGTTTCTTGGTTAAGCAAGAAGTAGCCCACCGTTACTACATCCTCAAGTGAAGCAGAATATGGTAGTGGGACAAAGTTCTTTCACGTATAAATTAGTTCAATGTTGCTAGTGTTGAAGGTCCACGTTTCAAATAAAAAAAGAGGATTGAGATATTGAGATGACCAAGAAAACACAAGTTACGAATGGAGCCACAACTGATCTAGAGCTAAGCTATGAAAGCATCACATAAGCAAGACTTAAGCTATGAAAGCAGCACATAAGCAAGACTTAGCCCTAGAAAGCAGGAAAGAGAGAGATTAAGGAGACTAAAGAGAGAGATCAATATCATTACCTGAATAACAAATGACACAGTTTCCCTACTTATAGCCAAGAGGAAGCCCTAAAAGGAAGCTTCCGGTGGCTAAGGCCAAGGGCCAACCATATAGTCTAAGTGTCACTAATGAATAAAAAGGGCCCAAGGCCTGCTTATGCATAAAGTAAAGTAAATGTAAATAGACGCGACGAATGTAATGAGCCAAGTCCATAACTCTCCCCGACACAAAAAAAAAGACCCAACTGCCGAAAAGAAACTGGATCCAACAACAGCAAGCCCTGGTGCATCAACAACTAGAGCAGCATCTGATCCGCAAGTGATGGTGTATGATAAAAGACATCAATAGGCTCCCATGTGGCCTCCTCAACAGGACGACCATCCAACTGAACCAAAAACTGAATCTGCCGGCAACATCGACTATGGTGAAGGCGAACCTGGTGAATGGCAGCTGGTAAGAAAGGGAACAACTCAGGATCAACATCATGGCGACGAAGGGAACATTTCGGCCGCGTCATCTAAAACCAAGCAATATGGAACAACCAGGAATGCCAAGGAACCAGAAGAAGATCAAGCAGCAACCAGGAATGCCAAGGTATCCGTAATGCCCAAGATAGTAGAGGATCAGCCCAAAAGATAGGGACATCATACCAAGGTATCCAAAAAGCCCGAGAAGGTAGAACTGCGTCAGCAACGGGAAGCCAATAAGGAAACTAGAAAAGAGATGGACACTCATCGCGAATAGCCGCATCATACACGTAACCATCAACCATATGTGCAAACTCAGTGATATAGGTGCCCCAAGAAAAGATAGCAGCATCGGAAGACCAGCACCAAGGAGTAGGAACATAAGACCTCATATGGACATACCAATCCATCATAGGATACACCAAAAACGGATGGAGAATCGGATGACCCATCGGAACTGGCCGCAAGTGTAATCCTAAAGTACACACCAGGCACTGGAACGAGGAACAAGATCTGCAACATCAGTAGCAAGCATCGGATCAATATCCACGTGTAGCTGGGAATGAGTATCAAAGCACATATGAGCAATACTGAAGTATATGGCGGCAACATCCCCAAAAACTACCCAAGAGAGGAGAAGGAACTCTCTCAAGGTACTCTGATGGTCTTGGAAAACCAGAACAAAGTGGCAAGTTAGCATCGGAGACCAAGCGATATGGAACAACCTGAAATGACGGGGAATCTGAAGATCACCTAGAGAAACAGTAGCTGGAACGGAGGCAATAACCCAAGCCATCAGGATATGCCAAGCCTGACAATGAGCAACAATCCAAGGAATAGATAGAGAGCCACATGCATAATCATAGAGATATCCGCACCATAGACGATCAATAATATGGAAAAACCAGCACCAATCAACAGGTCCAAATGGAAACCAAGCTATACGTAATAACCAGGAATGCCATATATCCATAGCATCGGCATGGACTGCAGCAAACCTATATGTAGAAAGGCAAGGAGACTGAAGGATGCCCGTATACTCATCTAGAAAGATCCCAGCATATAAATACCCTAGATAAGTAATAGTGACCATCTAGCAAATATCCTCGGATGGAAAATGTGTAACGGTAAGTTCTGGAAAAAGAATGGGAATGAGAAACCTCAACATTGAGAGGCTGGGAAGCAGGAACAGGTGTAGCATGAATCCTGGTGGAAATGTAACTGCTAATAAATGAATGTGTACTGCCTGTATCCACTAAAGCATTATACTCTCGCCCCGCATCTAGAATAATATGATCCACAAATGGAACAACATACGTAGGCATAATAACAGAAGCATCAACTGATAAGTTCTGGCCTAAATATGCATCTAGAAGAACCGCATACTCATCTAGACGGGTATCAGCAATATCAGCTAGTGAGTATACAATAGGACCATCATGAAATGTATAATTGTATGCCATATGGAGATCTACTGGAGTAGCCAAAGCATCTGAAACCGTCGACCCATGAATAATATTGAGATAAGGAGCATAGGCGACAACACCTATAGCATGGCGCTCAGGAACACGAGTAGCATCAAAGTACTCAACAACAATATCAAAGCATGGAAGACTCACTATGGGGATACAATGACGAGCTCAGGTAGATCAGTAACTATCTCAAGTAAATCAGGCAACTCGCTCAAATTGTGTGATATAGGATCCTGAAGGCCAGCGAACTCTGCAGACGTGTAACGTCGGACAAAAGCAGGTCGAGGGGTCGGAGGACGAGGAGACGAAGGGACAATGCAAGGAGCTGGAACTGAAGGGGCAGGTATAGGGGTGGACATAGCGGGAAAAGATGAAGTAGAAGGACGGGGTTGGGAGAAGCGGGAAGGAAGGGTGTCAGAGTACTTGTGTTGTAAAGTACTGGCAAGAGACATCGCCTCAACAAGTGTGGGAGGACGGAAGGAAGAAACATCGTAACGTAAGGCACCACGAAACCCAGCAATGTGACAAGAAATAAGCTTAGTGGCCGGTGAGGGGGAGTCCCAAATGAAGGAAAGACAGGAGCTTTTCCAGGACCATGAGGCTGTAAAGAATCAATATGTGATTGCATAGTAGCAAAGCCGGTCATAACTGTATCAAAGCGAAGAACGAGGCCAAAAAGGGTATCATCCATGCGCCGAAACTGATCGGATAAGTTTTCCTGAACAGTTTCACTCGGGGTAGGTGAATGTGCCATAATGATAGTGGAAGGAATAGACGAAAACTTGAGGGAGCGGACTCTTGTCGTTACCCCAAATTAGCCTGTTACAACCAATATTATCACAACTAAGAAAGGGCAGCAATCAGCAAATGGAAAAAGTGAAAATGAAGGCTGTAAAAATGCGCTGGACAGCCAGGAGGGAAATGTCAAATTGGAATATCAAACAGAGTCGGAATTCTGTGAAATGTGGTTGAGGATGAGCGCTGGAGAGCCTTTTGATAAACTGTGAAAGGTGGCTGGAAACGGATAAAATAATAGGTGAAAGTGACAAGTCGGAAGGGTTGGGGCAGCGATGAACAGGCTGCAGGATTTTGGCAATTTGGAATAGCAAACGATTATGGAATTGGGTGATTTTTGGATAAGAGGCTAAAGAGAGAGAGAGAGCTGAAGATCCAAGCTGAAAATGGGTGCTGGGCAGCAGCTAGTAAGATCCACAAACTTCCTGCAATATGATGGAAAAACCGCTGAAAATGGTGATGAAGTAGGGCGCTAGACAGCCTCCAAACAATCAGCAAAATGGACAGCAAATCGGTGGAGAAATCCGTCGAAGATGGCAAGGTAGTAGGGCGCTGAATAGTAGCTACCAAAATCTGTAAATAACTTATAAAAAAAAATTGGAGAAAACCGCTGAAAATGGTGATGAAGTAGGGCGCTGGACAGCCTCCAATCAAGCCACGAAATGGGCAGCAAATCGGTGGAGAAAATTGACGAAAGTGACAAGGTAGTAGGGCGCTGGCCAGCCTCTACCAAATCTGGAAAAACGATGGAAATCTAATGAAAAAATCGACGAAAGTGATGGGTTAGTAGGGCGCTGAACAACCTCTACTAAATCTGAAAAAACGATGGAAATCTGATGAAAAAATCGACAAAAGTGATGGGTTAGTAGGGCGCTGGACAGCCTCTACTAAATCTGAAAAAGTAGTGCACAGGAAAGTGCTCTGATACCAAGTTACGAATGGAGCCACAACTGATCTAGAGCTAAGCTATGAAAGCATCACATAAGCAAGACTTAAGCTATGAAAGCAGCACATAAGCAAGACTTAGCCCTAGAAAGCAGAAAAGAGAGAGATTAAGGAGACTAAAGAGATCAATATCATTAGCTGAATAACAAATGACACAGTTTCCCTACTTATAGCCAAGAGGAAGCCCTAAAAGGAAGCTTCCGGTGGCTAGGGCCTAACTGGGAGGGATAATAGTGCGCCCTCCAAGAAGGCCCGCACTCTCCAGTCATATGTCCAAATGGCTTAATAATGAATAATAAGGCCAAAGGCCAACCATATAGTCTAAGTGTCACTAATGAATAAAAAGGGCCCAAGGCCTGCTTATGCATAAAGTAAAGTAAAATGTAAATGGACGCGGCGAATGTAATGAGCCAAGTCCATAACTACACAACAATGCTATTGTCTAGACAATCAACTACACAACTTAGTAGTAGTGTTAAGTGTGTACATGAGCCAGAAAGATAACTTTTAAAGCAAATACTACCCACAACCTAAGGGCCTCTTTTTTCTAGAATCCACTTGAGAGACCGTTGATGTAACTATGGTCTATGCATAATGCCATGACACAACCGTAAGTATTAGGGTCAAGTTATCGACCTGACTCATATCAAATGGATCACCATAGGGCTGATGACCATAAGCTACAAAAGGTGCCAACTAAAATCCAAGACTCAACTAAGTTCACTATTTGATGCGGTTATGTGGCATTCTTGGTCCATACATATAACTTGGTACACACATGTTTGCAATATCATTCCTATTTGAATCATTGTTGATGGCATTTGTGTGATCGCAATTCCCTTACACCCATGCATGAGATACAAGAAATATAAAACAACATTGTTTATTATCGTTTTTCTCATACTCCACTTTTTAGGCCCGTCTTAAAAAAATTGTTCCGAGATTTGGGATGCTCGTAACAACAACCTCATTTAGTCATTGGCCTTAGTAATTTGATAGTGCAGTAATATTTCTTTGTTGTCTTCATAATTGGAATTTGCATTTGCACTACTGATCACCAATAATGTAGAAAATCTCTTGTCTTGGTTTACAATTCTCAACATAGAAATCGGGGTGCCATGTGAGTAGTGGTTTGCTCTCCCAAGTAGCATTACGCGTTTCTGGATCCAGAATCGCTGGAAAAAAAAATAGTCATGATATTGCATTGCTTTGCAGGTTATAATAAACTGTGCCTTTCTTAGTTTTCCCTTAAAGAAACTCATATCTCTGTTAGTAAAAGCTACCAAACGAGGACCCATCAATTGTATTCATAGTTTCCAATTAAAGTTTCTAGCCTCCCATGGGGGTTGGGGCACCCACGACTTAAGGTCTCCTTTGTAGAAATGCGGTTGGATCCTGGATGTTGTGACAAAGGTTTAGATGGGATTGAAACGAGTAACATATTTTTAAGGGTCCAAATGCAGCTAAATAAGGCCCTAACTGCCAAAACAACTGAAGAAGCCAATAAACTCTTACTAGACATCCTTAGCTCTTTCCTATTTAACATAATCATTGTTGTCAACATTTGATTGAGTCATGATAGCTTGTGATTGAATAGCCACATCAAGTGTTTGATGATGATCTTGTAGCAAAGGTTGATGAGCATTGAGCAATCAAATCAATGGGCTTCTCCCTTATTGTCTTGTCATCAGGTCTAGCTTCCAATGAGCTAAAGTTTGAACTTGATGGTGAGGTCAGTTGTGTTGTAGATGAACCTGAGAATGGTAACTAGTAGGAATGAAACTACTTTGGAAGTTTAAGCCAGTTTGCATCACAGGCCTCATTGGACCCAATAGTAGCTCTAAATGGACTGATAGAAAGGATATCAAAAGTAATGTTTGTTAGCAAGAAAATTTAGTTGATAAAATCACAAGGTTCAAGTTAGGAAAAAAAGATAATTCAGGTGATGTTCATAATATTATGGGAGCTCTCTCTCTCTCTCTCTCTCTCTCTCTCTCTCTCTCTCTCTCTCTCTCTCTGTGAGCGGATCGGCACGGATCTGGAGCGCGGATCTTAGTTGTGATCTGAGCGGGACCTGGGAGCGGGACCTGGGTGCTGAACCTGGGTGCAGAACTGACGGAATCTGGCGTGGGTCTGAGTGGGATTGGTAGCGATGGTCTGAGTATTCAGCTGAGCAGGTTTGATCAATGGGCCAGATGCAGCGGATCTGAGTTATCTGAGATCTGCTCAATGCTGTTCCGCCATCTGCTGCTGTTTCCGGCCTCCTCCATCACTGTTATGGCACCTAAGAAGAAAGGGGGTGCTCCCCCCCCAGCCCTATTGCTCACATCTCCCCCTCCATCGCTGGCAGCAATGGAGAGGAAGTCCCCTACATTATCAGCAATGGAGGGGCTGCGGCCATCTTCACCTCCAGCGATGGAGGCACTTCCTGCTTCGTTGGCAGCAATGGAGAGTTCCCCCATCCGTGAAGCAATGGACGGGTGCTCCTATACCTTTGCCGAAAATATCCATGAGGCTGCCAAAACATCTGCAAATACTACAATTGACTACACTCCCTCCAAACCTACGGAAAGTCTCGTAGCCTATGACCTTTTTATCCGACAAGAAATCCTCGGACTTAAGAAACAACTACACTTTTTTGAGATTGAAAATGGCAAGCTGGTCAGGGATCTCTTTGGTGTCAAAGGGCGAGTGGGGCAGCTTGAGCAGGAAAATTTATATCGTAAACAAGATAACTTGCTTGGAAAAACAAGTCGAAGAGACAAAGATGTGGGCGGCACTCTTCAAATTGGACGATATGGGCAGCAAACTCTCATCGCTTACAAAACAGGTTGAAGAAACGAATCGATCCTTAAGCAAGGTAATCACCCTCATATCTGAACCTCTATCCTAGATAACAATTTGGAGACAGTTTTGGATGAGCAAGCTAGAAGGGCCAAAAAAGCTTTTAACATTAGAGTAAGAGGCATTGCCAATGGAGGAAAACGGATAGAAGAAGCTACAGACTTACGCATTTCCAAGTTATCTCATGTTGCTGATGGTTTTGATACTACATGGCGTAGTAAGTTTGATGACAATGTTCTATTTATCAAATTTCGTTCTCTTCAACAATGCAATGCAGCCCTTCGGCTTCGGGCAAAGCTTAAAGGCACCTTCGTTTATATGGATGATGATTTATTAAACACTCAAGGAAGCAAAAGAAAAAGGACAAAGGGTTGTTTTTATCGACGACAAACCGAGATATTTCGACCTCCTTTCACAGTAGGAACTCGGGGCTCCCGGGTTCAGAAGCTGCCTGAGATCCCCTACCACATTGAGACTTGGCTTCTGGAATTGCAATGGTTTTTTGTCATCATCATCGGCAGGACATTTTACTGATTTTATTAGCAAATGTGACATTTTGTTGTTGGCTGAAACCCATGAGTCCTTATATCATCCTTTCCCACATATACAGGATTACTTTTGGGATTCTGTTTTTGGCCCATTTGTGAGGGGAAAAACTTGTCGAGGATCTGGCGGAGTAGCTTGTCTATACAGAGACACCGTAGTTAAGATGGTTAAACAAGATCCTTACGCTCGCTATATTTGGCTACACATTATTGGGTCACTATTGGGATTACCTTAGGATATTTATACGGTTGTATGCTATTTCGCTCCACAAACTTCGGCGTTTGCTGAATTTGGTGGGACCCATGTCAGACACTCTCAGATGATATTGCTATCTTTTCTCAACAGAGTTACATTTTATTAGCAGGAGATTTCAACGCCCACACAGCTCTAGACAGACGGAATTTCATGTAGATACTGACTTTCTCAGGCTTCACCCTTTGGATATGGGACTAGATCGGGTATCACAGGATGCATACACTCCAGCTACATCTTTTGGGGAGCAGTTGATCACTCTTGCAGAGACACGTCCTTGCCATCTTGAAGGGCCTCACACATTGGCCTTCCTCATCAACATATACATGTTATCCTCACGGTGGAGGACATAGTGTAGTTGACTACTTTATTGGATCACCTGCCTTGATCCCTCACATCTTTGATTTCTCCATTTCCACTCGTAAACGTGTCCCTTTTACCCACTCTGGACTTACAAATTACAGCACAACCTTGTCCCAACTGCTTATTAGCTTCTCGTTCACGGCATCAGTTGACCAACAAGCCATTTTTCTCTCTACATCCCTTTTAACTGCTGCGTCCTCATCTTTCCCACCAAGACGATACCATCTCTTGCGCATATAAAGTAATGATTGCAGCAATAGTCTCCTCTGTAAAGCCAATTGAAGATAATCTCTGGAAAAGGAGATGTGTCGGAACAGAGTCAAAAGCTTTGTGAAAGTCCACAAAGCAGCAATAAACTCTCTGTTTCCGATGTCGTGCCTCCAAAATGAAAATCTGATTTGAGGTAGAGTATCCTGGTCTAAACCCAGCCTAACCCATAGCGTGTAACTCCTCAGTCTCAGCAAAAGATCCACTAACCGTCTGTAATATAGAACCATAAATCTTAGCCAGAGTGTGACCAATCATGATGGTGCGGTAGTTTTCTACACTCATGGGATACCTGCCTTGAGGATGGGATGAAGGATATTAGTACATCATGACATGGGAAAACCAGAAGTCACAGCTGTGTTAAAAACATGAGCAATGTAGGGAGAGATAAGGTGTGCTACAGGCTTTAGGAAGTCTACATTTAAAGAGTCATAATCAATGACTTTATGAAGTTTGGCATGTTTAATGGCGTTTTCAACCATGTGTGGAGTAAAAAGCGAGCAGTGGGCAGGTCGAGGTGAGAGTAAGGTAGGAGGAGAGTCCATGGTATAAAGTTTCGTGGCATATTCGATCCAGGATTCAGAGATGGTAGTGGCTGGTCCCCGCTGAGACATTCTACCATTGGAGTGAAGCAGGGCTGTCCCTTATCACCCACTCTCTTTGCACTATATATTGATGATCTCGAGTAGATTATTCGCGAGGAAGGTGGAGAGGGCTGTCCCTTAGCGGACATTATTATCCCCATTCTCTTATATGCTGATGATGTGGTTCTTCTCTCATCCTCTGCAGCTGGTTTACAGAGACACCTTGCTGCTTTACATCACTTTTGTCAGCTTTAGGGATTGACGCTTAACACTAAGAAGACCAAGATTATGGTGTTCAACACTAATAGACAGCATATGAGAGATGTGGTATTCTACTATGACGGGCCACCGATTGAGATCGTGACCTCTTACACCTATTTGGGAGTACTTTTCTCTAGTTCACTACTCACATTTCGACCAACAGCCCTCACTAGGCTCCGTAAGGAGCATACCACTCTTGTTCATATGGAGAGATTTTGTTCCACATACTATGTGCAGGACCCTGCTACCAGATGCTTACTATTTTGCTACTGTCTCCTTAGTTGTTTTATACTCTGCTGAGACTTGGTGCCCTGATTTATCACACGATTCATGGAGGGATCTTACTCGTATCCAGATTCTCATGCTTAGCAGGATGATCCGGGCTAAGCCCTCGTTGCTACATGATATCATACTAGCAGAGTTTGCTTCCCCTCCCTTGGTTATCGGTGCGATGTTTCAGATCATTACCTTTCTTCACAGGGTATCAGATTTAGATACTTTCAAATTCGTTGTTGCTGCTCTCACTTCATCTCGTACCATTGCTGGACAGGGAGCCAAGCACTCTTGGTATAGCAGCGTCTCAGCCCTTCTTCAGACTTGGGGGTTATCTGCATTTGATCTTCTGAGCGGGACCCATGCTTATATCAAACAACAGATTTATCGGAGCTACATACGCACTATATGGTCACAGCCTGATCCTGATAGGGTCAAGATACATTATTACGGCACACATCTATTATGGCTGGATGCTACGGGCATTCCTATCCTTCCAGCATATCTTACTTAGCCGCTATCTTTTGGTCTGAGATATAGTATGGGACAGCTTCGAGTCTCTTCTCACCAGCTTGCTATCGAGATAGGTAGATCCATGGACACTCCCAGATTTCAGAGGATATGTCAGCTTTGCTCTCTTCAGGCCATTGCCCCACTGTCCACCCGTTTCCACCATTGCCACGCTCCCTGCCGAAGGATCTATCGCCCTTGCTGGGCTCCTTCGCATTCCCTATCATCTTTGCTTTTGTTGCTAGTTCATCCGCTCTTCAAGAACCACCACCTATTTCATACACACCCTCCAAAATCAACAGAACTTTACTCATCTTGGCAGATTGATCAGATTAAAGCCGATTTCCAGACTTTGAAGCAAGAAATCTCACAGTTGAAAGGAATAGTAACCTCTCTGATCACTGAAAGGAACTCATTGCAGTCCAAAGTTGCATCACTCGAGCAAGCAATCAGAACCAAGCAGGTTGCAGTTTCAGAATCTACTACTACGATGATACGAGAATCGGAGCACAAGATCGAGAAGCAGGAGGAAGAGACCCTTTCTTGGGCATCTGTATTGAAGAAAGGTACCAAACCAAGAGCTCTCATCTCCTCAGTCAATTCAACCACCATTTCGGAAGAAAAATCAAGAGACCAAAAAGCCCATAACATTCGGGTTCGGGGATCCCGGATACATGATGGGATGACATAGTTGAAGCCAAGCGCTTTCTTGAAACCACACCAGGGCACATGACGGATGGACTAGATATGACATGGAGGACCACCAGAGATGTAGCCACACAGATTATCTGTTTCACTTCCTTAGAGAGTCGCAGAAAGGCGTCGCGGTGTAGAGCTAAGCTACGTGGTACCACTATTTATATGGATGACAACCTCACATATATCCAAGTAGAGGAAAGGTGTAAGGCCTTGCAGGAGGCCCGAGAGTCTAGCAGATTGGTTATCTATCGAGATGGACGGGTGTGCTTTTTTAATAGCGCTCATAGCAGTTCTCAGTGCTAGGGATTTCGGGTCCTTGGGTTTGGGAGTACCTCCAGGCCCCATCCACACCATCTCCAGATTGGAGTATGGAACTCTGATGGTATATGCTGATCTTCCACGACTGGAGACTTGATTGACTTTATCATCGGCCGAGATTTACTGCCTTTCATGGAGACTCATGAGAGTCGAGAGCGAGGACTACCAACCTTCTGGGGTATAGATGGGATTCCGTGTATAGACCTGAGACTAGATCAGCTACATGCATAGACACAGTGCATGTACATCCTATCCCATACTAGGATGCAACACAGATGCCTATACTGCATGCAGGCATAGCCTAAGGTCCTACTTAACTATTATCCAAATTAGGCCTGGCCCCTACATCCAAGGTAGCCCCTTAATGGTACAAACCAATCCCTTAATTAGGGTCGTAACAACCATCCTCCGCAAGTGGTCTCGCCCAGCCATCAAACACTCGAGAACCACGTAGTAACCAAATAGTGTGGGTGTCGGCTTCTTGAGATCCAGGGGCAAGAAGCTGCCCTGAACGGGCTTATCCACGCTAGAGTTCGTCTTCAATTAATAGTTTTCTTTTGTGTTTTTTTTAAAATCTTTTTTAGGAACGGTTCCTAAGGTACCTTAGGAACCATACGGAACCGTTCCTAGGAATGGTTCCGTACCAATCTTGATTGTGGGTAACACTAACTATGCTATCAGAAGAAATTTCAGCCATTAGTTTTTTTCTAATTTTTTTTTTCTTTTTTGGCAATCTGGGTCATGGATTGCTGATTAGCTGGAATTTACGTTCCAGATCGTTGCGATCTGCAGCAACTATGTTATATATATGGCATTTTGTAATGTTGTTCTATTGCGACTCAATTGGTTGTACAAAGTGCGTACACTCTGCCGTCACGGAACCTTGTTCCCCATTCGAATAAGCCACATCAGGTATTTAAAAAACCTTTTTGTGACTTAGGCTCACATTTTATCCCCAAAAAGTTACAATCTTGAATAGTCCAACATCTTTCGCTTAGAAACCCGTTCCTAAGGTTAGACCATAGTTGCAGTGAATCGCGATTCGCTGGACTCGCGAATCGCGAATCGCGATTTGCTGCAAAGAATTGTTGAAGAAGCGATCTTAAAAAAGTGAAAAACGAAGATTCGGGTTACAACCAAGCCAAGAAAGGAAGAAACGGAAACTTGACGGAGGGTATAAGTGGTCTGGGATCACAGGAGAGAGCTCATAATGCTAACACCAATGTTCTCCAATTTAATCCATGTAATATGAGAAGGTGAAAATTAATCGCTGTCAAGGGCAGGAAGGCTCTAGATGCCAGAAGGGAGCAAATAGTTGGAATTCACCTTGAATCACCTTGGTGATCAAAGGCACCACACGTCAGCCAAGTTCCAGTCAGTATTCCACTCTAACAAAAGTACATTTAAAGGAAAATAACGCTATGCCAGATCCCATCCTTGAATTGCCTACAACAAATTAGACCTGTATTCTAAACTGGGCACAACAGTCATAATGCTCTCAATCAGAGCTTTCATCTGATACCCATATTGCCTAAAAAAATTTCAAAAAAAAAAAAAATCGATTCTGCACAATTCTGGGAAAATCCCGAAACGCGATTCTGAATTACGGTGCATCTATGGGTTAGACTAAGAAAGTATTCAATATCCTAGGAAAGGTTCCTGGGATCTTTTGAAGTGCCTGTTCTTCAATCTCTGCTTCTACTGCTTCCATTTGTGGTTTGGTTGCAACTAGATGCTCCCATGTGGCGTTTGAAAGAATCATTGCATACGTATCAATGCATTTTGTGAATGGTGTGTTAATTTTTGTTCGTAGAGCCTGTAGCTCATTATCAACAAGACAGGAATTGTTAAAAAGTCTTTTATGTTCGATTGCAAATTCTGTGTCTGAGAAACTTTTGGCTGCTGGCTGTTTTGTCTTCCAGGTTTGTGAAACCTGCAAAAATGAGTGAGAAAAAGCTTGGAGATTATATCAAAGGAAAATATGGCAGATGGGGTTTAGAACGGTTAGTTTCTTAGTCTATCGATTGTGTCTTTCTGTTATAAGTAGATCTAATCTGCATGATGTCAAGTTAAATGTGCTGTAAATATGTGCTGTCAAGTCGAGAATATTGTATGTTCATGGGCGAACCTTTCAGGAGCAATTAGCTAGCAGCACCCTTTCTTCACATGTTTGATGTTAACTGGACATCTTGAATAAGTGTAGCTTCCATACATTGCTGAATATTTCTACCATAGTAGATTTTTGTTCCTTTCTATGGACATAAGCTGTATAAGTTTAAGCTGGTGTATGAATTGGCTTCTTTATTTCTCCTCAATGTCAACCAAAAAGAGATCATACTTCTTTCTGTAAGTAAGGTATAAGTTGAGGCAAGCGAGAGAAATTGATTAGAGCAACTTATGTGAGCTACCAGTCTTAGCTTGGTTTATCTGCTGGTGTACCGTGTTACGTATGCAAATGCTGGTGAATTGTAATGTAGAAACCGAGACAAAATTTTGGAGATTTGACATGAAGGACGAGTTGTCTTTCTAATCATTTCTGCTTATACTAGGCAGCAGAATTGTAATGTTTACTTCGAAAGGCTTTTTGAGTACTTGCTTCCCCTATATCTGAACTGTTAGAAATCCATAAATCATAATATGGATGGACAGACTAGGATTCGAACCCAGGACCTCCCTCATACCAGATGGGATGCTCTACCACTGAGCTATCGCCTGTTTGATAGTTCTCTCTAGAGTGTGGATTGATATTCCAACACCCCCCCTCAAGCCACACTTGGTTGGGGTCCTAGCTGTCGCCTGCCCCACAACTTGGGCCACCTAACCATGGCTTTGACACCATGAACTATTAGGTCTAACTTGGCTCTGATACCATGTTAGAAATCCATAAATCATAATATGGATGGATAGACTAGGATTTGAACCCAGGACCTCCCTCATACGGGATGGGATGCTCTACCACTAAGCTATCGGCCCTGTTTGATAGTTCTCTCTAGAGTGTGGATTGATATTCCAACATGAACATGTTTCTTATCCTTAAGAGGCA
The DNA here is from genome assembly GCA_029204225.1 of Diphasiastrum complanatum. Classification (NCBI taxonomy): domain Eukaryota; kingdom Viridiplantae; phylum Streptophyta; class Lycopodiopsida; order Lycopodiales; family Lycopodiaceae; genus Diphasiastrum; species Diphasiastrum complanatum. The sequence continues at coordinate 15,446,259 of CM055114.1, read as the reverse complement.
AATCAACTCAATTCAGGTTTGATGGATATCAAGTGTTAGAATTCATTCTTTACAGGGTGTACTAGTACTAAGACTTACAACCTGGTTAGATTGATAGTATTGACATTCAAAAGCACCTTTCAGAGATAGGTTATACTATCCTAGCCTCTTCTCATTATAAGTGTATGTTATAATTCTCAAAAGCTTGCCCAAGTTAACCTTCTTGCATTGTGGAAGATGGCAGCTATGTGCACACTTTCCCCATAAAAAAGAACCCTCTGGTTTTGCTTATATGCACACTTTCTTGTAGTTACCGAAATGTTTTTTTTCCCATAGAATTAGCCAGCACTTTTAACACTGTACTCTTTCCCTGGTTAATTTGCAGTACGGAACATTCAATGTTCTGTCGTAGTAGATTTTTGACATAGAAATCTATGTTTCGCCACAGTAGCATGGTTAATTGGAACCGTGCCTAGATTTTACGGAATGGAACAGACAATGCATGGAATGCCGTTTGATATGTGCCTGGTCTGTTCCATATGGATCTATTGTGTGTACATTGTATGCTTCCCCTAAACTCAACGATGATGATTATTCAATTCTCACACCTTTATTCCATTGGTACCTCCAGGTCTGTCTAGTATTACATGCGACCCTCCCTTGATGTCTCTTTTATCTAAAATTGTAGAGTGACGACTCTTTCAGAGTATACTCCTGTTAGATAACCATTTTTGTCCCCCGGAATGCCTTTGATTTCCAGCAGTGATTTGTTGTTTGAACCTTAAGTTTATTACATCAATGCAATCAGCTTATTTTTTGTAGATAGTAATTCATAAGCATTAAAGAGGTATTCTATCAAGATTCAACCTATAGATTCTGAATCTATGTTGAAGAGCATTCAGGGTTCAATAACTTAATTCCATCTAGGAAAGTAAGAGCTATAGCTTTAATCTGTCTTCCCTGGATACAAGAGTCATAACCTTGACTGATATGCTGCAGAAGAGTTATACATTGAAGTAGCAAAATTGTACTCATTGAACGCAAAGTTGATTTTCTCAAGCCAAATTAGTAGCTGTGCATCCATAGAACATTATGTATATATCTCAACTTCATGAATAAGGACAGTGCAGAGAAAGAGACATGTTGCTGGACATTTCAGACACCTAATATCTTCTCCCTTTTATGTACATAAAATATCTTAGTCGCAACAAAATTCACCGCTACTACCTAATATTTTGGGAAGGCTACATTCTCTCTCCTTGTTTTGTGCACTTCAACTCCCAGTAGAGCAACTTTTTGAAAATGTTCCATTGGTATAGCATTTGGTAGACTGATAGGCAACTGTTATGTGTCTTTAAGAATTTGACTCTTCACAATGCAGAGTTTATTGAGACTCCTTATGAACATAGGCCCACAGGTAGTTTACATAGCTGCTGCTATTAACTTAATAGATCCAGTAACGTTGTAGAAAACCATCAAAATAGTACAACAACGTGTTCCGGACATGAGCTAAGCAAAGTAAGGGCAATTTATCTATCCAATGCTGTATTTAATACAATAACCTTCAAGTTGACTAATGAGAGCTTCAGCACCAAACAATGCAAACTCACATTACAGCGTCGCTGTCCCCTCTGTCTTGGCATCACAGGTCAAATTTGACTTGACTTCCTGACATGCAAGTTGAATTTCTAGTCACTGCCTCGCTAGGATCTCATTGCAAGAAATCGTTTGCAACAAAGTTTATTGTAGAGGTTGTTGCTAAGCTTGCACAGACAACTGAAAGGCAAGGAAGAAGCTTGTTGTAAGATCTGTTGGAATGGAAGGGAGTCCCAATATAGGCCTTTTTTAATTTGGAGTAGTGTAAGGGATGGCCCAGAGCTGTTTCTGATGAGGTAGGCTGGATATGAGGTCCTAAGAGCCCCCTGACAGGGACAACACGAGGAAGTTTACCGATGCTCTAAATAGACTGTCTCCTGGTTTGTTTTAAATGCCTCTTGACCAAAACCGCAACATAATTCTCTGCAGCATGCTGCCACAAGAAGCCCCTGAAAAGCTGTTCGGTAACCTTGTCAAAATAAGCAAGAACAAGTTGAGACTATCTTTGAAAGTCAACTACTATGACTTGCTTGCAGTAATTAGTCACCTGGTGAAAATGTTCCCTTGACTAGTCAAGTTGAAAGAGATTCAGCGTTGTGACATGTTCTCAAAAAGGGATGTCAGGTTAAACTGAAGCTGTTCCAGAAGACGGTCTTTTTACATATCAGAGAAATTTTTTTTCTAAGTGGGTATTCTCTTAATGTCTTTTAAGCCCTTGCTGCTTGGAACACCATATTTCATATGCATGAGTTTGATTTTTAAATAAAGCTTGTTATTTCTGCTGGGCAGATTATAACCGTCTCTGCTGATAGTGTGTGGCATGATACAGCCATACCTTTTACGGAGACTCTGAAGTTATTTGAAGCTTGGTTAGAGAGCCACAATATTTGGGATTCAAAAGGTTCCAACAAGCTCAAGGATGCAGCGTTTGTGACGTGGTAAGTATTTTCTAGTAGCTATGGTATTTTGACTCTTAAACTTCCAGTGGACATTATCCTGGATATTTTCAAATCTGACATGAATATCTCTGTACTATTGAGAACATTTTAATGTACATGGTGCATGTGTATTTTTTTTATGATTGCATTGATTATGAATAACGAATATGTTAGCCTCAATCTGATTTTTGGATGCTGTTGACACTTTGGTCCTTAATAAACTTTAAAAATCTGTGTGGAAGTGAGCAGGTTCTTTTGAGGTTGGGATTGGAAACAAAAGTAATAATTTGAGGGCCAATGTGGAATGAAAGAAAGAAAGTTATATTAATGTCTTCGGGGTACCAATAGGTACATAAGGCTAATGGGTACATCTCAAGTATGTTACTAATGAAGAGAGCAAAAATAACGTCTTTGAGAGAAAACTGTGAAGAAACTTAGCCATGTAGCTACAAAAGGGATATAGACGTTTTTGAGAGAAAACTGTGAAGAAACTTAGCCATGTAGCTAGAAAAGGGATTCTATATCAAGTAAAACTGATAAGAGTGCTCACAAAAGGGCACCCATGTCAACCATCTAAATATAGGTCAAACTTGTCTACAATGATATTATCAAATAAAGTCCTGAGATGATCATTTAGAAAACATCGTGATGGTGGATGACAATGTCAGAGGATGTACTGGTACACGTGTGCTTGTCCAAATGTGCCTTCTTCTTCTATTGCCACAATTCCCTCTTTTTCATCAAGCGATTCCTCTTATGTTTGCAACCACGGCAGTCTGCTTGACCTCCCAGACTTTTTAGTTTTGTTTTCAAGACTTTCTTGGGCTAGAGATCAGGTCTTTGATATTGTAGTTTGTCTCCCTAATAAAGATTCTTTTTTCTTCTCCTCAAATTTCTCCTTTCCTTTGCTTGGTTCTCTTCAGCTTTTACAGATTTCCATACCTTCTCTTGCCTATGTACATTCCTCATTATATCAAGCATGATAATGGTTACTCCTGGTACGAACTTTGGAAGTATTCAAGTGTCTCCATTAGGATTGATGAGAACTTTCTGTTCATATCTTCCCTAAGTTATGGCCATATGTTTTCCCCTAACCTCCATTCTAATCTTTGTCTATACATGCCACCCTCTTTACAATCCAATTACAATACATGCCCTTACATGTTTTTTTCCTCCTCTTCCCTTTCCATCCTTTCAAGTTTCCTTTTACAATCAGATGAGTACTCTTTTGGACGAGGAGGTAGGTAGTCCACAGTATTCACTCTGTTCTTGGTGTTGTGAGTCTGTCTACCTTTGCAATTCTGTATCTGAGAACGTTCACATAAGGTAGATGCTTGTGCATTGCCGTAGTTTCTGATCGATGTTTGAAGACACTGTTCAAATTTCTAATTCCACCTTCCAATCGATTTCTTCTAGTCACGAGGATTGTTGTCTCTGATTGCTACAGATGCCTACTTAGATCAAGTCCTTACATTAAAGTGACCTAGCTGTGGAGTGGTTCTTATCTTGGACATTTCGTACATGTCTCTTCTAAGATGAAGACAAGGGTCTTCTTTTGTTTTTTTATATTGGGAATTGGAGCGGTGCGAAATACGATGTAGCCAAATCAACCTTCTTGCAAATATGGTTTATGTCGTGACTCCAGACATAGAAATGGTGTATTAGGATCTTCTGACCTTTACCATTTTTTTTATTTCAATTTTAGTGTAGCATGCTATCCTCAAAATCCCCTGCCATCCATATAGGCCTATCCATTTCAGTTATTTTTTACTAAAACCTGTCAGTTCTGGAACCTCATTATCATCATGGGCTTGGCCAAGTTTCCACCATGATAACCTGTCTACTTCCTCAAAAAGGATTCAATGGCTAGGACCTTTACCTACACAGAAATTATCTACATTTTAAACAGAGAGCTTGAAGGTCTGTTCTCCTATGCTGACACTTCCCTCCTCTTGATCATGTCCCTAATTACTGCTTTCCCCTTTGCCTTCTTTCCTGCTTTATCTCTGATAGTTGAAGTTGCATTTTCAGCTTTTTCAATCAGTCACACACTTCTTAATGATATGGTAAGGGAATTAACTGCAAATTTAGTGGAGAACTTTTCCACAATATCTTTTTTGTCTCTTTTAGACACTTTCTACACTCTCGATTCTGTTGCCTCTGTTTTAGCCTTTATTTCTTGGAGCTAATCTGACAGACTTGAGCTGATTCTTCAGCCCTAGCCTTGAGAGCCATACATTCTCCCTACTTGACATTGCAAGTGCCATGGAGATAGCATTAGGTGATGTTGCCCTTATAGGTGATACCCAGGTTTCCCTCCCACCCCCCTGCATACTTCTTGATATTGACCTTCCTTTGTACAGCCAGTTTATTTCATACTTTTCCTTTAGCTCGAGGCTTCTCTGTTCTTGCTGGTCACATCAGGGTCCTCATTATCCTTTGTCCTTGCTTGACATATCTCAAATTACTCATTTGTTGAGAAAACGCAACATCAATGTACATACAATGCTGTGTTTTTGGCCTTGCCAAAAAAAAGGCCCTGTCTACAATAAAGCATAAATATCCTGCGCTGATCCACAAAAATCATTTGGCCAGGAGGGGCTTAGTTGCAGCTTTCGGAGGGAGGGAGAATCCTGAGTAAAGGAAACGGATCTCAGAAGGGGGATGGTTGCAGGAGATAGCACTGTCTTTAGGTTGAGCATGGGGAAATAATCCAAAGGGTGAGTACAGCCTCGGAGAGGTAGAAAGGGAGGTGGGTATTCTGAATGATTGAAAGGGCAGGAGGCAAAAAAGGACTGTCTCGTGAAGTGAGGATGATCTTGAAGGAGGAGGAGGCCTACACATAATGGCATAAGTTGCCCAAGTGATTGAAGATGTCAAGGTACGATTAGTGTTGTCGGCTCGCACCTAAAAGTGATTACATATGAGAGACAAATGCATGTAAAGAAATGCGTAATCACAGGTCCTGATATTGGGGATGCTACTCTGATATTTTCCTATTACCCTACACGTTGTGCACACAGTTTTGAAGAGAAATATGATGTAATGTGTCTCTGAGTTTGTAAGCAGGCCATATCATGGTGCGTATGAAGGTATTGCCAACATCGATGCAACTCATAAAGTTGTGGTTAGAATTTAATGTTTATTTGTGGCCCCTAATGTTGTTGTCTAGAATTTTTGAGGCCAGCCTGTGAGCTATTACTAGGGGCCTACATTTAGTAAAGTTAGGATAAAAGTAGCTGTTTACTTAAGTCAAGGATGCTAGTGCTAGATTTAGAGTTGTAATTTTGGTAGATATAGGTATTAAGTGTTTTTACTTAGAGACATGATGTAGGTAACTGCTTTTAGGTTGCTTATTGTTAGACTAGAGACATGATGGCTAAAATTTATACAATCTAGTGAGCCCTACCACACTTGTAGTGGACATCGCTGGAGTTCATTTCATCATCTGTACATCATCTGTGTTCTCTTCCATGTGTTTGGCTATTGTTTAATCACAATACAAATCTCGTCTTGGGTAGTTGTATATACAAGGCGGTTTCCTAGCATGTTATGAGAGCTTTCATCAAGATTCAAGAGAGCAAGGAGATATTCAACGAATGGGATCAATCCTCATAGATTGATTGATTCGACCATCTTCAAAGAGAGAAGGTGGTGTCCATAGTCCTCAAATTTGATGTTCATGTACAAGGGTGGCAGTTTTCTGAGAAGAAGATCTAGTGAGAAGGGTTGTGCTGCATGAGAGGGAGCCTACAAAGTTTGCCTTAGATCTTAGAAGACTAGAATTCAAGAGAGCTAGAGTTTTTACTGCAAATTGGGTTGCAAAAAGAGGAAGATCGTTATAGTATTGCAGTTTCAGGTTGCTGGAATTGCTACAGATCAGGCTGCTAGAATTGGTTGCTAGAGGTGTACAGGTCGGATTGCTGAAGGTTGTTGAAGCAAGGTAGATCGTTGCTATCTACAGGTCGCTGGAAGGACAAGTATTTTCTGCAGGTTATTGCTGAGTTATCCAGGCAGGAACATTGCAGGAATTGCTGCAGGTCATGTCACTGAAGAACATCGTAGGTCGCTGGAAAATTCATCGTTCCAAATTGCTGCAGGATCACTGCAGGTCTATCGCTGAAAGGATTGTAATTAGAGTTTGTTGGAGCTACCATTGCTGAAAGGAGTTGCAAATCGCTGCTACGCTGCAGATGCACAGGGGCTCATGAAGACTTGCCTTGGGAGTCATTGCACACGGAAGTAGGTTCGTACATCATGTTGGAAGAGTTGCTGCAAGATAGCTGTTTCCAGCACGTTGTTGTTTGCAGGTGGACCTGACAAGGCATTGCTCCAGGCCATAGTTTTTGGCATAACTAGAAATCAAGCTGTAATGGATTTGGATTGGGCCATCAAGTTAATTCATCGAGACAAAGCCCGAGTACTTTTCACAGCCTGATCCAATTGCGAGCCATGACAGGAAATTCAAGATTTTGAAACTGTTTGAAAGTTGGTGTTTGTCTATGGGTTCGGTGATTGTCTTTTACGAAGAACTGGCAAGAAATTTGAAGGTTTGGTGGTCTCTCTTTTATGAAGCAGAAGAAACAGTAAAGATTTGAGAAAGAATTGTCAAAGTTTGTAAAAAGCGGAATATGACGGTTTATTGGCAAAGGATTAGGGCATTGGACGGATCAGGGCATTGTAACCCTAAAAGCAAGGTGGAACAAAGTTTGACTTAGTCAAACATGCTATTTATGAAGGATATGCACGGTCAAAGGTCAAGGATACACACAGGCAAAGGATAAGGTGTTTACGAAGGATACATACATAAAGTTTAAGGGCAATAACAAGTGTAAGCCATAGTTGCACTGCGTTTCTGAAATAACTTTGTGGAATACATAAACATTGTTAGGGCAACTGATTACTAGGGCAACGACACAACCCTGTTAGGGATTTAGCAGGTCGTTAGGTTAGCTATAAACCTATAAGCTAAGGCACCAACAAAAAGAGGTGTTTTGATCAAGGAATTTTACCCTAAAAGTTAGTGTTGAGCAAACTCACGTTGGTGTAAGGTATTGGGTCATTAATTAGGAGTGGCTGGACTGACCTCCAAAAAAGCAGGAGAGGTGACTAGTCAATGAGACACGTGTCATGTGGTCACTGGGACACTTGGTCCAGTGAACTCGTTGCACATGCTCAGTGGGACACTTGGTCTAGTGCAGTTATGGAGGAGCATCCTGGAGCTCTGATTTTACAGACGCACATTGCCCCTTTTGAGGCGTGGTCATAGTTGCAGGTCTCATACCAGTTGATTGTCCCGAGATTGTGTCAGATGTAAACTTCAGCTGCAATCATTAGACAGTTGAGATAGCCATTTCTTTAATGGATTGTGTTGTGTCTGGGGCCTTCCTCTTTTCTTCTTCAGTGACTTAGGAAGACATTGTGACAATGTGTATGCCTAGATGTCTGTTCTTTAGGGAGTATGGGGAGTGACGGGAGAGAGTGTTTCAGCCTCATGACAGTGTTTGATGCTACACCCATTCTAATACTTGGCCTTCATGATAAATTTTGAAATTGATGCTTTTTTGGTAAATTAAGGTAGGTTGTGCAGGTTATCAGTATTGGACTACCATGTGCTGAGCCCAGTATAACTGGAGAAAATATTGTGTTTTTTTTTGCAAACAGAATTTGTACTATTGGAGGAATTAGATATTGTTGGTTCAAGCTCATATAAAATTAGTCAAGGAGAATGCCTATCACTTCATTGATCTTCCTGTGAATTCTCACTGTTCAGCGGCATAGAATAAGCCCATGCTGATCAGAGCGTGTCACTTTTAGGATGTTGCAGCTCTTTGTAACTTTCTTGTTTTAAGTTCTTATGAACTCAATCCCTGCATTGATCTTTAGTTTTGATGTGTTCTGGAATTCTGTCAAAAATTGATTATACTTCATTATGCCTGCCACAGTGGAAATTGGGATGTGAAGACAAAGATTCCACAGCAGTGTGTAACCTCTGGGATTCCATTACCTCCTTACTTCATGGAGTGGATTAATCTAAAAGATGTCTATTTGAACTTCTACAGACGCAAGGTAAAGCTTTTAATTGGCCGCTTCAATCAGTAATCCAGCTTTTTTTTTAAACAAGCAGATTTTGAAATTCCTTGCCTATTGTAGAATGTTCAGCCTAAGAGAGTGATCTGGAGAGCTTTTTCAGAGGCTTTAGCTGCTATGGAAACGAACAAAAAAGTGCTATGAAAATGTTGAACATTCCATGCAAGAGAGAATAAAAGTTTCAAAATTTGTATGAGAATAGGTATAACTCTTTTCTATGTTATTTGTATAAGGTTCATGTTAACAGACTTAACTGTCGAAAACCACAGTGACTTCCTCCTGCATTTGCACAAGCAGGGCTCTTACATATGGAGCATAAGTCTACCACTCTTCACTTTTTGACGAGTTGCTAGGTCTCATTGAGCTTCATGTGAATTCCTCCAAAAAAAAAAAGTGTACTTGCTATGCACTCAAAAGTGTATTCAACGTTTTTGACAACAAGAGGGTTCCAAGGTGTTTTTGATCTTCTTGGAGACTAAGTTACAGAAATTCTGTAGATAGATTTCAGAATTGGAAAAATGGCAGGAGAGAAGGAAGCACCAGATACCAATTTAATAGGTAAAGTAGGCCACCCAGAAGGATAAAGGTCTTTGAGAACTGAGTATTCCTTAGTCTTACGTGTCTTCAACAACCACTAGTTAAATGCTAAAAGGTCAAAATGTTCCTCTGTTGTTGCTAAGATAGAGTTTTTGGGCTTTCTTGTGTCTAATGGCACTATTCGTCTTGGCCCAAGCAAGGTTCGCTCTATCCATGCACGTGTCTTCAACAACCACTAGTTAAATGCTAAAAGGTCAAAATGTTCCTCTGTGTACTAAGATAGAGTTTTTGGGCTTTCTTGTGTCTAATGGCACTATTCGTCTTGGCTCGAGCAAGGTTCGCGCTGTTCATGCATGGCCTATACCCACTGATGTTCATGGCATTTGTATGTTTCTTGGTCTTGCTAGAATGTGAATAAGATTTTTTTTCTAGGAACAGTTCCTAAAACCTGCTCCTCAGGAATGGAACGACCATTTCTAAGTAACCTTAGGAACGGGTATCTATGTTCCCTGCAAAACCCATGTGGAGTGGCGTTTGGAACTGGCCTGTTTCGTATGCTTTAGAACTATGTAAAGGATGACTCTGCTTCACTTTTTTAGTGTTCATGTATAGGCCCCCTTTTTTATTCCTGTTGCCCAACTTTTATTAGATAATTATCTGGAGTGGGGATCTTTTAAGAGGGGGCACTTTTGTCCCTCGGAAAGTTTTGCCAAGGAAGCTCACTTCTTACCTTATTGATTTTAGAGTTTCCTTCCTATTCGGAATCTGTCAAATCGGAATCGACCTTTTGGACTCAGTCCTAGGGTTTTGGAATCGGCGAATCAGTTTGTTTCAAAACTCAAATTTTTAAAAAAGGCCAAAAAATATAGTTACATAATGCATTTGATCATTATAGTCTATAGATATCATGATTGAATTATAAACATTAAAGATTCCAAATTCCATATTTTTAAGAACAGCAAATTAAAACCTTACCCGATAGGTGTTTCATGTTACCTAACACTTGTGACCTGTATCAAGTATACTTTTAGGGTTTGAACTTTAAAATAGTAAACCTGAAAGTGATGTCAAATCATAGATGAATCGTAAAACAAATAACTGAACTTTACATAATTCAGAAAAATGGAGCAACTCATAAAAAGTCCAACATTTAAGAGTAAACTTGAAACTTCAAAAGCTCAAACTTCAATGTTCTTAGTAGCTACAATATCTGCCATCTATTATCTAATCTCTATAATCTATCGCCACCTTCTAATCCTACTTTGACGTTCTAACTTAGGGCTAGGTGCCTCCTGCTCTTCTTCCGCTGCTTCTTCCTCTTCTTCCTTTTCGTCACTGCTCTCGTCACTTGATGAAGCCAATTCCTCTTCCTCTTCTCTCATCTGCACTTCCTGTAGTATACTTAACTCCCCTTTGAATATCAATTCATATTGCACAATGCATTGCACCTGGGTGGAAATAAGCCACCCGGTTTGCTTTCGAATTGTCCTTCTCTTTACCAAGACTTTGGTGAATGAAAGACGCTTATTGTTAGAAAAAGTCTGTTCTTTCTAGAGACTCCTTAATCTCTATGATAGCTTCAGCTTTGATTAAATCTTTGAATAGGCTTATACCTGCCTAAAACAGCATCTTATTTATCATGAATCTGTTACAACATCATGTTGAAGGTTGACAGGCATGGATCATGTTAGCAGCATGTTCACTTGTTCCTTCACATTTTTATTTAAAGGCTCTGCTTAAATGACAAAAAGAAAGATAGAGCTGCATAGTGGATGTAATCAGAATGTTGTTGCAATTTTTGCTATGAAAAGTTTCATCTTTTCATTAGAACATGGACACGCACATCCTTCCTGATTGGTATGCTTGTCAGAGTTGGCTTCCTTTCTAATGGACAATCGTTTGATTGAATCTCCAGAGAATTGGGCAGTTCTGATGTTATTTTTGCAGGCAAGTGGAATGCTGGCAATGTTGAAGGGTTTGGATATGCGGATGCTAGGAACACATCATGTTGGTCTGGATGACGCACATAACATTGCTCGGGTTCTTCAGCGCATACTGAGCCATGGAGCAACTGCGAAAATAACTGCAAGACGCCCACAGGGCAATGCTCTCGGAGTACAGTTTTTGTACAAAAATAGGATTAGGTGATGTGTGGGGAAAGAATGTCAGCAATCGGAAAGGACTTGTGACTTCATCAGCTGAAAGAGGCCCTTGGACACTTAGAAGTTCATTCTCCAGATAAACTACTTATAATTTTTTATTGCTCTTCTGTAAACTAATATTACATCAAATGCAATGTTTGTAACTGTATTAGGTTTTTCAAATGGCCATAATAGTCACCAACTAGGTTCTGCTAGACATTTTAAAATCTTCTGCAAACTTGTGGACTTGCAGGTTTGTTACATAAACTTGTTTCATAGAGGTCCAGGCACAGTTATATCAGGCCAGCAAATTTGCAACAGCAAGGCTGTGCATGTGGTGGCCAGTGCTTGCTTTGCTATTTTATTAAAAAGCAAGTTTGTCGTTACTTGTGGGGATACTTCTGAAACTCATGTGTTTCAGTGTTGTTGTATATCCTTGAGAATTCGTATCTGAAGTAAATTCAGGTACAAATGATGGCTATCAAATGGGCACATGATATGACTGTGGATGGGCGCTGAAAAGTGGTAGGATAACGACAAATAATGGATAGCAAAGTAACTGGAAAATCCAGCCAGGGATGGGCTATGGATAACAAATGCAAATGGCTAAAAAAGCTGGCAAAATGTACAAAATTAGCAAGGTAAAGTAGTGGAAATAGGTAATGGATAGCTGCTCAAAAGGTCTCCGACAAAAATTAGGCAGGAAAGGGTGATGATGGACAACAACAAAATGGACAATATATATGGCTGAAAATGGGCAATGGACTGCTATGCAAAAATCATACAAAATGGACAGCAAGATAGGCACTAGACAGCTCCTCCAATCAATGATGTAAACCTGCACAGTGTAGATCCGTTTGTTGAGAATCCAATTTGCAGATGGGTGCCCTTGTGGATGAAAAAGTGTAGAAAACCTCCTTCAACTAAAGGGTTAGAAAATGCAATAGGTACTGCTCAGAAAATCTGCCAAAATAGTTGTGAGAAAAGATAGCGGCCACTAAAAATCACCTGTCAAAATGTGTGTACACACATATTCTCCTGGATAAACTAAGAAAGCAACACATAAGCAAGAACTAACCCTAGAAAGTGGTAAAGGGAATGCTTAAGGAGACTAAAGAGAGAGATCAATATCATCAGCTATTAAATGAATGACAATAGGTCCTACTTATACCAAAAGGAGGCACTAAAATGAAACCTTCATGGAGCCTTCCAATAGATAAGACAATGTCAGTGAACCTAATCAAAATGGATAAGGAGGGATAATAGTGTGCCCTCCTACAAGAGGGCCCTTACTCCAATATTATATGGCCAAGTACCTAGTAAATGAATACATGGAGCCAAAGGCCAGTACATGAATAAAATAGGCCCAGGGGCCTGCTTATGCATACCAGTAAAGTAATAGAGAAGGGCGCGACAAATGTAATGAGCCGAGTCCATAACTGGGCCTATTTATATCCAACAAGAACCCCTAAATAGAAAGAAGCTTCTAGGTATTGGAACTAAGCTTATTCAAACTAGGCAACAGGAGCAAAAATAGTGTAGAATATCTAGCAAGCTGGCTAATTGTTCTAGATTGCAGCCCTTAAGCATAACGTGAGCGATAATTATTTTTAAGTTTTTTTTGTTATGAATGTGGTTGTAAGACTTTGAATACAAACGTCTCAGCTCTGTTAGTTTGAAACTTCTTGTGAATTTGCTCGATTATGGGCACTTGTATTGCTTGACTACATAATCAAGAGTGGTCATTGAATAGCATATGTAGGCTTGAGGATATGACATTGACATTGAGATAGTGGTTTAACAATGATGAATGTGTGCTACCCAAGCTGTCGAGCATGATTGAAGAGCATTTAATCAACAAGACACCAAATATCATCTACCCAATTCAATAAATTACTCTAAGAATGGCAGTTTGAGAAGAGCTTGATGTTTGTGGATAAGGTGGTCATGGGCTCACCAAAATCAAAGGTATGTCAAAGGAGGTTCTGTCAAACAAGTTTTTTTCTTGTCATCAGTTCTTAAGCATATATGATGGGTCACAAAATAGAATGATGCTAATCATAAGATCATGGTATTTATAACAAACTTAATAACCGCACATGATAAATGATGAATGATAATGTTGATCTTGAGACTAGTACATTTCTCAACTTCATGAATAGTGGCAAATATAACATATACTAGGTTTTTCAACGAAATAGACCTAGATGTGAGAAGGCCTTTATAAAGATGAGTAGAACATATTATGCATTTCAAATAAAGCACAAATGACCTTTTGGAGAACTTGGAGTGAACCAAAGGTTTAAAAAACGCACTCCCAAAAGATTATCAATAATTTTGCATTTGAGTATATGCAAGTGTGGTGGCAAATTAAGCAATGGTAAAGCAAAACACATGTACGTTTGCAAGTTGTCCATGGGTGTGTTGTCTATCATGATACTAGTTTTGGAAAAGACAAGGATCATTCAAATCTCTTGCATATTTTTGCATTGTCATGTAGCACTTTTTCTAATCTATTGCTCAAACTCTTGTGAATATAGTGGATTTACCTCAAAATAATAAATTTTGTATGATGTTTCTTGGATATCTTAATAATATATTTTTGCTTGTATTAATGAGTTGAAATATATACAAAACATACAAAATATTCCTAGGTATTGAACCTTAACTTGATTTGAATGACATTTACAAAGGTATTGAACCTTCACTTGACTCAAATCATAGCTATAGGGCTTGAACCTCAACTTGGTCGAATGACAACCGCGTTTTCAAAGATAAACATGAGATAGTCCTTGGTCTTCAATAAATCATGTGGATTGACTAGTAGAATATAACACAAGTCAAGGTTTGGATTTATGTCAAACAAAATATTGATTTGATGGAAAACTATTTTGCAAGAAAACACAATTGTTTCCTCCTTTTTGGATTGAAAGCAATATAACTAGTGCCATCAATGTTTAGATGTAGCTCTCTTTCATATAATTAATGACTAAATCTGTCTTATCTACAAAATGGGAGCTCAATTCTCTTGAATGATACTTTCCACGCTTTTACATAACAATCAATGAAGAGGTGTGAAAGAATTTTTTACATCTCCACAACATGGGCATACATGATTTAAAAACATTTTTATAATGTATCTTGATTTGGAAATCGTTAAGGTGATATTGTGCATGGTAAAGTTTTCAGTTTCTCAATGTTGTTGTATTGCAAAACCTCAAATATGGACATCCATGTGCCATCACGTTCAAAGCTCAATGATTTACACATTGTGTGTGTGTGAGTGTGTGTGTGTGTGTGTGTGTGTGTGTGTGTGTGTGTGTGTGTGTGTGTGTGTGTGTGTGTGAGAGAGAGAGAGAGAGAGAGAGAGAGAGAGAGAGAGAGAGAGAGAGAGAGAGAGAGAGAGAGAGAGCTTTATTAATGTCTTTTCCATGCCAAATGACATATAAGGTTGGCAAAAATGCATGTCAAGTATGTGGTACTAATGGGAGTGTATGGGTCTAACTCAGGAGGCCCAAGGGCATAGCGGGATCCATAGCGCACTAAGATAAATTCGAGAAAAAAATGGGCAAGATCTTGGCTACTATTTGGCTTAGGAAGGTTGAGAGCACTACTCAAGGAGGCTCGGCCAAGACAAGCTCCTCAATGATGGGAGTGAAGCCTTTATCCCCCACCCACACCATTTTTCTTCCCTTTTACCCTTGCTAGGTGGCAGGCCTTATGGGCACCACCTAGCAAGCATATGGTCCCAAAGACAAGTGACAATCCTTATGGGCACTACCTACCCTCATTTCACATGGCTATCACCCTCCCTATGTCACCTCAGCCAAGAGTCGCTTGAGTCACACCCCACAATCACCTGTAGTCACCTCCCTCGAGCTCATGGCCTTATGACCCTAAGAAACTGCTAGAACTCCCCTAGGGTTTCTTTTAACTCAAAGCAAGCTTTTGTTTTAATCCAAAAACTTATACAAGCTATGGTTTAAAAGACTCATAAAGTTATTTTAAACCACAAGCTTTAATTCTAGGGCCACTTGGCCTCAAAGCCTATTGGCCAATTCCTACCTCCCTCCTTATTTGAATTTGAATTTGAGGGATAACCCACTTTTATTCACTAACTTGACTATCAGGCCCTGCGACATTTCATTCTCGCAAATTGGCCTAAAGTCCTTTTATTAACTTCTAATTAATCCAATAACTATGTGATCATCAGGTTGGACTTACACACGTAAGGTCCCAAATCCCTCTCACTTCTAATAAATGAATAATTTAATTAGAATTGTCTCGATATTTGCATACCCTCCAACAACTTATTAGTAAAAATTCACTTGGATATAATTTAGAAAGAAAAAAGAAAGACAAAATACTCATTATCAATGGGTAATGGGTGTTTCTTTCCATGCATCAATCATCAATCGAGTGAATGCTTGTACTTTTGTTAAATATCTATCATAATCTTCATCCCTCAAAGTCTTTTTTATTAATAGTTAATGACAAAGCATCAAATGCTTGACTTTGCACGTGTTGTAGCCATATGGAGATCAATATTTGTTGCGCATTCACACACTCTCTTCTAATACTCCCATTAAAGACTGCTTCCTCGTTCAATATGATTTGACAAGAAGTGTCTTGCTTTCGCGCCCCCCATGGAAACTTTTGCCGACAAGTCCGGGGTTTTTCCACTCAACTCAACGTCCTTGGAAAATCCACATGGCCTCCATGCAATCCTATTTCTGATAACGTTAATCATTAGGGAGAGTGTATGTGTCATGCCCACAACTGATCTCGGATCAATTATCCCGTTAGAGGTCAGTAGGCCTATCTCGACTCGTAAGTTAATTATGATTGTGAGGGGTTTGGAGACCTATGTGCATATGGTCATAATTAATGGTTGGAGGCCTAAACTCATGATGGTGGATTATTATGGGACTATCAGTGAGTAATAGGGGAACTGGATGATTTGACCCAGATAGGCTGCATAGGTGTTCAGTGAGGTGTCACAGTGCGCACTACTAGTGGTGCATGGGCTTTGGAGAGTATAAGGATAGCTATTGGGCTCTCACTAGTGTATGCTTGATTGTGGTGCTAGTAGCTATATGTTGCTAGTATGACTCCTCCATCTCTTGTGATTGCAAGTTTGAAGGCTACAAGAATTGCCGCGATTTCCGACGAAATTTCCAACGTGAAATCGCGTTTTATTTTTTTTAATCGACGCGGCGCTGAAAAACGCGTCGCAATAAGGTTGTCGGAATCCGTCGCATTTAAAATTCGTCGAAATCCGACGACAAGCCCAAAACTGGCAACCGACCGATAAAAATATTTATCGGAAAACTTGCCACGATTCCGACGTCCACGTGGCAAAAAAAAAATGTGATTTTTTTTTGCCACGTGGATGGTGGAATCCGACGTCCGTGTGGCAAAAAAAAAAACCGTGAAATTTTTTGTTTTGCCACGTGACTGTCGAAATCCGACACTTTTTTCCTTCGAAATTTGATGAATTTTAAATGTGTCGGGATTTCAATAGTGCTAAAAAATAGAAAATAGCTAAAATTTCATGATATGAACTCTTACTTCAGTGTGGAGATTATGACAAGAACTACAAATATACTATGTACGACATATAGTACTACATAGCAACTAACCTCTTACAATCATTTCAAACACGTAGAATGAATAATATTTTGTGAAGGCTCAGTTAGCTGAGTCTCCGATCTAACAACTAGCTTAGTGATGGCTTTCCTTCATATCTAATATCATAGGTATAATGAAGGTTTGCGAAGTAGTAGCAGCGATGGTCAGATGTATTCTAGAGGTAGCGATGTTAATAATCACATCTCTCAACTCTCTTTTGGAAATCAGCAATAATCCTTTAGTACTTTGGAAGTCAACGTTCAATTACTCAGCGACTATAACGTGATTGAATGGTTAGATGGCTCACTCATCTGGCAGCGATGGTAGGCCAGCTCTCCAAATCTTGCAAGAAAAACTGGGTTCTAACTCACAGAACAAAGATAATTAAGCACTCCATAGCCAAGGTATCTCAAGCTTCCAACGGAGATAGTGAGTCAATGGCACTCTTCAAAGTCCATTTTGACTTCTGATTTTCTACAGAAATGCCATCATATGAGCATGCTTCACTTCTCTAGATGATATCTCATTTTACATGTATCAAGCAGCGATGGATTACCCTTTATGGCTCAATAGGGAGTAGCAACAAGATAGCCATACTGGATCAATCAGTGAGAAAAAGTGGTAGCTCTACATCTTTGATGGTGGAGCTGGTTATGATCTTCATTCAAACCTCAAGAGCTCTCAGTCTCACATTATTTCACAAAGAACATAACATTAAATCTAAACCTAAAATCTACAAAGAACATAACATTAAATCAAACTCTTCTATCTATATTTTTCTTGCTCTCTCTATCTCCCACACACATCCTTCTCTTCCTCTCTCATTCGCTCACGATCATAAATCACTAAGACACATATTTGTGTTTAACTACACAAAATATACAATACAAGGAAGATAATATACAAGAAAAATTTACAAAGAAAGAAATCTTAGTTGCACATAACAAAACAAAAGAATCGTACTTGGAATGAGACAAATGGAATTGATAGAGTTGAGAAGAAGCGCCAAAAGCCGATCTCCAACAATCTTTTGCAAGAATTTAAAATAAGAAAACCTTAGAAAAATGACGCGGCTTTTAGAATTCAGTCACGGACGTTGGATTCCGACATCTGTATTATGCGTCAGGTTCCGACGTCCGTTTTATGTTTTCTTTTTATGCACGGACAGGTGATTTCATCAATTAAAAAGTTGCAGTCTTCGAAATGGGATGTCAGAGATCGACATATTTATTTGCGTAGAATTTTGACGTCCGTAAAAAAAAAATTGGCAATTTTTTTTTCGGCAATTTTTTTTTTGTGTGTCGGATTCTGATGGATTATGAATTTTTTTTTAATCCGTTGGGACCTTGTCGGAAATCTCGCATTTTGTTGTTGTGGGTATTATTGTCAAGCATGTTTTTTTCCATAAAAAATGATTATTTTTATGAATATGGCTTAGACGTATACAAAAATACCAACTTGTAATTCATTGGAAATTTTTCCTAAGGAACTGGCAAATCGGGAAGTTCTTGTTGGGGGGAGAGTATCCTCACCCTTTCAGTGAAGCCGTTTTTGGAACTTCCTATTAAAGTGCATTAATCAATGCAATCACTTGACTGCCACATGGGCAATTGGAAACTGGGCTGTTGTGTCCAAAGATTTATAATCTTTTGGCCAAGGTGCCACCCTTTGACCACCATTGTGGCTTCATAAAAGGATATGCAAGGCTAGACGACCCTGACACCCAAAACCAGTAAGCCAAGGAATAAGAGGCAAATTTTGTTTTTGGCTAAACTAGAAGCTTGATCATGAAACGAAGCAAGAGTGAAACCAATATAAAAGAATATGTCATTTGACACTCTAATCAAATAGATCTCAATAGTCGTAAGGCCCGACGGGCAAAAGTCATTCAAAAATTTGATTTCCAAGAACTAATCAAGCCTTTAAGAACCGAGGAATTTGACAAAAATGAGTCAATTGAAAAACTGTAAGGTTGAATATGGATCATATGCAATTCCACATTAAATTAAATTCAATCCGTTTATAGAGCAATTCTAAATCTTTGTCAAATTCGTTTTTAATAAGATTGAATTCCCACTCATTCTTTTTCATTTCTATATCTGTCACACCTGGAATGTGTTAATCTTTTTAGTGACCGAAAAATCAAGAAATGGATAAAGAAGAATATGAGTTGGAATTTGTACTATGAAGCTGGAATTTGTGTCAATTCCCAAGAACTTCGCTTAGTACCGATGTGCTCAAGTGATACATTGATTTTTTGAACGATTAGATCAAGAAGTCAAGGGTCTTCGTGGAGGAAAAACGTGTGGTATGAGACATAGGAAATTTTAAAATGTAGGTTTGAAACTAACTAGATCGGGTTTACCATAGTACGGCCGTAAATCGAAAATGATGCCAAATACTACTGGTCACAAAAGGGTGTTTTGTTGGAAATTTGAGGGTGGTCATGACCCCTCATGGAAATCCCAAATTTACAAAACCGAAAGCCCTTAAGCTATTTCTATATTCTAAGAATATATTAGTGAATTTCTTTGTTCAACCAATTTCATGTGATTCCTTGAAAAGGTAATTATTATTGCCCGTCGCCCTTGGATGATGGTACATGAATGGTTAACCAAATTGTTTTCTAATTTATAATTACTTTTCCTTGAATAATCAAAAGATCCTTTTTTGATTATATGGGTCAAGTTTACCAAGTGGTAACAAGTTCGATAACCACTAAAGAAAATCTTTAATAAGTCATTTATCTAAATGTATTCAGACATTAGTGGTATTAAGCTACATTGATGTAACACATGTAGATGAGATTTTCTTTGGCAGACTTCTCCTAGGCCATATCTCGATGGATATGATACGTAATGGAAACTCATGAAGTTTCCTATTAAAAGGGAGAGAAGTAGGTGGATTCATATGTTATCTAGGTGAAACATCTATTGCATAGATTCTTGATGGAATCCGAAGACCTGTTTATGGAATCGTAATGGATATGATATTTTTGATTGTATGGGAATCTTCTAAGAATTGTGTTTAAATCTAGTAGAAGATATAAAGGAAGAGAAATTAGAAAAACATTCTTGTAATAGAGGAAAGTTGATGATTTCGAATCCGATCGATTTGAATCATAACTAGTGAGTTCTATTACAGGAAAAGGTTTGTTGAAACCTATTCCTTGCTGGTTGTAGTCAGCTTGATCTTAGTATGAACTAGGATCGAAGAGTTGATGCAAGGAATGGAATTCACTCTAACCATGTATTTTCTTGGAATAATCTCCGGTTGAGATTTTGGTTATGAAGTAACACTTTTTTGAGAAATATTTTCTCTTAGAATTAACTAGGTTACATGATTCTCAGTTAAAGAAGTGTTGTTTATAGATCAGGTAAGATCTGTAGAGATATGCTATGTAGTGAAATATTGTGAGATCATGATTTCTTTGTGCACGTTCTTAACCATGTGGTTCTACAATGTATTCCTTGGATTGAGTTTATATGCATGTATAAACTAGTCGATAAAACATAGGCATATTGATGAGAATTGTCTAGAGACAATTTCTCGTTGGGTAATAGTAATGAGTTAGTTGTTTAGTCAACAATATAACCTTATTTATGGATGTTGAAATGTATTGCTTAAATGTCACAACCTTTATGAGTCATTTTAAGATTCATTTAGAAGGTTTTTTCTGCATAGAATACATGAGAACTTTTGGTCTTAGTCTTTTCCTGATTGGAAAAGGATTGTATGCTATCCTAGAAACTCATATGGAGTTAAATAGTTGATGGAAACCAAAGATTGAAGCTCCACATAATGAAGTTTCAATAAATCGTAAGCTATTCTAGATTAGAACTTAAGAATAATAGAATCTAGACGCATTCTAGATTGGACCCTAACTTTGTAATGACACTTTGTGCCATGTTTAGAGTAAGGGAGTTTTGAAGATTACAATTCTTATATAGGCATCGTAAGTGAGTTGGCTAAGTTCGAAACTTTCCAAATGGAAAGGAATTTTTAGAGCAACTCATGTGTTTTCTAAGAATTGCATCGCTCTCTTATGGTAAGGTATGGCTTAGAATATGGTGAATTGTGATTAAAGAATCATAATTCAAACTCTGTGATATACTTGATCAATAGGAGAGGGCTACATTCGTGGTGAGGTTACCTCGGATAAATAAACAAGATAGCGTAATTTTGGTAGTGATTGGCCATCTTACCAAATCGGCTATGTTTATTCGGGTAAAGACCACCAAGAAAGCATCTGATTTAGCTCAGGTATTTGTTGAGCGTCTTTTTAGGCTTTATGGATTACCAGCTGACATTGTGAGCATTCGTGATCTGAAGTTCACTGGTCACTTTTGGTCAACCGTGTTTGCTAAACTAGAGACAACACTAAGCTTGGATTCTTCTGATCATCCCGTGATAGATGACCAGATGAAAAAAATAAATCAAATGATGGAACAAATGCTTTTAACATATATTTTCTGACAACAATCTCATTGGGAGCAATATCTGCCCTTGATTGAGCTTGCCTATAATAGTAGTAAGCATTCGGCCACTGGTTATAGCTCATTCATGCATATGGACGAATTTTAGCCTAGCCCATTGCCGTAGAGACTCATGCAATCAAATTTTCCAAAAGTAGCGGATTTCCTACTTGATATGCAAGAAATGCTACGAATAGCACGTGAGAATGTCTAGAGTGCCCAGAATAGGGATAGACATTTTGCTAATCGGAAAAGAACACCTCGAGACTTTCAAATGAGGGATTGGGTGTATTTACGAATCCCAAAGGATTCTAGTGTCAAGTCCAAGCTTCTTTCCAAGAGGTGACTCAACTTCAAATGACAACCAAGCCTCAAGTAGCATGAACAAGTTTCCAGCGAGAACAAGATTTGGCAAACAAGGTAGCAATCAAGGGAATACTTTTCAGAGAAGGAATAAGTTTTGTCCTTCGGACAATTCCTTGTGCTGCTTTAACTATCAACAACAAGGTCATGTTAGATTTTATTAATGGAAATGATATTTTACCAGAGGTTACTTTGTCTCACAAGGTCAAGAGTTGTGTAACCATGGTCATTTACTATATTAGGCCTACTAAACTTAGATTTAGCTAAGTTAGTATGAAATTAACTTGGTAGGGACTCATGGGTCCACTAGGCCTAATTGTGACATTAAGTACCCCAACTTGACATATTGGAGGTACCTTATTTTTTCTATGTAACTTATAGAAAGTTGGACAGCCAATAGTCAAGTAGTTGGATAGCCAATAGTCATGATGTTAGATAGTCATCTTGGACTATATATATGTGTGCATCTCATTTGTATGAGACACTTTTGTAAGCAATACTGACTATTCTCCTTGGCTGTCCACGAGTTTCTACAAGAGGGTTTCTAGCCATCTCTCTCTTTCTTTTGAGAATGCTTTGTGTGAGTTGGAAGTTCGAAGTTCCTTGTCAAGATTTGAATTTCGGTAACGATTAATCACGAATTATAATCTACATGTTACCCATTAACCCTAAGAAAGCACTTGTTTTTTACTTAATCAAAGGATAGAAATCAAGGGAGAGGGGCGCCCAATAGGAAGCTTAATTCTTCCCCTTTTGGTAGCAGAAAATCATCAAGCTGTCGATTTTTGTAGGAGAAGAATTTGTTCATCTTCTTATAATTTTTTTGCAGGAAATTGCAGGGCACCTTCACCTATTTGAGAGCTAGCAGTAGGGCGCCCATGCTCAAACCAATTGCATGTGATCTTGACTCAATTACATGCTGAAAATTTCAGATTTACTTCTTAAATGAAGATACATGTGTTTTACACACATTTCTTGCTGAAATTTCCTTGTTGGTGAGCTTGGAGTATGGCGCTACCATCAGCTCTATATGCACATAGTGTGCACTCTTTTAGCCACAAATTTAGGCTTCATTTGAAGTCTACCTATTTGTGAGCATTTTGTTTTTTGTGCAGAGATCAACCACCTATTTCATTACTTGTTGAGCAAATTGCATGTGGAGTATTGCCGTCTATTGTGCTCATAATTCCGCTTTGAGGTTGCTGCCCTTTGAGTAGTTTTTGACGTGGAAAATCTATTTCCTATCTACTACAAGCTGATTTTTCTGTTATGGCTAAAGAATTGGAGTCTATTGGTTCTTTATTTAATGAAGATAGGCTGGATGGCACAATTTATTCCTTGTGGTGCTACATGATAAAGAACCTTCTAATTGCTAAAGGTTTGTGGGAAGCAGTTAATGGTGACGAAGAAAGGCCGCCTACCTTGGCACCTATTACACCATCTAGAACAACTACTTCTTCATCGACGGAGGTATCTTCCGATGAGCAAAAGAAGTGGGATCGACGAGATGCACAAGCACATTCCGTCATTGCATTATCAGTGAAAAGATATATCCTTCCTCATATTAGATCATGCAAGACTTCCAAAAGTGCTTGGGAGACTCTTGCCAAGATGTTTCAAGTAAGAATGCGGCAAAAGTGGTATATCTTCAAAATCAAATTTCTATCTTGAAGATGCAAGAAGGTGATTTGCTTACAAACCACTTGATGAAGATCAAGGATCTTCAATAAGAGCTTCTTAGTATTGATGAGGTGATTGAGAACTCACAATTTGTATCAATTACTCTCAACTCTCTTCCTAATTCTTACCTTCCATTTGTGTCATCATTGAGCATTTTTCTTAGGAGACATCAAATCTCCTTCGACGAACTTGTTGGTTTACTTCTTCAACAAGAGCAAACAAGGATCAACTTTGGTGAACAAGAAGATCAAGCTTTCTTTGGCAAAGGCAAAGGCAAGTGGAAAGGGAAGCCTTCTTTTAAAACTTCCAAAGATGATCAAAAATCTAAGGAAGCTCAAGATCAAGACAGACGTATGGATTTCAAAATGGTCCTCCTTATTGCAAGAAGTTTGGACATCACATCAAAGAATGTAGGAAGAGGCTTGCAAAGGAAAAAGAGAAAGGTAACAATACAAGTACCGCAATCATTACTTTGGAACAACAATTTGAAAAGGAGGATAATCTTTTCAATAATGATTATGCTTTTGTCACTAATAATCTCATCTCTCCTCAAGACGAGATTTCTGCCACTTTAAATCTTGCTAGTTTTTCAACAGACAACAACTCATCTTCAGTTTTACAAGATGCTGTTTTTTCATCTATTGATTGGGTGATTGATAGTGGTGCCATTTTAGAATTACTATTAATGGGCAATGCCACTTTGTTATTTATAGACATACTTGAAATGTATTAATAAATGTGGTAAAGGCCCGATGTGCCTTATAGTTTGGGCCCCATCCCCATGTGAAATGGGCTGAGGTCTTTTATGAAGAGGTGTAACCTCTACCTCTCTCTCACGTATTGTAATTGCTCTCATATTGTAGTGTGCAAGTTTAAAAAATAGAGCAATGGTGTTCTCTCTCTCCTCTTGTCCTATGTGATTGCTTATGTGCATGCTCTGATTTCACACACATGGTATCAGAGCCATCTATGGTTAACACCTAAATGATCTTGACATGCAATTTGATTCCTAGGAAGTTTTGATAGTATTTTGTTTGCTGAGAAAATTTTCAGTTTTGTTATTAAACAAAGATGCATTCTCTGAGTTATGTTTGATTATGTTTGTAGAATCTGATGAATAGAAATAAAAGAGAGGCAAACATACATTCTAATAAAAACGTGAAGGATCATTGTTAAGACTCTTCTTCTTCCATGGATCCATAACTTGATTGGTAGCAGTCGCATGCTGTAGGAGGTGGGTGTGTTGTGACAGATTCCTGCTGCTCCCTCACGTCAAGTCTGGAGTTGGTGTTGTCAGCTTTATATGCAATAGTTGTAGTTCAGCAGGAAGGCATTTAGGCGAAATCAATTATTCCATTGTGAAAAAGATGGATGCTTCATGAAGGCTTCGGCTTTTCCTCTTTTTTTCCAAGGAGCAACATGCGGCAGATGCTCTTGAAGATTTGAGGAATGCGGTTAATGTCTTGGCTTCCACCTCTAAACGACAGAGTTCGGCTACGGCAGCAACGCACATGCCTGATGTTTTGTTCGGTTTGGACGCTCCTGCCACTCATGACCACAATACGACTGTTCTTCCTTTAATCGTCGATTCTCATCAGATAGCCTTTCAAATTCTTGAGAAAACTGTGTCCGAACAACCAGCCGACAGTTCCGATCCGAGTACGATCGATCCGAGTACGATCGCACGGATGCTGACTGTCTCTTTACCACTTGATGAAACCGTGAAGAACATATCCCGATCCTCTATCGGGCACGTGAAGGAGGAGGACGAGTGATGAGGAATGAGCACGTGAATGAGGACGAGTGATGAGGAATGAGAGAGACGACTCGAGGAAAAACTGAGGTGCCCAAGAGACCTTCAAAGGGTAATTGTCTCTTGGTTCTTTTCAAGTGTTTAAGGGCATTTTAATAAATAAAAAAATTGAGGTTGGGTTTCTAAGGGCTGTCTTACAGTTTTAAGACAGACCCATTGTGTTAAAATTTGGGAAAAACGTAAAATAGAGACTTAATTTTGCATAAAGAATCTGTTTCTTGAAACAAAAACTATACAGGACTGTTCTACAATTTTAAGCTTTGTTTTGAACCAAAAATCTAGTGATTCGAACATCAACAAAAAAACTTATTAAGTTTTTAATGCAGAGACCCCATTATTCATTAGGGACAACATAGATTTTTCTGAAAGTCCCTAAATGGTTGTTGCAAACTTTGCAGGACAACAAAGTGGATCATTTCTATGAAAGGAAGACTCGTGCCTCTACTAAATCAGTAGAATTTGCTGATTTTTTTTATTTTGCTCTTATTTTTACTGAGGATGGTGCAGTAAAACCTGTTTTTTATTAGCAGACCAGAGGAGTAAAATGTTGGGAGGATGCGACGCAAGAGGAGTATAACTCATTGACCTTTCACATGGAAAGAAAGCAGTTGGCTGTAAATGGGTATACAAGATCAAATACAAGTCCGATGGTACGGTTGAAAGATACAAGACGAGACTTGTTGCAAAAGGCTATGCGCAAAAACAAGGGATTGATTATGAAGAGACTTTTGCTCCTACCGCTCAAATGACTACTGTAAGGATAGTCACCCCCTTGGCTGCCCATCATGGTTGGCATATGCACCAACTTGACATAAAGACAACATTCCTCAATGGTGATCTAAATGAGGAAGTTTACCTTCAGCAACCTGCTGGTTTTTTGGTTACAGGTCAAGAAGACAAAGTGTGTCTTCTCAAAAAGGCTCTCTATGGACTTAAGCAAGCCCCAAGGATGTGGTATCAAAAGATACACACATACTTTTGTGATCGAAGGTTCTCTAATAGTCCTAGTGAATCTACTCTTTATGTTATGCATACTTCTGAATTTATCATCATCATTTTACTTTATGTTGATGATATTATCATTACGGGTAACAATGAGCAATATATTGAAGCCTTAAAATCTGATCTTGCTTCGGTTTATGATATCTCAAATTTAGGTCCAGTGCACTTTTACCTTGGTCTTGAATTTTTGCAAGGAAGGGCTGGAATCTTCATCTCTCAACAGCAATACATTGAGTAGATTTTGAAACGATTCAAGATGGAAGATTGCAAGCTGGTTGCTACACCAATAGAGACGGGCCTGAAATTAAGTAATCAAAGTGGTGGTGAACCATTTGATACAACCTTATATTGTCAAGCAGTTGGAAGTCTCATCTACCTATGCAACTCAAGTCCGGACATTTTTTTTAATGTCTCCCTCATGACTCAACTTATGCATGCTCCGTTGACATCATATTGGAAAGCTTTGAAGAGGATCTTTAGATATCTTCAAGGAACTAAGACACTTGGATTGTTTTATCCTTCTTGTGATGATATATGCTTGGCTGGTTTTAGTGACTCAGATTAAGGTGGAGATCAAGACACTAGACGCTCTACAAGTAGGTATTGTTTTTTTCTTGGAAATTCTGCAGTCTCTTGGTTAAGTAAAAAGCAGCCCACCATTGCTACATCTTCATGTGAAGCAGAATATAGAGCTACATTTTCAGCCACTACAGAGTGTTTATGGCTAAGACAATTACTTGTCCATATGAAGCATCGCCAACCCTCAACTACTATCCTTTTTACCGATAGTCAAAGTGCTATAGCTATTGTACGAAATCTAGTCTTTCATGCAAGGGCAAAGCATATCGAGATCTACTATCACTTTGTTCGGGAGAAGCTTCATAATGGCGACATTACACTTGAATATTGTCCCACAATATTGCAGATGTGTTCACTAAGGCATTACCTAGAGTTAAATTGAATGCTTTTTGTCATACTATAAATTTAAGGCTACTTGCTGATTTTCTTACTTAGTGGATACATGTCATTTTCATTTAAAGAGGGTGTTAGATTTTATAAATGGAAATGATATTTTACCACAGGTTACTTTGACCCACAAGGTTGAGAGTTGTGTAACCATGGTCATTTATTATATTAGGCCTATTAAACTTAGAGTTAGCTAAGTTAGTATGAAATTAACTTGGTAGGGACTCATGGGTCCACTAGGCCTAATTTTGATATTAAGTACCCCAACTTGACATATTGGAGGTACCTTATTTTTTCTATGTAACTTATAGAAAGTTGGATAGCCAATAGTTAAGTAGTTGGATAGCCAATAGTCATGAAGTTAGATAGTCATCTTGGACTATATATATGTGTGCATCCCATTTGTATGAGACACTTTTGTAAGCAATACTGACTATTCTCCTTGGTTGTCCACGAGTTTCTACAAGAGGGTTTCTAGCCATCTCTCTCTTTCTTTTGAGAATGCTTTGTGTTATTGAATAGTTAAGATCCTGGATCCTTAGGCTTCTATTTCCTATAGGTCACCCTTAGAGGACGTGCCCAAGCTGTTGAATAAATAAATTATCGTGGCGACCGCTCTTGTAATCTGAGATTAGTTGTAGATCGTTTAATCTCTCTAATCAGAAATGTTACTCTGAATATATGTATTGCTAGACGTATCAAGAAAGTCAGTCACAGACACAAAGTGAGGTTACAGATTAGCAGTAGCTAGTCGTATTTTCGTGAGAGAGAACATCTTTCTCGCGCCAACGCGCTGATATGGGAAACAAACAACGCTCAAAAAAGATATTGTAAATTCAGTTCTAATAATAGAAGTGATTTTCTCAATGCTTTCTTCTGTGATGTGTATGATCTACAATATTGGAATGCATGCTAGCAGTAGATAAATTTCCGTTGTTATTTCACTCAACATTATTTGTTGTTTACAAGGTCGATTTTTACAACAGATCTGCAGTAGCGATCTGGGACTTGGAAGAGAATAGACCGCAGTCAGCAAACCGCAGTCAGTAGCAGTAGCTACTCCTATGAAGTCGGCTCTATCCGGCCTTCATCAGAGAGAACGAAAGACACATACTCCCATCAGCGGAGCTGTTTCACTCCAGAATTGATTTCGTTTCGTTTCGTTTTTGAGGTTTCCCAACATTTGTGTCATTGGCACCTAAGGGTCCACGTCATTAACGTGAGGCCCACTGCTATGCCATTTGGTTAGTTTTTGGCGACCACTATGCCTTAAGTTTTCACGAGTGACTTGTCCTTGCCTTTGGTTACCTTTTGGGGATGGATTTTGAGTTGGCTTTTGAATCGGTTGAAATTCATGTTTTCTTAAGTCTAAATGGTTAGGCTCGTTACGTTTTTTAAGTTGACTTTTCAATGAGTTCATGTCGAATGAATGTTAGACTTAAAGACGTAAGCGTGTCTTGGAAAAACTGCTCAAGTCATCATCACCCTTTGAGGCGCCAGTTCTCTTCGACACCTAATTTTTAAATTTTGTGCAAACCTAATCTTCGCACTTACCCTAAGAGGAGTGGTGCTTTTGATTTAAGTCACCCCCGTGCTCTAAGCGCAATACAAAGCAACACAAGAAAAGAAGAAACGGGATCCATCGCCTTTGATGAGCGGTTTATAGCAATGTCCTTCTAACAGAACGAGACTAGATATCGAAGAGCAGCGGCAGCAGCTATGACGAAGCGCAAGGCGGATAGCATCGCCCTACTCTCCCTCTACGTCAACTATATCCAACAAGAAGAAGAAGAAGATGATGATGATGCGAACGGGGACGATTGCAGAGAGCAAAATGGAGCAGAAAAAGAAGAAGAAGAAGAAGAAGAAGATATAATCAAACATTTTGATGACGATCGGGAAACTGGAAAAATTGTGCAGTTTCCTTTTGCTACGTCCGCGGATTTTGCCATGGCTTCTGTGATACGACCTGCAACCCCTGCTTGTCATAATATCCTGGGATTAGGGATAGCGGATTACGCGCCTGAGGATGTGGACATGTCCCCGGAAGCGAAGGGACAAGAGGAAGCGGATGTAGGGAGGGTTATTTTCGAAGGAGGGGATGTTCTTGTCGCTGTTTTGGAAAAGGTTGCTCATGCTCCCTCTTCGCAAGAGGAAAAGGAAAAGCCTCCAGAAAAGACAGGCGCTGGTATTTTTGATGAAGAATTCCGTATCGGAAAGGCTTCGCCTTTTGGTAAGGACATCTCTTGTAATGAAATAGCCGAACAAGCAGCAAACGCATTAGGACCAACGGAGGACTTGTTTGGAGGGTTTCTACCTTTTCCACCCGCTAAAAAGTGTTCGGATGAATTACAGATGAGAATTACGAAATACCTGCAAATAAAATCACAGGGGAGAAACTTTAACAAGGAATTGCGTGGACTTAAGGATTATAGAAACCCTGATTTTTTGCAGCGTGTCGTCAAACATCTAGGTATAGATGAACTGGGAAGCCTTTTCGGAAAAGATATATTTGACGCTCACAGTTTGGATGGTTCAGATTTCTATGATGCATTGCTAGCTCAACAAAGGCACGGAAAGTTTAGAAGGTAGCTCTTGCTCACAGTAGTTGCGGACCTCTTCCGGGGCTGCTGTACGACCTTCAGATGATCGAACTAACCCTATCGCAGAGCTCACCACGGCATGCAAGATTGCTTCCTCACAATATGTTACTGGTAGCCGTAGCATTCATGCTTCATGCTACTGCTGTTATGCGCGTTTCAAGCGTGGCCATGTAAAGATGTATGTTGGTGCAGGCAAGAAAACTAAGTGGGATAAGGTTCAAACTGAGACGTATGAAATTTTTGCTTGAGCTTAATATCCAACCGAGGTGTCAGCCCAATTCGAACAACTTTAGGGTTACATTTGATGCCTATATATTGTTGTTTGTGAATAAACACTACAAATTATAGGTATCATGATCAATTTCATTTCTTGTGCTTGCAACGACAGATGAATTTTCTGTCTTGCTTGCCAATCAAATGCTCATTGTCTGGTCGTCATACAGTAAAGTGCAAGAAATTTTTTTGGAAGAGTTCAAGTGTCATAGATCTGGATTCATCAAGGTATTTTCGCTATTTTGGATCATTGTATGGAAATTCTGGACGTGTAATAGATTGTCAATGCCCTCAATTAAATACAACTAGTCTTGCAATTTTGTGTGGCATTTGGAGTGAAATGTCAAGTTAGCCAGGGAATTATCTGATTCCATAGAATTAATGAAACGTGTATGGTTCACACGGTTCAGAGAACCCTACGGTTCTCAGAAAATTTAACTTGGAACCGTGATGAACCGTATAGATAATTAATTTTTTTTTCCACCCCCAAAAATAGCACAAAAAAATGCTAAAAAAATGCCAAAAAAAAAATCAGATTTGTAAGGAGTTTAGATTATTTAGTTCAAATTATTTAATTGCCTTATTTTTTTAAACTACCCATCCCCAAAAACAGTCCAAAAAAAAGGCGAGGAAAAGGCCAAAAAAGTTGAAAAAATACCCAAATTGTTAAGAGAGAGGGGGGAGGCTATCATAGTAAACCATTTCATCAGTGTACAATGCACATCAACTAGCCATCCATTTGGAAACCAAGTGAGGTGCTCTGTATATAATCTCATCATATAGAGCCCGCCACATACGGTCGGGGTTTGACCTCAAAAAAACAAAGTGAATGGAACAAAAATGAACAACATGACAACATCTACAACATGTCCTCAAGGTGCATGTGTGGCATCCGGATCATCAAAATCATCTAACTCATCCTCCTTTGTCACAACTTGACTGAAATCATGTAAAACCTCTCTATCAATTTGTGTCCCTGACAAAGTGATGCGAGATGCACCTCTGCTAGAGCCACGCGGCCTCCCTCTTTGTCTACGTGCCACTATCTGTCTAGAACCTCTGCCTCTCTGGGAAGATTCCCTACCAGATCCTGGAGGCCTTTTTGGACGCCTCTAAGCTGGTGCTATAGAAGCAGATGTAGTAGGAGGTACCGCTGATGCAGGAATGGGTGTGGCACGAGATGCAGGCACCCTAAATGTAGGCGGAGTATATGAATACGGCTGTACTGCAGGCTGGGCAGGGACAGCTCCTCGTGGATAGTAACCTATTGGAAGAAGGGGTCTATGAGTGGAACCCTCTGGCATGGTAGGAGTAGGTCGTGGTGCAGCTCCTGTAAGATGAGGTCAAGGCTGTACACCAATCGGAAAAGCTGGTGTAACATGACGAGGTGGCCCAGGGAGGCGATGTGCAGGTGCCGATGGTGGAATGTGGGGGGCAGCTGTATAAGTGGATGTAGCAACCGAAGTGGGTGGCTGAGCAGGAGGTATCGTATGTGTCGACGTTGTATGCCTGGCGAGCTGTATGAGTAGTAGCCATACGAGTGCCAGTTGTATGTGTACTAGCTGATGGTGCTGGATGTGGCTGAGTATGTGCATGTGGTGAGAGCCACCCTAGATCATCAATGTCATCCTCACCCTATCCATACCGAAGGAGGTCTGACATGGTCCTCTGGCGAACACGACGGGTCTGATCTGCATCATCATCATGAATATCTGCAGGGGCTTGTGAATCCTGCACACCATCCATCCCTCCCACTGCGGCACAAGCATCTCCACCCTCTGTCGTATCCCCTGCAAAAGCGTTCTGTACCATATGGTCATCATCCCAACATGTGTTGCATCCACCGACTCTCCTCCATGCTATATATCCTCTGGTAGTGGATCAGGTCGATACGCATCCTGCTCCAACCCTGGAGCAGGAATATCCAAATCATCATCATCATCCTCCTCATCAGTACCCATGCCCCTACATGTATCCTGATCAAGACCCACTCTGTCCATACAATAAACCATCTAACCGGCAACATCTCTCTCTCTCTCTCTCGTCATCTCTCTCTCATCTCTCTCTCACTCTCTCTGCCTCACTCTCTCTCTCCCTCATCTCTCTCTCTCATCTCTCCTCTCTCTCTCTCTCTCTCTACCACAATGTCACCAGCAACATCAGCCCTCGACATGGGGTGTGTGGAATCCGTGGGATCATCAACGCCTAGTAAATAATCCGAGGGCAACAACCTCTAGAGGGTCCGAAATGACCATCAAGTACCATACATGTCCTCAGAGAAAAAAATGCTGCTTTAGAAGCTGTCCAATCTTGTCCATGAACTCGTAGATAAGGCCCATAGTGTTGCCCTCATTGTCAACTAACCGCTAAACATGGTAGACCTAGCATGAGGATTCTTGAAGTATTGTTGGATTCATAACTGCTTTTTTAATGAATCCCAAGCCTCTTTGGATAAGGTACAGAACTAAATATATTTACACTTTACAAATATAACTTTGAACAAAAAATAAAACGGACTCATCACATATGTATGCTCTCAACCTGACGCCAAAAATCATCGTCAAATACA
>CM055114.1:15061623-15403603 GCA_029204225.1 Diphasiastrum complanatum | reverse complement strand
AAAAGAAATAGTCCAAAAAATTTGGCCTAACATTAGCCTTTTGTTTGATACACACTGCTTTATAAAATGGAATGACATGTTCTAGCAATTGTTTGGAAAGTAACAATCAATTGTGATAGTGAGAGACGTATGTTTCATGGATCATGCATCATAATTCCACTTATGGTTGGTTTTCTTTATGCATAATGGAACAACTAGACATTCTCTTTCATTGTTGATGAGCACTTTTGGGGGTAGTTGCAATTGATTGAGAGAAATGTAGATTTTATGAAATGATATATCAATGCCACTTTCATGGTTAGTTTAATTGGTTAGAATACAAAGTGGTACTCCTATCTCTTTGTTGCATATTAAACTTTGAAGAATCTATAATAGCCATCCCCTATCATTGTTGTTGTATTGAAATAATGGTGTCCTCATAGGTCCATGTTCAAATCTTGACCAAGAGACAACCTCAATTAAGAAGGACTATGAGTTATTGGCACGACATATTGTGAATGCACTTTGTAGACATAGTATTTCAAGCCTAATAGTGCAATTGCAATATAATTACGTAATCAAGGGTACACCACTCAAGTGAGAAGCGCTATGACTTTGGCACCCCCATATTGTGAATGCACTACATAGATCTTTTTTTTTTTCAAGCAAATAGTGCAAATTTCAATATAGTATTATACATCACTTGTGCAAATGTGTATATATAATATATAGACTTAATAGTGTTATGTACATAGATGTTATGCATGCTTATGAAAGAAAAAACTAGTGGGTGTGTCAATATTTTATATAAAGCTTAGTAATTTTATGTAGGTAAGTACTATGTATGGCTTATAGACAAATAACAACGTAAGTAGACATTGCACTCTAACCAACTATGTACAATGTCCTAGGTAGTCTTGTAAAGCTTGCTTTTTTTTAGGACATCTTTTTTGGCCAACCTAACTAACTTAATTAGCTTTCTCAAGTACAATATGCACACTTTGAAATAATTATTAGTAGTCCTATAAAGTTCCACCTAAAAGCTCATTTGTTTTTTTTTTCTTCATAAGACATCTTTCTTTTCCCTTTTTGCAACTGACTCTATGTCCGATAGATAATTTTTTTTTACTATAACCAAATCGTTAGGACAAAGGAAGTAATCTATCATCATCCAAAAAATTAATTGGACTTTAACTTAAATATAAGCTACTAAAAAGGTACTTCAACATTAGTGAAAGATTGGCCTACTACTTAGTGGATCTTATGGCTTTGATCCTCCCACTGTGTTCAAATTGTTGAACCTTCTATTTGAAGACTCTCATAAATTGAGTTACTGGCGGCAGTTCTTCATTATCTTGAGTAGACCATTGACCTATTTCAAAATTGACCATCGACCTATTTCAAAATGAATAGACAGAACTTGCAAGACAAAAAAAAAATCGCCCTACAACTCTACTCATTCTTGCCAATGTTGTCTATTCATTCTGAAATAGGTTGACCATCAAAAATGCAAGGTCAAATGAATAGGACAGACACTCTTTTTTTTTGCCAGTGCAAGCTCTAATCGTCGGCGATTAGACCCACATGGCAATTTTTTTTTTTGGCCATTTTTTTGGCCCTACAATTCAAATCGCCGACGATTAGAGGTGCAAGGCCAAAAAAAAAAAAATCAATTTTTTTTTTCCCAAAAAAACAAATTTTGATTTTTTTTTTTTTTCCAATTTTTTTTGTTTGGCCTTGTAGCTCTAATCACCCGCAATTGGGAACTGCAGAGCCAAAAAAAAATGGCCCAAAATAATAATAATAATAAATGTGCCATTTTCTTGCCAATGCTATCTATTCATTTGACCTTGCATTTTGACGGTCAACCTATTTCAGAATGAATAGATAGCATTGGCAAGAATGAGTAGAGCTGTAGGACAATTTTTTTTTGTCTTGCAAGTACAATACAGTGAATTTCATTAAGAGGAGAAAGGTTTGTTGATGATGAGTGTGTGGAGGACTAATCTGGATATTTGTTGTCTTTTGATGGTTTTGATTTTGGACTACACTCGCGTAGTGGACGCCATATGATTTCATACTACTGTAGTGTACTTTGGTACACATGGGCATTGTAATTACTGATTTGGTGAATGTGTTGGCAAACTTAATTTACGTGTGTAGGTTGTGGTTGTTAAGCATGGTAATTATAACCAATTTGTGGTTGCTAAACCACCAGAAATTGCTTAGACCTTGACCACGCCTCACATATACGTCCTAGCCTTAAATATATACTTGCTTACTAGAATCCTATCATGTTCGATGGATGGAGAGAAGGTTAGCATCTCTCTCGATAAGGACAGGAAAAGCCTACGGGCTTTCCCGAGGTTATCACCTCTCTCGATAAGGACTGAAAAAGCCTACGGGCTTTCATTTCACTGAGGTTTTTGCATTGCCATCTTCTGATCCCAGCATCGAACTATCTAATAAAAGTGTGCTTTACCTACAAGGAGGTACTACTTCATGTTTTTGGATTGTCGTCGACTGGCTTAGAACTAGCTTGGTTGTCAACTGTACCCTAAACCCATTATGAAAGCCTAAAGCCAATTTTCTTTTTTCCAAAATTTTGTATTGGTTGCCATTTGTATTGCTTGGTACCAATTCCATTCTGTGACATTTTAAGCATACAAATTATATTTTACAAAAAAACTCGCAAAACTCGCAAATTGGTTACTCACAAAATGTCTGGACTCCTAATTCAACTAGCTTTGTCTAGGCAAGTTCCGGACAATAAGTAGAATGTGGGGGCCAAGTTGGTAACCCAGCAGAGCAAAAATCCAATGAACGGGCCAAGCAGTGCACGCCAACAAAAAAATAAAAAAAGAGGCAAAGGGGGTACTAAGAAAAATGAAGGCCACCTACAAGAATAGGGGTTGACAAAGGATACCACCCAAATTTGGCTAATAATGGGCAAGAGACCTTGGAAGCTAAAAATCTATGAAGGGTACACCCACTAGTATTTGACAATAGGGTACTTTCATTTCTACAACAAAACACCCACCCCTTGACCTAAATGGAAAATATGCACCCACTCCCTCAGAAGGATATACTCTTTTTTAGAACCATGTAGTTTGGCATGCAAATGCAAGTCGAACCATGGATGCAGTTGGCAGTATAGTGTCTATTGTGAATGTGTTGTGTGTATACAATGAGGGCTTCATTGCCTCAATTTTGAAAGTGTATCCATATTGTGGGTGAATCTCTTTACAAAAATTCAACCCTTACTTTCTAAGATCCGATTCAAAGCTCTCTTTGTATTGATTTTTCTCTCAAGTTCTATGTTATGACAATAGTATATGTATGACAATTTGCCGACCGATAAGTAGTACCAGTAGGAGACATTATTTTTTACAAATTCCATGGAGTCAATAGGGAAATTCGTCCTCACCTCCTATGGATGTGTGAGTGCATCACTCGTCCTCATGAATTAGTTTGGGATTTGATAAAGGTGGGTGATGTCAATTTTTACTTTTTCTTCTTTTTCTTTTTTCTTTTCTCTCGATCTTTCTTTCTCTCTCTTTTTTTGCTTTCTTTTTTTCTTCTTCTTTTTTGCTTTTTCTCTTCTCTTCTATGCTATTTATTGGGCGATGGAGTCACTCCCCACCCCTCTACAATGTTTCTATTTCCAATTTTTCTCTCTCTCTCCCCCCACATGCTCCTATGTCACACACTCATGCCCTTCAATTCAAAATAAGATTGATGCTATTTTTCCTTCCACAAAGTGCATAATGCATGGCAATCATTTGAGCTTGCAATAAATGCTTCAAAACATCATGTGTCTAAAATGATGCATGTGATACGTGTGTGTGTGAGAGGTTTGCATGTCCTGTCATCATCAAGGGTAGGTCATCTAGTAACTATACTTCGTCATGATTAAATTGCACATGCACATTGATAATACTAAAGAATTTTTTTTTCAATGAAGAAATGTCAGATCACTAAAAATTTACAACCACAACCGGAAGATCAACAAAAGGCAACTAAAAATTACCCTTCTTCCCCTCACCCCTAAGGATAAGGGTGAATTTTCATCACCTTACAAGTCATCCAGCATCAATCTTGTTATTAGAAAATTCATCATGTGCTTCAATCCTAGCTTGCGCTTCAATGTTTCTTCCTCTATTTCTCTTTGGCATATTTCGTCATTCATAGACACGATAAGGATCTAGATCTTTATTTGTTGATATCAGCCAACAGTGATGATCATGATATATTAGTTGCTCATCTAAAGAAGTTTGTTTAGAAGTTTCAAATATATCGCTTATGCAATAAGGTTCGTCATCCTCGTCTATAGACATATCTGCAATAGGGAGAAAAACACTCAATTCGTCGTTTTGGAGGTTTGATTTGAGACGACTTCTACTTGAGCTAGGGGGATACCTTATCGCTATGATTTTTTCATACTCGGATTCTCATCACTACTGTAGCCAGATAGTTCTTCATCCCAAAGGAATGGGTCATATGGCCTCTGTTGGATCCCTTGGATAGGGTCTCAATATTTACTTCTAGTAAGACATGTCGATGTATGTGCACTCATTATTGCCTAGTGGGCCATCTCTATTGAATGGTTCTTGACTAATGGCATCAAGGATAGGTGGATTCATAACTTCACTCTTCGGAATTGCTAGAGCAATATCAGAATGCATGCTAGCAATAGATAAATTTTCGCTATTGTTTTCCTCAACATTATCTGTTGTTTACAAGTTTAACTTTTACAACAGATCGTCAGAAGCGATCTAGGGCTTGGAAGAGAATTAGACCGCAGTCAGTGGCAATAGTTACTCCTGCCAAGTCGGCTCTATCTGGCCTTCATCATAGGGAACGTCACAAACTCCCATCAACAAAGTTATTTCCATCATCGCGAACTCCATCCAAATTGATTTTGTTCGCGGTTCGTTTCGTTTCGCTTCGATTAGTTTCGCTCAGACTTTTCAACAGCCTGATCGCTAAATATCGTTGGTATTGCCTCCTCATACTTAGTGGCCTTTACCTACCGATTACACCCTTTTATCCACTCAATTTGTGAGTTTGTGCACAACCCACTTTGGGTTACCGTCATACACTCGTCCTAATTTCCTCAAGGATGAGTGTTCCTATTTGGTGTGTTGGGGTTCTGTTGTCACTAGTCTCAGCTCGTCTATCCTGAGATGTATTTTCATGATATCTAGACCACAAGTCTGTATTCTCACTAGTTTGGGCTTTTTGATTGGGTAGTCTATAACGGTGTATATTTGGCCCACTTTTTCATGTCCCTCCATAATCCTCTACAAAGTCAGGTAATAACTCAACGTTACTTGGCACTCTCTTCCTCAGCACATTCTGCTTCAAGTAAGTTTGAGGGTACAGTCCTCTTGTAGGAGTCATGTCATAGTCTCTATGATGTTATTCCCTCATACTTGGCAAGCAACGCGTGCCCTAGTGTTTGTCGACTACTATCTGGCATTGGATTTCTCATAGCCTAACATTCACATCTGGCGATGTATGCTTTCTCTACAATCATGGCTCTAGATATCTTCTCTTCCAATGATGAGACTTTAGATTGGCATACCACTAGCTGGATATTACCGTGTAGTCCTCTTAAAAATATACCAAGTAGTATTTATGGGGATAGTTCCATCATAAAACTCAGGTCCTATTGGTGCACTAATCCTCCGAATTGTCTAGCGTATTGACG
Organism: Diphasiastrum complanatum; assembly: GCA_029204225.1. Classification (NCBI taxonomy): domain Eukaryota; kingdom Viridiplantae; phylum Streptophyta; class Lycopodiopsida; order Lycopodiales; family Lycopodiaceae; genus Diphasiastrum; species Diphasiastrum complanatum. The sequence continues at coordinate 15,397,911 of CM055114.1, read as the reverse complement.
TGCAGTTTTTATAGATGTTGTATGGTAGCTACTGCAAATATCAGAGTATCTAGATTATAAGTGCCTTTGAATTCTCTAAATAATTCTTGATGGTACTCCTCAAGTGTGTTGATAGAAGCTCTAGGTAGAGTATGAAACTATTAGAATTTTCCATCATCGTTTCAGTCATCGCTAAGACACAGTCAGGTGACGAACACTACATTACCACCCATCCATAGAGGTACTGCCACCTCTCCACCGTGCATTGGAGCTATAGACCACCATCAAGCCATGGTGTCTCATACCACCATAACTTTCCCTCAACCCTCGCCTACCTACATCATGAGGTCTAGATAATCATCTTGAACTGAGCTCTTCATTTCCTATGAAGATTTTGTGAATCACTAAAATCCAAAATCATCTATTGATCTTTGGAATGAAAGACAACACAATTAGCACCATTGGCAATGTAGAAAATCAACATCTACTTAATGAAAGAGATGCAAACTCAATAAGATATTGATCAAACATCAAGCATATCGTAACATGAAGTTGTTGTCCATACAAAAATAGTAAGTTACTATATTTTACACATGTGAACCCAATGAACCATATATCTACACACAAAATTGCAAGATATCATCAATATAGTGCACTAGTAGATAGATGAACCCAAGAGAACTCATGTATAATCATGAAATGAGATAGGAGAGAGAAGATCATCCTCTCACCATGAGTTTACATCTACTTATAACAGGTTTATGCCTCATTAATGAGCTTGGTTTCCCTCCATATTAAAAACCCTATCATTAATGTGGACTAAATTCAATGTACCTAACATTCAAATTTGAATGTGTCCAAACTTGACTTTCTACTTTCCCTCACTTTCTAGAAGTGGTAATTCAAATGATTTTAGACTAATATAACTTTGAAAAGTCAAACTTTAAGTCTAATATGAAAATTGGCCTCAATTGCCAAATTAACAAATATGACCAAAATATCAAACTAGTTGACAATTTCTCACACTCCCTCTTCAACTAGTTTTAGCATAGACTTGACCATACTATGAAAAATATGGATCTTGAATGGATCCAATCTCCCAAAATACTTGGCTAAGATCTTTGCACAACAAGCTACAAAAGCTAGAAATGGCAAAGCATCCTAATGCTGCCTTTGATACACATGAACTTGACAAAGCATTCAAGAGACAAAAGAAACTAATAAAAGGTATTGATGGTGGCCAAAAATAACAGCAAACAAAGTGCCCAACAGTAGCCTACCACTTCTGGAAACCTCTTAAGATCATACACAAAAGCTTGAAGACAATACACAAGACAATGCTCTCAATGGAGGAAGAAACAATGACAATGATCTATTGATCTCAATGAAATAATACAAAAGTTTCTTCACAAAATTCAGCCTAATATGGGTGAGAGAGATGACTCTCTCTCCTCACTCTAGAACTTAGGACCCAATTTTAGGACACCACTAGCCTGAAATAGCCAATTTTGGCCTATATGTCCAAATGACATGATTTTGGTGTCATTTCGAAGGTCCTAAACTTTGACACTTCTTCAATATGAAATATATACTAAAATAAAAGTATGTAGACCTCTTACACACATGTGAAAGGTTAGATCCAAAACTATGTGCCAAAATTACCAAATTTGGCCTAAAACTAGTCAAGGAAATGTTGACAATTTTCACGCTCCCTCTTCAACTTTTCTTGCTAGTTTTACAACACTACTTTGATCTAACTTAAGAATGATTTCCATCTCAAGGATAGATCTCCTCTCAATGATCCTAATGTGTACAAAACAATAAACTTCATAATTGATATAGATAATAGTGTCCATGTTGGATGTTTCACTATTTTTTACATCAATATTATATTTCAAGATGAAAGTAGTACATGAAGAATAACATAGAATGGGAATGGAATGAATTCTCCATGTTTCTAGCTTTGAAACCTCTGTAAAACAGCAGCAAACATGTAACAATGAAAGTTATGAATGCTTGCTTGCATGTCTTCTCCATATTTCACTTCTTGTGAAGTGTATGTGTTGAAATCCACCATGAATGAGCCTCCATTGCCTTCTTGCCATGAAGAACCATCATGCCTTGGAAATCCATGACTGTACTTTACAATCATAGAGAGTTATTGGTTGCTTAATCAATGAATCTATCTAGTTCTACACACTAGATCTTGATCTAGATTTACTACACTTGGATTTAAGCAAGAGCAATGGATCAACACATCATTCTTTAGTGAGAGCGGCCTCACACGTGTTTAGTACTGTCCACAGTACGGCCTGCACCCGAAACAATAAGTACAATGATACTAGATAGCAATCATACATAAAAATCACAAGACAAATGACTAGAAACCTCACAAAAGTGTAGAGTGCAAAAGTCTCATCAATCATCTTAGCAAAATGATGATCCTTTTATGGATCCAGCTCCATAAGACTCCACATAACTAGTAGGTAGCACTAGTCCTTCTTCAAGATCCATTGATACAAAAAGATGATCATAGTTTCACCAAATCTTGACAATTTCCACTCATTGACATAACATAGCTCAAACATAAAATTAGATGAGTAAAGTAGGTTTGAACAAGACCTTCTTGCTGCTCCTTTTCCTTTACTTGAGTCTTCAATAACCTACAAAAATAGATCCTTAGTGCCTTGGCCATTTGATTCTTCTTTGATGCTCTTGAAATCCACAATTCTGTTAGACACAGTTATTATTGTTCTTTCATTATCATTATTGTTGTCTTTCATCTGTAGGCATTCACTCAACAAATGTGGTATCGGAGCTGATAATTTCAATCTTACAAACCACCAACAAGATTGGTATCAAATCTCACGCCAATAGAATGGTATTAGAGCCCTAGTTTATTGGATTACTAGAGTATAGGATTTATAATAGAACTTAATACGTTCTTGTTCTATAGAGCTCGTTCATTCTGTTTGTGTTCAATCTATGTTCCTCGATTTTAATGGAAGGTTCAACTTCAGAGATCTGCTTGATTAACAAATTCAACGAAGATGACTTCCACATGTGGAAGTTCAAGATGATGATGATCTTAATCGAGAAGGAGCTATGGGGATACATAAACGGTTCTATAGCCAGACTTGAACTGCTTCCAGCATGGGAAGCAAACGATGGCAAAGCACTTGCCATTGTATTATTGAATCTAAAAGACACTCAGATTGCTCACGTATCAAACAGTACCACCTCCAAAGAAGCGTGAGATATCCTAACAAGTATCTACGAGACTTCAGATGTATCGACTTGTCTATTTCTAAGGAAGAAGGTCCTCACACTCAAAATGAATGAAGGCACCTTAGTCAACGATCACCTGAACAAATTCAAACAGTTGCTGAATCAACTTGCTGCCATAGGTTCTCCTATATCAGAAGAAGACTCAACAATGTCTCTTCTCGCCAGTCTTCCATCCTCCTATGACAACCTATTATTGCTTCTGAACAATACTCTTGCGTTGTCTCTCTAGAAGCTGATAGCAAGCCTATTGTAGGAAGAATTTAGGAGAAAAAACTTATCCACAACGATTACCAAGTCAATGGCATTGTACTCTAATAAGCAGCACTCCAAGAAGAAGAAGAAGACGAAGGCGGAGCAGCCAGTCTCAATATGTAACAATAACAACAACAACAACACAGTCAACAATCACCAAAGACCAAACTCTTTTGCAGGTATTGCAAAAGATCCAATCACGACAAAGGATTGTCACATCCTCAAGCACAATGAGGCCAGGAAGAAGATGCAGCAGCACCAAGAGGGAGTCTCTGACACTGTCAAAAATCCACAAGAAGAGGACAAGATGCTGATGGTACAAGATCAACCAAGTAGAGATGCCTATCAATGGTGTCTTGATTCAAGTGCTTCACAACACATGACGCCATGTAAGAACCTATTTTCTACTCTCACAACAACAGATTCAAAGTACATTTTTTTCCGGCAACTCAAGCTCACACAAGGTTGAAGGTCAAGGCTCCATTCGATTGCAGTTCCCTGATGACATCACTAGACAACTAAATGGTGTACTTTACGTATCCAAATTAACAAAGAATCTATTATCTACTGACAAGATCATTGATCAAGGTTATAGAGCTTTGTTTACAGCTAATTGATGTACTATTTTTGATGAAAACTCTAATGAAATCCTCTTTGTACATAGATAAGGAAATTTGTATATTCTGAGTCACGATTATGCACTTTCTGTGAGCAACTCTGATGCTCATGTTTGGCATCAAAGACTAGATCATTTAAACATGTGTTCAATCTTGTACATGCATCATAACAAATTGGTCAAGAATATGAATATCAATGTTGTTTCTACAACGAATCAAACTGTCTATGAAAATCGTTTACTAGGGAAATAGCCTAGAACAAAATTTCCAAGCTTCACAAAGGTAATCACACAATCTGTAAAGGTGATAACCCTATTACTGACAATACATCTAGAAAAAAAATCAATGCGCAAAGGCATCTACAATGTTTGTCTCTGATTACAAGTGATGTTTTGTTCTATCTTCTTTTTTTTGAATACTGAAACGTGAAAAAACAAAATGTTTCTATTGACAAAGCCTTGCTAGCTTTCCACCCTGATTTTGACAGAAAAAATACATGAAACAAAAATGTTTGCAAACAATTTCACGACACACGACATGAAACTATTTTGCGACACAAAATCATTTGTGCTCCACAAAGGACCAAGAAGATCAGCCAAGTACCATGAGGTACAAGTATTTTATCAGATATCATGACATTAGTAGAAGTACTCTAGAACGTGGCTAATCTGTCACTCTTGTAATTTGTGATTAGTTGTAGATGTTTAGTCTTTCTGATCTGGAAGTTACCCGATGCAACACAAAAAAGTTCGCGAACTATATACTTTCTGCTTGATGCATAATACTGTAAGATTAAAATATACTGAATACATGTCCACCTGTGAGTGAGACAATTTTGTAAGAGGATCAGCAGATCCAGAAGTCCGCTAATTTGAATAGAAGTACCGAGTGCCTGACTGGAGGCAGAAAAACAATAACTTAATCTCCCGTAGATCTGTGATTCTACTTACAAAGAGTAGATTCATAGATAAATTGGATACATATAGGACTTTAGAAAGTAGCTTAGATTGATCATTAGCAAAGCTCAGTCTTACAGTACCTTCACCTTTAATAGCTTGGGTGCTATTATCGCCAAGGTGAACATATTTGTTGGTACTGTAGGGTGTATAGGACTCGAAACAACCAATGAGACTGGTCATGTGCTGAGTGGCACCGGAATCCATGAACCAAGAACTATCGTTAGATGCTCCTTGATGGCTGGTCATGAAGGCATCATGATCCATTTTTTGAATGGCCTGTGGAACTTCTGTAGCTACATTGGCCACTTGATTGGACTGTCCCTTGTTGTTGTTCTTTGCTTGTAGTATCCGGCAGTCTTGAATCTCGTGGTTGTTTCTCTTGTAGTATCTGCATAACAGCTTCTATAAAAATTATAGCAAATAAGAATCCTAAAACACTTGAAATGATGAGGGAAACAATAGATTATGATCTCATAAGATTAGCACAAGTTGAACCATCAAAATCCATCAAAAATCTATGCTTGAACCTCATTAAATGGCCCAAATCCTTGAAGAAAGCTTCACACGTGTGAAAGTACGGCCTCCCACAGTATGAGTACTATACACCAGACCTACATTCAATACTATAATCATTAGTAATCACAAAAACTCAAACAATTATGAACATAGAGAGCAATTGCACCATTATGAGAGAAAAATCATGAAATTGCTTGAGTGATTTTGGTGAGATATCATCACCTATATATACATGATCCATCATGGTTTTGGGCAAGTATAAGTAGCCCTAAACCTATCCTTGATGCTAATTTTGGTGGATCTTTCATCCCTACCAATTTAGGGTTGGAATCTTGGAGATCCCTCAACAATGCAAAAACTACCAAAAATAGCTCCTATTTTTTCTCTCTTGTATCTAAGCATAATTTGGACTCATTCCAAAGGTTCTAACACTTAGGTCTACTTGAGAACATCCTTATGAATGGAATACTATGCTATTTGGCATGTGTGACAAGCCACATCATGACCATCTAACTATTTACAAGTCATATGACCAAAACTAGTCAAGCTAGAATTGTGAATTTTTAGCACTCCTCCTCACTATCTAGCTTGGTTCAATCATTGCTTTACTAATCACTCCAAGTGATGATCTGAACTTCATAAAAGGTTTCTTTTTAAGTGGTTTAGTAAGTAGATCAACTACACATTCATTGCTTGGAACATTCCTCAAAGCAATCTCCTTGGCTTGCACCATTTCTCTCACAAAGTGATGGCATATCTCAATGTGTTTAGATCTTGCATGGAAGATTGGGTTAGATGCAAGGTGTTGGGCTGATATATTGTCATTGTAGATAATTGGCGCCTCCTCTGAATCCATGATCTTTATCTCCACCAATAATCTCTTGATCCAAAGTACCTCCTTTGTAGTGGTTGTCAAAGCTTTGTACTTGGCCTCGGTTGAAGATAGAGATATAGTTTCTTGCTTTTTTGAAAGCCATAAAACCACACCTTCTCCTATGAAAGTTGAATAGGCACTTGTTGATTTCCTATCCCTCTTGTCCCCTGCAAAATTTGAGTCACTAAATGCATGTAAGTTAATCACATCTCCTCTATATAGAATCCCAAAATCCAATGTATCCGAGATGTATCTTAGAATCCTCTTAGCGTTTTCCCAATGGATATTCAATGGCTTTTGCATGGATTGGATCAACCTACATACACTAAAGCTAAGATCTGGTCTAGTTATAGTGATCCACATTAAGGAGCCTATAAGTTGCCTAAACAAAGTGATGTCCATGAAGGATCTTTCATCATCTTCATTTGGCACTTTTACATCTTGCTCCATTGGTGTGTCAACACTTTTGCATACTTCCATCTTAAACTTCTTCAAAAGACTTTGAGCATAGTTTACTTGACTTATAAAGATAAAATCAAACCCTCTAAGTACCTCTATGCCTAAGATGAAGTGAAGACACCCTATATCTACCATCTTGAACTCTAAGGATAGATCCATCTTGATTTTTTCAATACCATCAACACTATTTCCACTAATGATGATGTCATCTACATAAATGAGTAAAAGTACAATACCAACATCATCAAACTTAATGTAAAGAGTGGGATCATATTCACTTTGAACAAAAGAAAGTGAAATAATATAGCAATGTAGTCTTGAATTTCAAGATCTCGAGGCTTGCTTCAAGCCATAGATGCTTCTTTGGAGATGGCATACTTTGTTCTCCATTCCATGCTTGATGAACCCTTGCTCCATATAGATATCCTCTTCCAAAAGACCATTCAAAGAAAGCATTAGAGACATCTATTTGACACAGGATCCATCCTAAGTGTGATGCAAGTGCAATGATTAGCCTTATTGTGACCATCTTGGCCATGGGTGCAAATTGTTTCCTCATAGTCTATCCCTCTCTCTTGAGCATAACCTTTTGCAACTAATCTTGCTTTATGTTTGTTAACACTCCCATTTGCATTCAACTTAAGCTTGAAGACCCACTTGCATCCTATTACATTCGTTTGAGGTCTATCAACAAGCAAGCAAGTTTCAATCTCAATCAAGGCATCATACTCATCCAACATAGCTTTATACCATTCTTTGGAGTTCAATGCATCTTCAACATTAGATGGTTCTTCAAAACTAGATAAATCATAAGTAGTGGATGAGATACCCTCAACTTGCTGTCCTTTGCCTTGATATGTGAGCCTTGATGGCTCCACTTTTGCCCTTGAAGATCTCCTTGGTGTGATAGGTGGGTTTAGTGCTTGCTCCTCCATGAGCTCCTCCTCAAAACCAAGATCTTGCTCCTCGGCCATCTTCTTCTTGATTGTTGGAGCACTTGAGCCTTCTTCAAGCATATGCATATGTATTTGACTCACTTTGAGTTCTAGAATCAATGCTAGATGCTAAGATCCAATCTACACAAGATTTTGATCAAAAATTGTGATCAAATTGAATGAAAACCAAGAATTTAGCTCATTTCAGTCTTTAGGCTCTGATACCATGTAAAAATTACAGCAAATAAGGATCCTAAAACACTTGAAATGATGAAGGAAACAATAGATTATGATCTCATAAGATTAGCACAAGTTGAACCATCAAAATCCATAAAAAATCTATGCTTGAACCTCACTAGGCCCAAATCCTTGAAGAAGGCTTCACACATGTGAAAGTACGGCCTCCCACAGTCTGAGTACTGTACACCAGACCTACATTCAATCCTATAATCATTAGTAATCACAAGAACTCAAACAATTATGAACATAGAGAGCAATTGCACCATTATGAGAGAAAAATCATGAAATTGCTTGATTGATTTTGGTGAGATATCATCACCTATATATACATGATCCATCACGGTTTTGGGCAAGTATGCGCAGCCCTAAATCTATCCCTAATGCTAATTTTGGTGGATCTTTCATCCCTACCAAGTTAGGGTTGGAATCTTGGAGATCCCTCAACAATGCAAAAATTACCAGAAATTGCTCCTATTTTTTCTCTCTTGTATCTAAGCATAATTTGGACTCATTCCAAAGGTTCTAACACTTTGGTCTACTTGAGAACATCCTTATGAATGGAATCCTATGCTATTTGGCACGTGTGACAAGCCACATCATGACCATCTAACTATTTACAAGTCATATGACCAAAACTAGTCAAGCTAGAATTGTGATTTTTAACAGCTTCTTTGTCTGTGGATTCGACTGTTCTTTGTGTTGTGCTGGCTTTTGGTCTTGCTTTGATTGCTTTGGGCCTTTCTTCTTCTTTTGCTTAGTCGTGCTCTTGTTGGTGTACAAAGCATGAGAATCAATTGAGGGACTGGAGGCTTCGTTCCTCCGCGTGTCTTCCTACAACAACAATGCAATGACTCTTGAGAGAGTCAGCTCTAGATGTGTCATGATGATCATCACCCAACTGTCGTATGACCTTGGCAAGCTTGTAAGCAGTTGCATCACTGCGTCTTCATCGTCTATTACAGATCCGACAGCAGCCATTTGCTTCAGTAGGTTCTTCAATTGGTTGATGTGATTCTGCAGAGAATCACCATTTGCCATTTTGAGGGAGTAAAATTTCTTCCTGAGATGTAGCTTAGAAGCTATATCTCGCACTTCATATAACGTGCCCAAGATGTCCCATACTTCTTTGGATTTTGGGCTTCAGACACATGGCCGATCTGAGTATTCGAAATGTTGAGGATGATCAGCGCAAATGCTTTGCCATCCTTCAGCTTCCATCTGGAGATCAATGCGTCGTCAGCTTCGAGTTTCCCCTCTGCACCTATAACAACATCATACCACTCCTTAGCCATTAGCACAGTTCTCATTATAAATTTTTACAGATGGTAATTAGCTCCATCAAGCTTGTCCATGATAGGACTAGCTTTCCCTTGGGAATTCATGTGGAAGATTAGTCTAGGTGATAGGAATAACTATTAGTGACTTAAGTATGAAAATCTGGTGCTAAATTAGAGAACAAGAAGACAATTACTATATCGGCTAGTAGAGTCTTGTTTCTATGAAAGCTTATCGGGCTACAGAAATAACTCTAATACCATGTTGGAAAGAGGTGTGTTTTGAAAGATAACTCGAAAAGAAACGAACTTGAATGAAAAATGTTCGTGTGCAGCGGAATAAGCTATCTCCCTCTTTCCTCATGCATGATTATGCCTATCAATCTCGACCAGAACATTAGCGATAGAAATCACGTTTGATCTAATTTCATAGCCAAACATTAAGCATCAAAAACATCAGACAAATAATTTGTCGCGAACAACTAGAGAAATTATTAGTCGCGAAGAGCTAGACTAATAATCAGTTGCAAATTATTCGCGATAAGCAGACAACCAGACTAAGCAAATAGAAAGCCAGACAGAACATAGAAAAGCATTGCAATATTGACACAAATTTGAACGCAGAACAAATCTGAACGCAGAATAATAGAGCTGTAATCAGATTAAGTATAATGAAATATACAGGTCAATAATGCAGGTGAGCACAAAACAATAGCAGACGTAACCGCGTGCTTCACACAATCTGTAAAGGTGATGAACCTATTACTGACAATACCTCTGGGAGAAAGAATCAATTTGCAAAGGCATCTACAATGTCTGTCTCTGATTACAAGTGATGTTTCGTTCTATCTTCTGTTTTTTGAATACTGAAACGATATTCAATATATACATAAGTTTAACAGGTGTGCAGATGAAGAAGGTACAAAAGTGGTTGTGCTGTCTGTGGGAGATCGTGGGTGGCTATTGTTGTTGTCAAATCTGATTGCATAGTGCATGGAACGATCATAAGAAAGCCGCAATGTACACTTCGCTAAAATTGACACTGATGAAAATGCGAAAAATGCGACACTCTATCAAAATGCCTTAGAAAATAATTTACAAGGTACCTCGGCCCTCGGCTTCAACATAGCAAAGCCACATTACAAAATTTTCTCTCAACATTGGATGTTGACTCAGATGAAAATTTTCCAGTAGACTCTAATGAGGAAGATGGGTCGTCAACTTCTTCAGCTGAAAAAGAAAGTCTTGATAATATTTCAAGCACTAAGTTGAGATAACTTAGTGAGAATTCTTTAGAGTTTGAATTGTAAAAAATAATAATACAAAAATTATTTTCAGTGTTTTCAAAATTTGTGGATTTATTGTGACTGGCTTCAAATGTATTCTGCAAATTATTTTCATGAAAGTCGATTTAGACTATCAAAACACCATAAATGTTTGTGTATTTTGCTTATTTTGGACATTTTTAATTTTTTAAGGTTTTATTAAAATTTCTATTTTTTGGACATATTTTTTTTTTTGGGTACAGGTTTTCGAAAAAAAAATTATAAAATGCATGTTTTTGGCAAAAATTAAAAAATCAAAAAACGGTCACCCGCTTTTAGGATTTTGACCCATTTCAAAAGATTTCGCATTGTATGTACAATGAGAGCTCACTTCCATATAGTAGTGGCTCGAGTTCTAGCATGAGGAAATGCTCAAATCCCACAATGATTGGACCTCAAGATTGGCACCTCTCTCCATGATTGGACTCCAATTTGATTGGCCAAGTGATTTGCACCTCTAAACACAAATATTTTGCACATCTTAATGTGATTGGCCTTATGATCTACACCTCTTAATGTGATTGGGCCAAATTTGACATTGAGATGTGGATTTGGATGCATACTAGCAAAATATCAGTTTTTACATTTTGTGACACATGTCACCATCTTACTATATTTGATTTTCAAAATCAACATTAAAAATATGTACAAGGTGGTGGTGGACATAAATCCAACCCCATGATAACATCTAGCAAGAAAAATAATTAGTCTAATTTTACCAACTTTCACATCGAGGTTCTAACGTTTTTGTTTTTTTGGTGCTAGGCTATGCACGTAAGGATTAAGAAAAAAATACATGTACGTCTAGTTTGTATGTTTCACACTTTTTGTTGATGTGGGTACTAAGACATTGAGGACCCCAAGGTCACTTGCTTTGTATTTACAAGTGACTTTACAAAATTAGTCCTTTACCCTTATTTGCCTACTTTTAAACTATTCTTCAATTGAGAAAAAACAAGAGACATCAAAGGTCAGCAACTTTGGTAAAAGCCTATAGATGAACCTTTTCAAGAAGTTTAGGTCAAACAATCAAGGTTCAAGTAAACTAGGGGCTTTGGAGTTCATAGCTGTCAACTTATAGCAAAGGGTTTCACTAGAAAGCAACTCGTCTTCTAAGAATCAATCGAGGTAGCTGGCTAAGGTGACAAGAGAGTGCCATAGATTATTGAGAATAAAAGGACTTTATAAAAAAAAAAGTTTCAACCACTGAAGAATGCTAGCAAGAGAAAGAAATGGCTTAATGCAAAGTTATTTCAACATGCTAGCAAAAAATTATCTTTCTTGTCCCTCGGTTGAGCATAATTTACCAAGAACCTAACCTAAGCTGATACATAGGTTTATATTCAAGAAAAACATCAGCAAGGTTGCCTACAAGTTCAGCTACTATTGGCATGGCAACTCAACATTTTTGGGTTTTACTAAGGATGCACTAAAAGCTAATATCACGAAGTTATAAAATAAGCCCCACTTTATATAACTTTTTGTCATAGAAGAACTTATAGAGGTAAAGAAATATAAATAACAGCAAATGTATCCCAATTCTCAACAATGAACTACTAAATGAGCCTATTCTCAATATGAAAATGCAAGGTTTTTTGGGGGTTGCATATCCCAAGTTTTGACCCATTTGCTACCTCCTTACGAGCCATTTCTCCCTACCGTTTCTGTGCAAACACAGGTTTATGACAAAAAACACATGCACACTCTATAAAAGGCCTGCTAGAAAAACTATTTCTTTTTAGCAGCCCCACACAAGGCCTCTGTGAAAGCAAATGAGCAGAGTAATAAAATCCACATATATTAACCAGGGCAAACCAGTTAGCAAGTTATCTGGCTAGCATTTACATTTTGTCTGCCAATTCTTAGTTTCTGCACAAGATTCTTTGGCTTGATAATCGGCTACTCAAAGAAACTCACAATGGCTGCAACTTCATAGCCTTTCTCTTTGTCATGGTCTTTCTCTTTCGTTAAGCCTTCAAGACAGAGCAAACTTATGTAATTAACTTGAAAATACACATCCAACAAGAAGGATGAAGTTGGACATAAATGATAAACAAAGGTGAAACTGTGAATTAGCATTGGGTAGCATTTGCAGATATTTCTGTTGTATGGAGTCCATATTACCCATCCAACACTACCTTGACATACATAGGGTTTTGTTGCAGGCTGGAAATGCTTTGGTTCATTTTAGCTGCAACTCCTATATTTTCAGCTTAAGCACATCTACCCATGCATCAAAAATTTAAGTGCCTTGCCTCATTCCGAGTAGAATATGGATGAGGTGGAGTTGCATGCCATTGAGAAGACCTATTCCAGCAGCTCTGGAGCTCACAAAGGGTGATATTGGCATGACAGATATGATGCGTGAGTGACCTTTCCAGGGCTTATAAAGCCTGACATCAGGATTTCCAAATATGTCCATCAAGGTTCAGGGCATATGACTGTGCATATCTCCAACTTAAAGCACACCCCTGGCATGAAAACAAACGATTCTTTCACCTCTGTGGACAAGACCCAACAGGGAAGTCCAACCACCAGGGATGGTTCGCGACCCATGATGTGATACATACATGGGTCTAAGATGGGAGCAGCGAAGAGCAGAGCTTCATTCTAGATTATAACTACAGTAGAATAAGGAGCATTATTGTACACTTTTTTGTCACATACATGCAGACATTTTGGCATGCCTGAGCCAAAAATAGGTCCAAATCTTTCAACTGCCTATGAAGTAATTATTCCAGATCATTTGCTGGTAACATTGATCTTGGAGTACTCGCGATTGAGTTGAACATTATGCCAACCAAAACCTGGCCACCTTCTACCTCAGGTCAAGTTCAATATCCACAAACAAACCTGTTGTAAAGTGTTTTTGCACTTGTATCACTTTCCTCGCCGATTCTAACACTTTGTTATTTGGTATTGTAAGTGTGTTGGCTGCACAGCCTGTTGGGAAACAGAGTCAATGTAACATTGCTTGCACTTAAGCGAGCGTTGTATACATAAGAAGGACAGCGAATATGGGAGCAGGATGGTAGTACCATGAATATCCTTGGTTAAGGCTGTAGGTAGCTATAGGCATTGCCCACAGATGGAGAAATGGAGGAAATGGCAGTGTGCAAGGGAATCATCACAGGAGTAATCTAGAGGAACAGAATACTGGTTTCAGGGGTACTTGAGGACGCCTAGGATCTCCAGCCCCTGCCTACATAGATCTTGGGGATATGGTTGGAGTGATATGTAAAAGTACATGGCTGGATGATGAATGATAGCTCTGCTCCATATATTTGTAGCATTTTTCTGCAAAATTCTAGTAATTTTGACAGTTCCAGCTCTTGATATCTCTATAACCACCATCTCAAAACAAATTCCTTTAAGAACTCAAATGGCCCAGTTTCATGCTGTACTCAATCTTCTTCCAAGAACATTCAGTGCCAAACGTTTGATTCTTCGCAATGGCATAAATGTTTCGGGAAAACACAAACACATACACATTTGATCCATCTTCCCTTGGAAAGAATCAAGATACTCTTATCTGCAAACAAAACGTCCTTAGATCTATGAATCAGTCACACAAACATTGACAACAAACTGAAAGAGGCACCACCTATAACTCAAGGATTAGGAGGTAAGACTGACAAAAACACACAAGAAATGTAATATCCTCTTACATAGAATGAGCATTCTTCTAAATACCGATATGTTTACAATGAATGTACAAGTGGTCCCAAAAAAAAATTCATAAAAGTCCTATCATTGATTGGGCTGTATTTTTCTCCAGAACGATTTCTATTATTGTATATCTTTTCAGCAAGAAGAAAATAGCCACTCGTTACTCAAGCTATACTCAATTTACACTAATGAGTGCCTTTTCTTCCACTAAATTTGCTATTTTATAGTTCTGAGTATTGTTATTCCCTGTCAATGGCGTCCTATCGCTATGTGAAACATCTCCTATACTTGTCTAATTCTCGTTCGTCCATTTCCTCTGGTACATCTTTTAAGCCTCCACTGTATTAAAATCATATTTCAGCCAAAATATCTATGAAGGCAACAGCCACTGATCCGATGAACATCTGGATAGCATAGGTGTATTTCAAATCAAATAAAAGAATCATAACAAGTTGAGCAAAGATTGTTCCAACTTTAAGAAAAATTGAAAAACTGGTTAACACCACACTTTCAACAAATCAACTCATAGATGCTACATGTGCACACTCTTTCCCATGGCATACGAGGTTATCAGTTTCTTTAAAGGCCCAAAATTCTGAACTGTGCTGAATCCTCCTGCTCGTACAACATTAAAGGGCCCAAAATCAACTGAAAAAACTCTCTGAAAGCCATCCAATATTGCCATCATGAGTACATTAGCAGACATCCGCTCTTTCTCATAGCGTTGAAGAACAGATCTCTGCAATCCAAACAATCGGAAGTGAATCTCTTGACATGGGATAGTATGGTACTATCATTACACATTAACATACATATATATACGCCCCAGCTCAAAAACAATGAATAAAACAAGGTGATCTACAATATCACAAAAAGCTTTGCCGTGTGGGCTCGAGATACAATCAAATAGGTTAAAAATGAAGAAAGAAGATTGCGATTTGAAAGAATAAATAATACAAGCAAAAACTCACGTTAATGCTCAAAGTCACCTAAGAATGACAGCTCAGCTTTTACCAAATTATCACAATAGCTTACCATTATTGCAGAAAAGCTAACAAAAGCGAGTGGGAGAAAGGAAAAGCAGCTTGGATACAGATTTAGGGTAGGACATAGGAAAATGAAGGCCCGAGGATGGAACACCAAGCAAGCCAAAATTAAATATAACTGAGTTCATATTCAGCATTAACATCAAAAACAGGTGATAAAAAGATAACAAAGAAAGGTTTTATGTAAAAGATTGAGATACAGCTACTAACCTCCCCTATATCTTCACCAAAAGTGATGGCTTCACTTAATATATTTGCTATAGAAGCAGCATCTCCAAACCCAAGATTAACCCCCTGACCAGCCAGGGGGTGTACAGTATGTGCTGCATCTCCAACAAGGGCCAGCCGATGCGCTACATACTTGTTTGCATGTGAAAGTGATAAGGGGAAAGACAACCTTTGAGACTCGAGACTTATCACCTTCGGTGGAAACATGAAATCTTCTTCAACTGATGGTGTTGATCCACCTGTAAAAGGTGATAAAATTTTGCTCATGAGATGATGAACAGATCCTGATTGTGGTTTTGGACCATAGTCTTCTGTGAGTGCACGATTAACTGCATTCACAAATTGTTCAGATGTTAAGCTCTTTAGACTCTCAGCCTTCTCTGGAGTCGTTGACCACACAATGTTGCTAAATTTGCCACCCAGGGGAAGAAGAGCAAGGGGGCCAGTTGGAAGGAACCTCTGCCAAGCAGTAAAATGTTCAGTCTCTACACCGATAGTACAGATTACAGCTTGCTGGTTATACTTCCAGCCAGTTGTGTCAATCCCAGCAAAGTTTCGCACCTTAGACCTACCTCCATCTGCTCCAATCTACATAGACATCATGCAAACGCAACAATTTTTCATTTGGTTCCATGCCACATCAAAACGTTGCTGCATGATTGACAATGAAATTGTTTCTTTTGGTGCCTTACATGGAAGATCTTTGTCATACACCTATGCAGAAATTTTGTCCATCTATGATGATATAGGGATTTTGTGAACGTGCACTGCTCTGTATAAGAGTCTATTCATGCCAAAACTAGCAAGAAGTCTTATTGCAGGACTGTGCTCAGAGAAAGCCTGACGTGAAGTTTTGCTGTTGAAAATAGTTCATGTGAGATGTACACCCTTCAGCACAGACTTTCAGAAAAGCATATATGAGGGCACAAGCAGGCAGGCAGGCAGAACAAGCATTTGCAGAAAATTTCTAGTTTATGGTAGGAAGGAAATGCTAATATTCCAGCACTTTAATGATACTAAGATAGCATGAATGAATGCAACAACTATTCAGATACAAATATTGTGCCCAAATAAAATCTATTTGAAGACAGGAAAACCTTGCCTCTCCAGAAAATCATACCACAAGGCGTGTCTGAAGACGTCTGCCATTGTCAAGTTGTACTTTTGCCCAACTTGGTGCTGCCGTAGAGCGTGATGGCAGTGCATTTAAACATTGGAAGTTAACATCCTCCACTTTTGCAGGACAGATCATCTCAACACTTGCAAGCTAGATTCAGACATCATATCTTTTAGTGACTAGATTAAGACAGGGAAGAGCTACCACAATAGGTATGAACAAAGGCTTAAGATACATCAGTCGATTGGCTTTACAAAATGCCACGTTTTAGATCTTTCCTAGTTGCACAGAAGCAATAGGTAAACATCACAGAAGAACCAATTTCTAGATGACTCCACAATTCTGCATTGATGTGCTGGTCACAGTTGCAACCTAACTTTTATGGAGGCTCTCTTGCTTATCACACATTAGGTCAAGGCCAGATCAAAATTTTCAAGTTTGAAATGCGTAATTCTCACAGCTATTGCACTCGAAACTTTCATTCAGCATAACAGTTGCCATCGATAATCAATTAGCATAGAACTCACAAACTTCAAACCTCACATGTATTCTGCCTTCAAAATGTGTGAATCGCATCCAAATCATTATCCTATGATAAGTTCAGTGAGATTTCCGCATAATCATATGCAACAGATAAGGCTCAACGTACGATTATTCATGGAGAAAAATAAATCAAACATGCCAATTAGGGATGAATAGTGCCTGTAACCGTGATTGAAGTGCCGACAGCAGCACCTTATTTTCGACAACATATCTGCACCATCAAAATCAGTGTCAGACTTCAGACACACAAGACAGACATGTTGATGATTAGCCTACATCAAAGCTCCGGGTACAAAGTTCACCATACATCATGAAGGGATTGAAATCAACTCCAGTAGAGACTCCTACTTTTAAATAGTGGCATTATGGGAGAGATTTTTTCCTCATTTCTCTGATTACTTATATGCTTGGGGTGTGAGCATGTATTTTCAATGATTGTTTCATTGGCTCTAGTACTTGCGCAGTAAAGAACACTAAGTACATGTCCCTAGACTTGCATAGGCCATCTTTTAACATACGAATACCACTAGGAGACTCATCATTTGCCCATGAATGCAATGTTTCAAAACTTGTCAGCATCTTCATCAGGGGAGCCGTAAAGACAATGTTCCTAGAAAGGCCAACAAGGCAGCCTATTGTTGCTCTTGAGAACATCGCAGAATTTCTGTGGGTCAGGGATGTGGCTGAGACAGCACAGTTCTTGATGAGGCTCACAACCAAAGTTAATCCAGCTTTAACATTTTGGAATCTGTCCAAACCAGGTTTGCGTTTAGGTTCATCATTTTGGAGGGGCTCCTGAAGGTTCACAATTGCCTCAAGAAAATGGTTGTTTTAAACCATTAAGCAGAAGATTCAGGAGATTTGAAATTGCATTTCTATCATCTCTATTTTGTGATGAAGCCAGGCTATTTTCACATGGGTATAGCCTATAGACATTGTCCTTCATCTTACTGATAGAGAGGGTTACACTATGGGCTTCCTGTACAAGTTCATGGACATGCTAAACTCTAAGCGAGCAGCTACAGACTTGCACAATGATCAGTCTCAACAGGCATTCTAAACTTCAAGTATTATGAACTTTTTTTATCCATTATCTTTGCTTTGGAGGTTCCTGTTTTCAATCTTGTTTCTTGAATGAAGATTCATCAAATTTCCAAGTTGACACCTAATTTTGAAAATTCACATGCTCGAAGACATAGGGGACTAATGGAAAAGCAGAGGGCAGTGGCTCTATCAACCTCTGCACACAATGGGTTGTATATTGAACCCATTGCAGAGGAATGCCACCAATTTCCAGGACAACAAGGTTATGGCATGCTACTTCACCTACATTAGTCAACTCTATCCTGATGTGGATATGCAAACTGTTTTAAGGAATGACATCCTAGACTTAAGATATCTGGTGGCATACAAGAGGGCTGGAATGTTACATCCAAGAACATGGCGGCTGAAATTTGGTGACTGCGTTCCAAATTGATGAGGATTGCACATCAATCACATGAAAAAGGAATTGAAGTGTTTTCTCTCTCATTCATAAGAAGAGGAACAAGCTCTCCGCCGTGTAGTTAGCTGCACTGGTGTGCATGCATGCCAACGTACACCTTTTGGAGAAACTAAAGCATGCTAGAGAACCCATGCAGGTAGTCGTCTTTAGTGATCCAAAAAGTTGCAAGTCAATATGTTTTAGTCCCTAAATTTGGAAGTTGGAAGTTGGAAGTTGAAAATTGCAACCCGCAAGGCATGAAATTACCTTGGTCAATAGATGGTCATGGTCAATGAAACGCTCAGAGGAATGGTACACTATTGATAGTGATTTATTATGCCAATGGAATGTCTTTTTGATAGACAACCGCATCGTCAGACTAGGAAATAGAACTTGGAGACAAATTCACGGTATCCCAATGGGCTTTCCTTGTTCACCTACCTGGTGTAACTTGTATTTATCTTTTTTTGAGCCGCAGTTTATAAAAAAACTAGCCAGAGTAGGGCATGGTACTTTTATGAATGACTTCAAGCATTCATTTAGGTACATAGACGAGATCTGCTTCATTAATGACCCTCATACTGAACTTTTTATGGACAAATCATAGGTAAGAACATCAGATAATCCTTTTTGGATATACCCATTGGATTTTTTGGAAATAGAAAGGAAGTCTTCAGAAGATAACATTGTTAGTTTCTTAAATGTTTCTATTGTTTTTTATCCTGTGACAGGATTAACACATCTTTCCAAATTTGACAAAAGACGGGAATTACCTTTTCCCTTCCTACAATATATACATTTGGCTTCCAATAGACCAATTTATAACTATTACAGGGTTATTATTTCCCATGCCATTGCCGCAATGTACTGCTGTAACAAACAGCAAACTTTCATAAAAGAAGTAGGAATTCTGGTTGATGCTTTCCCAAGAGATGGTTTTATGAGGGATAAACTTTGCCTTATCATCAATAAACTTCTTCAAAATGATACATTTCCTAGTTTATCTTACATCTTACCACACAATATTGATGGTCTGTTGGTGGGCAGTTAGACCTAACTGCCCCCTAAGGGATTCACTAAATGCAGGACGGTTGGTAGTCTCTCTCTCTCTCTCTCTCTCTCTCTCTCTCTCTCTCTCTCTCTCTCTCTCTCTCTCTCTCTCTCTCTCCCTCAAGGTACAGTGCTACCTTCCATGAAGCTCTCTCTCTTCTTAGGACTGAATTCTTCTATAAATATTGCAAACAGGCAAGTTGCCTCTGTATATATTATCAGTTAATCTTTTCAGATATCCACAACAACATCCCAGACCTGGATATGTACTCGGGAACCTGTTGCAGATGAAGAACCTGTATAAATACACGCAAGTTCGAGACATGTTCACAAAAGTCAACCGAACAAGTCAAAAGACCAAAGAGAATCATCTTCGACAGTCAACATTGTCATTTTGTTATGTTCTAGTAGTTTAGATAATGCAGTAATTTTGTTTCGACGACATTGATCCATCTAGCTTTCCATCATACTTGGATGTCCTCTCATCTCATATGCGTTTTGGTATGAAAAGACATTAATGAATCTCTCTCTCTCTCTCTCTCTCTCTCTCTCTCTCTCTCTCTCTCTCTCTCTCTCTCTCCCCATCGCGGGCTGTAGGCGCTCCTCTCCATCGCTATGGCTCCACGTAAGCGTGGGGGTGGTGCCTCCCCCCACTCTTCTTCCTGCCCTGCTGCTTCCACCGTGGGGGTTGCCTCCATCGCACCTGTCCCTGTTGTCTCCATACCTATCCCTGCCTCCATCGCTGACCCTGCACCTGCTTTCTCCATCGCTGGCCTGCACCTGCTGTCTCCATCGTTGGTGCCTGCCCTGCACCTGCTGTCTCCATCGCTAGAAGCCCCGCTGGCCCTGCACCTGCTGTCTCCATTCCTGATGCTTCTGAATGCCCTGCTGGCCCATCTGCTGGATCTGGTGGACAGGCTGTGGACTCTGCTGGACAGGAGACTATCGGGCAATCTTCGCTGGACAGACCTTCGACGTTGGACATGGAGCTGATCTTCCCACCCCTTTCTCTGCAGCTGTCTCGGCTCGTATGTCCCATGATTATCACAGGAGGTTATTGCTTCTATTACCACCTTATATGAGAGGGTTCTTGCTAGACTTAGAGATGGTACAGGATGGTCACCTCAGATTCACAGTACAGTTGGTGTGAAGCAGGGTTTCCCCCTTTCTCCTACTCTTTTTGCGCTCTACATTGATGATTTCGAGCGGATTATCAAAGAGGAGGGTGGTGATGGCTGTCCTCTTGCAGATATTGTCATACCTATTCTCCTATATGCTGATGATATTGTCTTGTTATCTATCTCAGCCAGAGGGCTTCAGAGACACCTTGACGTCTTACATGGTTTCTGTAAGAAATGGGGTTTGACTGTAAATATCTCTAAGACTAAGATCATGGTGTTCAACACCAATAGGCAACATATGCGGGCATCTCATTTACCTTCGGAGGCAGATGATGTTTACAGTCAGACTCTCATCACACATTTCTTACAAAAGAGAGAGAGAGAGAGAGAGGAGGTTCCTGATATCCCGACACGGCAAAAGGCTGTGAAGACTCAGCGACCATCCAGACCGAGACGTGCAGTCCGTTCATCACAGTCAGCCAGAGCCTCACGACGGCCTTACTGAGTCGATCGTCAGCCTCCAGCACGCACTTCACAGCCTATCACTCGCTTCTTCAGATCAGCCACTCAGTGACTCAGTGTTTCTGGTATTTCTTTAGTTGTTTGCCTCAGCAGAGCGGGTGGTTAAGCTCTTGCCTTTGTACCTCAGCAAAGCGGTTGGTTAAGCTCTTGCATCTCCTTCTTGCATGATGTGAGATTGTTGTTTTATTCGTACTTAGTTGACTTCCGGTAGAGAGATAGTTTCTAGAAATAAGTCCTCATATGGACATTGCTCCTACTTTTTATATATTGTATTTTGTCTTTTGTGCCCACGGGCACTTGATAGACATTAATAAACTCTTTCTTCTTCTTCACTCACTCTCTCTCTCTCTCTCTCTCTCTCTCTCTCTCTCTCTCTCTCTCTCTCTCTCGTCGCTACAACCCCCCTCGCTACAGTCGCTACAGCTCTACCCCTCGCTGCCCTTGATGATGATTGCCTCACTGACTGCTCCACCCTCGCTAGCTGCTCCACCCTCACTGATGGCTAGCCACTCACCCTCGCTAGCTACCTCGCTAACCTCCCCACCCCTACTCTCCCTCGTTGATGGCTGCTCACCCTCGCTAACTACCTCACTGATTGCCCCACCCCTAGTCTCCCTCGCTGATGGCTCACCACTCACCCTCGTTGAGGGCTCATCACCCACCCTCGCTAATTGCCCATTCCCCACGCTCGCTGATGGCTCGCTGCCTGCTGATGTTGGTGTGTCACCACCCCCTGCCACGCAAGCAGAATATCCGCCGATTTCACCATTTTCTGTTCATTCTGCTCCTACTCCCGATTCTGCTCCTCTTCCGTCTTCTGACACCCCATTCTTCCCACACCGACCATTGCTCACTCCTCTTCCTTCCCGGCACGACAGCCTACAGCAGATATCCCATATACGCCTTCTAAATCAACCAAACTTTTTTCCTCGTGGCAGATCGATCAAATCACTCTAGATTGTCTCTAATTGAATGTTGACCGTTGAAGCCTTTTTCTCTTCTTGTAAATAGATTGACATATTGAAATAGTTTGAACAAGCTTTGAAGATACTTACCTTTTCATAGAGGTCGGAGACAGTGCCCCACACATACCCATGTTGCAGCACGATCTACTCGACTTATCATGAGGAGACTTCTTCAGACGACGTCAGCGACCACCAGTGGCCCTCCATGCGGCCCGTATTACATCCTTTTATAGCATCAGCAGGACTGGATTGGATGATAGTGTCATATCCCACTCATGACTTTTAGCAGTATACATGCTCCCACATGTTTCATATATCATCACATCTATTTCAGTTCATAGCTTTAGATTTGTTATTTATGTTACTGCTTTGGAGACGTTTTATACGCTCCCATTGTTACCACATACTTGACATGTACATTTACTAGTCTTATATGCCTTTTGGCATGGAAAAGACATTAATAAAGCTTTCTTGTTCTTCTTCTTCTTCTTCTCTCTCTCTCTCTCTCTCTCTCTCTCTCTCTCTCTCTCTCTCTCTCTCTCTCTCTCTCTCTCTCTCTCTCTCTCTCTCCCTAAAGATACGGACAAAGTATGTCACCTTACTCTATTATACCATGTCGTATTGATTTCACTTTCGTCACCCCTCATATGGTTCTGTAGCCATTCATAAACTGAAGACCACCATAGAGGATCTAAAGTCCGATTTACTTATACATGTTGCCAATATACTATCCCCCGTGTTATCCCACCTCCTTAACCAAACAATAATTTCACTTTCCATCCTCTTAGTGCACCAATATACATAAGTGTGGGGACCCCATGAGACGTAAGAACTACTATACTATCCTGATTGGACATGTCACAGCCAACAAGCTCTATGGTACA
This sequence comes from Diphasiastrum complanatum, assembly GCA_029204225.1. Lineage (NCBI taxonomy): Eukaryota > Viridiplantae > Streptophyta > Lycopodiopsida > Lycopodiales > Lycopodiaceae > Diphasiastrum > Diphasiastrum complanatum. The sequence goes on along the minus strand of CM055114.1, from coordinate 15,374,565 downwards.
ATCCTATAGACAACAATTAGTCATGAGGCAGAGATTAGACAACTCCATGCTATAGGAAAGGTGGGTTTTAGGGCTCAGCACACCATGTCAGAGCATAAATTCACACTTCGATCCATCATTGAGGAGGCTAGGTATACGAAAGCCCAAGTGCTTTGTTGATTTCAGAAAGGCTTTTGATTCTGTGCTACAACAACTAATTATTCAACGGTGCAAGATATGAGTTTGTCTCACGTACTATACTATGGTCTGATATGTGAGGACATTGAGTTGCTTCAAGACTTATACGGTTGTTTATTGCTTTAAGGATAGCACCATAGGGGTGAAGCAAGGATGCTCTCTTTCACCTACGCTTTTCGAACTATACATTGATGAGTAGAAGAAAGTTAATTCAGTGAGGATAGTTGTTAGGGGTGTGTAGACTTTGTGATATATTGATCTCTATACTCCTCTATGTGAATGATGTCGTCCCGATGTTCCGAGTAGGGAAGGTTTACAGCAACATTTGAACTACCTACACTCTTTATGTCCCGATGTTCCGACTAGGGAAGGTTTACAACAACATTTGAACTACCTACACTCTTTCTGTACTCAATGAGGATTGGCAGTTAATACGTCGAAGACCAAAATTATGGTCTTCAGCACTTCCAGGGCCTATACGTATAAATAGTTTGACAGGCAGCCATTGGAGGTCACATCTTTGTACTCTTGCCTCAAGGTACTATTCTTGGGCCCAATATTTAGTATGAGATGGGCAGCCATGAGTCAATTCAAGAAAAGTCATGCTTCCCTAGGAGAGGTTTTGTTTCAGACGACATATACAGGATGCTTAGAGTGAGTGTTGCCTTTTCAATGCTCTACAATGGTATGGAGTTCGAAGGTGAGGGGAAACGCTATCTATACTTCGCACTCTCCTCATCTCGCCAGATTCATAATCAGAGACACCACTCATCATGGTATTTTCATGCCTCGGGATTCTTAGGGACATCTGGAAATTCTATTTCTGATTCACATCTCCCAGAAGATACTCATCAGTATATAAAGAGGTTTCTACATTGGGCCTATATCTAGAGGACATCGCAGGGATCACTAGGATCAAATCTCACTTCTATCGCACTCATTCCTTCACAGGAGACACCACAAGGGACCTGTGACTCCCCGGGTATCTAGATTCTAGGTTATTGCACAAACTTCGATTTACATTGGGACAACTTCTAGTCTCTTTTCATTACTTATATGTGCCATATGGGGACGGAACATTGTCAAGATACCCTGTAGGAGAATAGGATTTGCCAACTATGTACATTGGGTGAGGTTGAAACTAAGGAGCACTTCATCTTTCGATGCTCGCCATACAATGAGATCAGAGGTTGGTATCATTGTCTCTTTCGTGATCACCCAGTTACACTACACTCCTTGATATCATATGAGGATCCACATTGCGTTGCCTTGATGAGACGAGAGATATTCCTTCTTTAGAGAGACCTATATCAAGAGGGCCGGCATCATAAAAGTGATACTCAGCTCCACACTACTTCATTCTTCACTAGACATCACCCTAGAACACTTACTGAGTCAAAGACACCGTCAAATGAAGAGACAAACATTCCCTCACATTATAAACATCGTGACCAATGACGCTACAGAGAACAAAGACCCATCGTTACCAGGACATCACGACATATAACTAGCTCAAGTCGTCAGCGAAATAGAGCTTCATCTACAATGACAGGTAGATGCATACTCCATCCATGGTGGGCAGCCAAGGCACTCTTGGCAACAAGTCGACCATCGGACTTGTCTTCGAACTTAGATACCCACTTGATTCCAAAAGTTTTCTTACCATGAGGAAAACAAACAAGATCCAAGACCTTATTCTTAAAAAGAGAGCCATACTCTTTTTGCATTGCGTCCTCCCAAACCTTATTTCCATTGACCTGCTCACATAAAATAGGCATTGCTACAACAGCAATCTGAGAAATAAGTGTAAAATCTGAAAAATCAGCATGAGGTACTGATTTTAAGGAAGCATGTGTCTTCCCTTCATAGTAACACTCTACTTTGCTGTCCCGCAAAGTTTCCAACAGCTGCTTCGGGGCTGTTATGGGCTGTCCAACAGACTTACCTTTTGCATTACTTGGTTGTCCCAAGTGTCGTAAAACTGGACCTTGCTGTCCACAATCTTCCGCAGGCTATTCCCAAAGCAAAATGGACTGTTCTTGATGTATATTGGGCTTCAAATGAACCAAAGAAGATGGCTGAACCTGCCGGTTCACATCTTCAACAAAAAAATTCGGCACATTGTCAAGAAATGCATCAATAATGGCTTCATCTAAGCTGTCCCTCAAAGAGGTATGTGATGAATTAGAAGTTTCTTCAAGAGATGAAGACTTCTCTCCAAACAAATGCTCAATCTCATCATTTTGAAGAAGAGTACTAAATAAAATAGACTTATTCTTGAGTATCTCCCAATGAGACATTGTTACGCATTTGCTCTTCTTATAGAAGAAGGCCCACTAGCTCATCAAAAGTGATTTGAGTTTCCCCTCAAGGAGTAACTCAATGACCTCATCAATATTTAAAAGCTCCTCCCTAAGATCCTTGATCTTCGTCAAGTGATCGAAAATAGACTCACCTTCATGCATCTTCAAATTGGAAAGTTGGTTCCAAAGAAATAGAACCCTCGCTCTTCGAAGTTTGGCAAGATCTAACATGAGGCAAAATAGATCTCTTCACAAATAATGCAATCACGGAATGGGCTTGAGCATCCTCCTATCCCATTCCTTTGATCCTCCGAAGGTGCCGTTGAAGATGAAACCGTAGATGAGCTTGGCCTAGCAGGTGTAGCAGGAGCAATAGAAGTAGGCCTCTCATCTTCACCACTGACAACCTCCCACAAGCCTTTCGATATGAGCAGGTTCTTGATCATATAACTCCATAAGGAGTTGGATGCATCCAACCTATTTTCATAAAACGAAGCTCCAATAGCTTCAGACTCTCTTGCCATGATAAGAGAAGTAAAATAGCTTGAAGTAGATCTGAAATATAGCCACAGATCTGAAAACGGTAGATCTGAAATTTTCAGCAACACAAACTACTTGCAAAAACAACAACCTGAAAGCTGAAAATGAGCACAAATAGATCTCCAAATACTAAAAGAGATCTGCTCAATAATCTGAAGTAGAAGGCTCATCACCACCACTGGAAGTGGGCGCCCTACTGTAAGGAACAAATGAAGATAGCTGCCCTACTGAAAATCAGCAAGGAAGATAAGCACCCAACAACAAAACAAATTTGCCTCCTTCGAATGCATAACTGAAATCTGAATTTTCAGTAACAAAATGTGCCTCTTTTAGACACCAAAAATGGCTTTAAGGACCAAATCTGAAAAAAATCAGCAGCAAAAGTGTGTCTAATCACACACAAATTAGGTATAGTAGGGCGCCCTCCTGCCAACAAACAAATCTCAAAATCTCAACCGAAAAGTGTCGTTTGGACACTAAAACTTGATGTAGATGGGCGCCCTCCTGTAGACCTTCCAAAATGTTGTAGCGCCTTCCAAACATCCACCAAAACTGCTATTAGGCTGAAGATCAGATCACCACTTGTAAAAATCAGACTAGAGCTAATTTTTCGCGACGAAAGGGGAGAGAGATAGCATATAGATGGGCGCTGGGCAGCAGGCATCCAGATTCCACAAAAGGCTCTAATACCATGTAGGAAATCATAAGCCAAACAGCAAAGCATTCAACATAACGAATCTCAAACATACATGGAGGAGGAGATGGCTGGTCGCCCTCCTTAGAGACTCTCTCCTTTCCAGGAAGAATAGATCTATACTTGCATTCATGAATAATGAAGAAGTGACATACATTTCTAGCTTACCCAACATTAGGGCAGTGTCCAAATAACCTAACTTCTTCTACAAGCTTCATTAGGTCTAACCTAACTTCACCACCAAGTTACTTAATAAAAACCAACAAGCCCCTACTTCTAAGTTAGGGTCTTTTATTAACAATGTCATTTGGACTCATGAGTTTCTACATGGGGGCCCAATACTAACTTAACTTGGCCAATAGAGAAATAACCAATGGTTACACATATCTTGACCTTTTGGGTCAAAGTAACCTAGAGTTTTTTTATTAACATAGCATATCCATTAACATATTCTAATATTGAATAGGATACAGTTTGCCACAGTCTAGAAATCAGACTCAATACCCATTGCCCAAGTTCCAAGTTCCAACCATTGGGCATATTCGAAATCCATGCTCTCCCCCAAGTTTGGGAGTTTGCACTATGTAGCCAGTGTATCAATCCATCCACAGTCCACTAGACGCTAACTGTGGCATTCTTTACCAATGACCATTAAGGTCCCATAATCCATTCCACCAGGTAAATGCCTTGTCTGATTTGAATGATCATTGATTACAATTTACTCGGAGCTTATGCATCAATTTATGCATGTCTTGGTAATGTGAATCATGATTAAGCCTCGGAAAGAATCAAATTTCAATAAAAATACAAAAACCCTAAAACCAGTTCGACGGTTCGAACTTGGCCCATCCGATTCAAACGCAATTCGTACCATCGAATCGGCTGGTTCAAACCGGGTATTTAAACATTGCCATCTCCGATTTCTTCAGTCTCAGGCCACGCTCATAGTAGAGAGACATCATTATGTATTTTTTTTCAATCGATTATGTCATTTTTAGATGTACAAGAGCCATAATTATGCTCCCTAGTGGCCAAAACATACTTGACATGTACTATACCTTTTGGTACCTCAAAGAGATTAATAAAGCTTTCTTTCTTTCTTTCATGTTGGTTTGATCGGAACATATAATTAAAAGAACCATCTTCAATATAGTAAGGCCATTAATTCATGTCTTCACTTTTACTTTAGGACTTTTTCAATGTTGCATGCAAAATTGGATTCTTATGGTCAATAGATACTTGAAGTTTGTTGTAGTGAGGCTAAAAGTAGTTTGTTCCTTCTACACTATTTGCAAGCTTCTATGACCAACAATTCAGGACAGAGAAATTAATAGAACCAATTCATGAGTCCATACAAAGTAAAAGTGGTTCAAAAAAAGCTTACCCAAGAGCACTCTCACTAAGATCTTCAGCCTTGTATCGTGTATAGGCTAGACCTGTGTAATCCCACACCTGTTGAATTCCTATTAGTGCCACAATAGGACATAAATAAGACTAGAAGCCGCATATTTATAGTCATATCATGGAAAGTACAACGGCCATGAGCATATCCTTGGTAAGTGAGCATCTAAAGCTAAAAATCAACGGCACAATTGATCTTATACAAGGCCACAATAGCTTCCAAAAGAAACCTGTGTATAAGTTGTAAATGGATAGTACTTTCTAGCTCAAAGGGTGAAAAGCATGAGAATAGTTAGCTTTACAATGCTACTGATCTATCTCAAATGGTAGTAGCCATCAAAAATCAAGCCAAGAAGGGAGTCATAACATGGAAAGGACATTAGTATCAGAAAAAGGTTGATCATGCAACACAAGCAAGTTGTTATCTAATGAGCAATAACCCTTGATACTAGACAAAGATAGTTAGCAATGAGTTTTCATGAATGCTGATTAAGGCAATATTGAAAAGAAAATAGCAACATGTTGAAGCTTACAAGCCCTAGATTACTTCCTTTCGTGCAATTCCCATTTATGTGTATACAAACAAAAAAAGTTGATTTACTTCATACTAAAAGGAAGATAGATGCACCTGCATTGAGTTGAAAGGTGAGTGCCTAGATTGAGTTACTTGCTCCCATGCTCCAACATCTGCAATCAACCTTATAGTTGAAATAGTATGGTCACTCCCACAAATTTTATGGATCCACTTTAGCTATACAAAGAAAGCATGTATATGAAATCGTTATTACTAGCATCATCTAATTGATTCCAACTTGCCACAAAGTTCACAAAGATTTCAATGTACTTCAAGTTTGAAACAAGCTCTTCTGTGTATTGAAGCTTAACAAGTGAACAACATAGCCCAAACAATTTTAGTTTACAATGCGTAAATGAATTCTATTAGGATTGACTTGCATGTGAATGAGGATAGTTCATAATTGTAGAAATATAATAAGAAACTATGACATATGAATTTGAGGTCTTAAGAAGGCTAAAGTGCACCCATATTACGTACAAGTTTGGGAGAAATAAAGAAAGCTCGGCTACTAGGTCACTAAATGTTGTAACCATATACATGCACTAGTAAAGTGTCATTTTATTAACATACATAGAAAGTAGGCAAAGTCCATGCTTTTCCTTGCAATCTAAAATAATTGTGGAGTTTTGCCTTTATTTATGCATATGTGGCATATTTTCAACTCTTCAATAAAGTACAAAATTTAGGAACTGGATGCATATTCCTAATAGTATTGGTCTACTATTGGGAATGACTAGATGCCTAATCAACTGGATAGGGCATTCTTGACTTGGTATCATAGCACTTTCCTTCCTTGGTCGGAGTGCTAACCTAAACCAAAAGTCCATTTCTTCTAGTGGACCTTTAGCGGACAGTATCAAAAGTTCTTCCGCTAAACTTGTTGAAAAAAAAACCACTTCACTATTCTGTGTCCACCTTGGCTGTTTTCTATCCTTTCCGGCACCTATCTTTCATTGTTCCAACACCACTTTTGGTGGCACTCTTTTGTAGGTATCTTTGCATAAGTCCTAACTTTTACAACGCCTATGTTTTTTTCTTTTAATTTTTATTTTTTATTAGAAACTCGTTGTTTCCTGCCCTTGTTTGTTTTTTCTTATCACTTTGCTATCATGCCGATGATAGCACCACACGGGCCTCCTATAGTACTGAGGACATTGCTGCCCTTTTGGATGATCATGCTTTTGCGCTTGATAATATCCAACTCAATTTTGCTAATATCCCTTCTCATATCAACATTGCCAATGCACAAGCTTTTGATGCTCAACAGCTACCTTCACCTCGTTCTCCTTCACATGCTTTCCAAGCTGCTCCTTGGATCCACCCCTGTTCCACCCATTCCTATCCAGCACCATCTGCTCCCAACTCTATATTGTGTGCACTGTGATTTTCGTGATAAAGTTCAACTAATCATTTATCTACCACTGCTCTTCGTCAAGCCATTATCGATTCTACTTGGCATCCCACTCAGCAAGATCTTTTTCACACACTTCAACAAACGGGTAATATACTTGATTATGGTGAAACTTGTTGAATTTTCTTATCTTTTTCTTGAATCACCTATGGATGAGACTGTTCTAGATACATTGCTGGCCTTAGAAGAGCCTTTGCTATTATGTTGCTTCTTTTCGTCCTACATATTTATCTCAAGCTATGTAACTTGCTAGTACTCTTCAGCACAAATATTTTGATCACTTGCCACCACGCCCACATTTTTCTCCTACACCCCGTTCATCTCCTGTTACCCAGTATACTCCTCATTCTTCCCCTTCAACTCATCCTGTTATTTTTCATCGTCGTTCTAATGAAGAGATGCATGAAATCCATATCAAAAAGCTCTTAAGCGTAAAACTCCAGATCGCTTTTCCAGAAATTGCACACACCCATCTTCTCAATCCGCTGTTGTTCATTTTCATTCAGTTGATTCTAAGGAGTTTGAGTCTGGGATTTATCTTGATGAAGCTCCCATCCTTCCTAATTCTCCTAATCCAAATGTCTCGCTCACCTAGCCTACGCCACTCGGGCTGGCAGCGATGGATGGGTCCACGTCATCTTTGTATTAGAAGGAAAGAATTTACTGCTCTTGTTAACACTAGCTATACACATCCTTTTCTGGCACACATTGTCATCTCAAGCCAATACTTCCAAGTTCAATGCCTTGCCTAATTAGATGACAAACATTTATTGTAATTAATACATGGATGCAATCTATAAATGCCTACCGCACTTCATTGGTAGGGTTTCAAAAAAGATTTGATAAACTCAAACATAGGGCAACCACTGAGTTGGCAAAGGCAAAAATGATCATCAAAGATTACGAAAAGGTAGCCACTCAAGTGTTGGGCGCCGACCCTCAGATTCCAGTTCCTGTGATACCGCAGTTCTTGCCTCAACACCAAGATCAAGGAGGCATGGATACATGTTTGAATGGGGCAGAAACCCAAGATATACCAGATGTCCAGGCCATAAAAGAAGGTCCATCCACATCAAGGCCAAGGCCCAGGTCTTTGTTTCAAAAACCGATCACCATCGAGGACCAGATCCAAAGCTTTTTGCATCAACATCCGCATGAGTCCTCGAGGGGTGGATGAGTTACCAAGTTCAAGGCCTCTGAGATAGAGACAGGGAAGGAGTTGGATAAACTACCAACTGTAGGAAGAAATATTAATTATTCTTCCACAGAGAACATGATGAAAGTTTGAATAAATCAAACTAATATCAGTGTCTTCAATCGGGACTGTTTCTGATCTATGTACTAATAGAACAATATTAGTTCTGATTGAATATGCGTGCAGAAATTATATGTGGAAGTAAGAAACAACTTAAGACAATTTAGACATTAAGAAGCTATTGATCAAAACCGAATTTTTATAACTCTGGATCTGATTCATCAATATACATCTCTTGTTGTTTTATCTCGTTGTTGTGTATCTGATTGAGTGAGTGTGCTACAACGAGTAGTGCACATGTATTTATATTGCTACAGGACAGGTCTTTTGGCATTTCAATGCTGTAACAGTAGATATCTAACTGTTTACAACTTCGTGTTTCACGAATTGTCCGCAACACTTGTCTCCTCGCGACATTTTCGTCTTTCGTGAATTGTTCGCGACAGATGATAATTCTTGAGCTTGAAGAAGAAATCTAGAATATTTCGCAAACTATTCGAGATAGTTTCGCGACAGGTGAGCTTGAAGAACAATGGAGAAGATTTTGCAAATGGTTTGCAACAATTTTCCTTGTCTATGATATTGCGGAAGAAGAGTGAGAGCTACTTAACATTCAACAAGAATGTAAGGAAATGGAACAACAACGAATCTGTATATTAGTGCTGTAAAAACAACGATCAGACCACAATGCAATAGCATTGATAAGCGCGTGATCCTACTAAAAGAAATAAGACAATAGTTATCGCTCTGAATATTTACTCTCTCTCTCTCTCTCTCTCTCTCTCTCTCTCTCTCTCTCTCTCTCTCTCTCTCTCTCTCTCTCTCTCTCTCTCTCTCTCAACTCACATTATTGCTAGGTTTCATGTAAAACCTAAAAAAACCCCTTAAAAAACCCTAAAAGATTAAAAAGCAGTGTCTCTCTCTTTCCTATGCACGCCTCTCCTTCTCTCTCTTGCCCTTTTATACCTTTATCTCTTTATAAAAACTTCTTTCTATGAATTTCTAAAGTCACCTGTCATTTTCAAGCATTTCAAATGCACTTCGAATGCCCTTCAAATAAAGTTTAGGGCAAACGTGGCCCAATCAAAAGGCAAGAAACTCGTTTTCTCCATCACTGCTGACATTCTCTCTCTCTCTCTCTCTCTCTCTCTCTCTCTCTCTCTCTCTCTCTCTCTCTCTCTCTCTCTCTCTCTCTCTCTCTATGATCATTAACTCTGAGGGGTCAGCTACTGAAAGACCAATTTTGGTTGTAGATCTCCGTATATCTCATGTATCATCTGACGAATCAAACTTTTAAATCTCTATCTTTCTTCAATCGCTCATTTACTTATATAGCAACTGGAAGATCTTGTATTATTTTGTCTTGGCGTATAAAAGATCGCTTAACAACTGATTAACTGACTAATTAGAACAGTTATTATTGGAGCGTGAAGACGTCGACAGTCTGTACTTGGAATCCTGTGTATCTCTGTAGAGTGTCGTCTTCTTCGCATTTTTCGCATTTTATGCGAAGCAGTGTCGCATTTATGGAAGTGTCAGAAGTGGCCTGAAAAACTGAGTTAACACAAGTGTTGCAAAACACTTAGTTGCTCAGGATGGCCCGAAGGTGACAATGTTGGGTTTTTTGCCTGTGGAAATTCCTGAGTAAAAATGTAGACTGTAGTGACAATCAGTGCAAGAATGCAGACTATTGAAAAAAAATTCATTTTCTGTAGACTACTTGAGAGAGTGATTTACATGAAAAGGAAGGAGGGCAGTTAGGATGAGTAGGAGTAAGATTGAACTCCAACACTCCCCCTTAAGCTTACTGCTATGAATCTGAACTGCAATTAATATTTATCATATTTACTAGAGTAGAATGTTTATCTCTAGACAATGGCTTTGTCAAAATATTAGCCAACATATTGTCTATATGACAATAACTTAGCAACACATCTTGGTTCTGAACCTTCTCTCTAAGAAAATGAAATTGAACTTCTATATGCTTAGTTCTATTATGAGTTCATGGGTTCAGAGATAGAGCTACGCACCTCTGATTGTCTAGTATGAATATTTGATTAAAGGGCATGCCTCCCATTATGATGTCTTCACTAAGGTGCCCTAGTGAATGATTACATTTTGTATAAAAAAAATGAACATAGCTGAACGACCGTCCTTGTAAGGAATTGGGGCGCCCGGTATTGGGAGCATACTAAGGCCCCATCTACGCCGCTTGCAGATTGGAGTTTGGAATTGTAACGGCATACACTCATCGTCCATTGCTGGTGATCTGCTTGACTTCATTGGTGAGAGAGATTTATTACTTTTCATGGAGACTCATGAGAGTCAGGAGAGAGGTTTACCGACTTTTCCAGGATACAGATGGGACTCGGTCTATCGTCAGGAGATGAGATCTGCTAGTGCGAGAGATTCTGGTGGGGTCGCTTGCCTATATAGAGAGTCACTGCATCCTATTTTTGAGTTCCTCAGCCATGATGAACACTCACGGTACATTCCGCATTGACGAGTATAGCGTTGGTTCTGACAAAGACATCTTTGTTGCAGCTTGTTATTTCCCTCCAGTATCTTCTTCCTTTGTAGAGGGTATTGGTTCACCCTACATTGATCTTTCTACAGATATTATCAGATATGCAGAGTGAGGTTACATTGTTCTAACTGGTGACTTTAATGCCAAGACAACTTCACGGCAGACTAATTTTTATGATTCTACGGACCGGCTTCATATACGTGCCCTTGATGGAGATGACTTGTGTGTTACTAGGAGAGGACATTTTGGGCCCCATTACCACTTATGGAGAATACTTGCTGCAATTAGGTGAAGCTCATGAGTTGGCCATTCTTAATGGATTAACTTGTTGGCCCGACTCGGGCAAATATACCTGCCATCCCCACAATGGCGGTCATAGTGTTGTTGATTACCTTATGGGATCACCATCAACCATCTCACTCATCCATGATTTTTGTATCTCTCCTACCACTCTTTTTGATCATTCCTTTCTTTCCCAGTCTTGGTACTATTTCTTTGCCTTGACAGTTCTCACCTCCACCTTTATCTCGTGCACCCAAATACATCTTTGACCATTCACTTGCACCTACCTATCAACACTCGCTCTCCCCTCTGCTCCACATTTTCCCACATCATAGCCCGCTTGAAGAGCAAGCTTCCTTCCTTACCACAGCACTCCATACGGCTGCCGCTGCCTCCTTCCCTTCTAGACCCCATCATAACAAAAAGAACAACAATCCTAGACCAGTGCGCCCACCTTGGTATGACGATGAGTGTCGTTCCCAGCATCACCTTGTCATACATGCTCGCATACACACCCCTCATCTCTTGCAACCCACTCGTCGTTTCTTTACCCGCTTACTTCGTCGTAAGAAACGGGCTTATGATAGTCTGGAAGAGCGACGACTTATTGGTCTTCTCTGTAGTTCTTCCACAGGGGCATTCTGGCGTGAGTTCATTCCCCGTGCTCCACCTCCGCTCCTTGATGACTTGCGCATTTGGACTAACATAATTCTGTGGTTCAGTAGTAAAGCCACAAAATTCGTCAGCTATTAGATTATATTGTTGATCATACCTTTCTGGTTCCTTTCTTGTTCCTGTTGATCTTCTCAGTGATTCATCCGGGATCTGCATCTCTTTGAGACGTGTACTCTTACTTCTTGGTGATTGAACATGTTGTTGTTCACCTTCTTGTTGATGCTGATCCTGCTGTTGGTTCATATCCTGAATTTCTTGTTCTTGGGCTACCTCTTGATTATTCTCAAGAGTAGTATTAGGTAAATCACCATAGAAAGTAGCATATTCAAAACTTTCATGACCTTTTGGGTCAAGATCATGAATAAGCTTTGTTTCATCAGACAACACATCTCTAGCAAAAATAACATCATTCTTTGAGGGAATGTATATTCTATAATACTTGGAAATACTGTCAAAGCCAACCAGAATGACTTTTGTTGCATTTTCATCTAGCTTAGTTCTTAGTTGCTTAGGGTTAAGAACATAAGTTGTACATCCAAATATTTTAATGTGCGATACCATACCAAACTTCATGAGGTGTCTTTCCATCACATGAAGTCTTCAATGTCTTGTTCAACATGTAGTTTGCAGCTGCTATAGATTCTGCCCAGAATTTTCTAGGAAGCTTAGCTTGAGCAAGCATGCATTTACCTGCTTCAATTGATGTCCTATTTCTTCTTTCTGCTGTCCCATTATGTTGCGGTGTGTATGACACAGTCTTCTGGTGATATATGCCATTGGACCTGCAGAAATTTTCAAATTCCTTGGACATATACTCTCCTCCTCTGTCAGTCCTGAGTTGCCTCAACTTCTTGTTTGTGGCTTTTTCAGCAAAATACAAATATTCTTTGAAAAATTCGAAAGCTTCTGATTTATTCTTCAAGAAATATATCACTGTGAACCTTGAAAAATCATCAATGAAAGTAATGAAGTATTTTGCACCTCCAATGGATTCAGTAGATATAGGACCACATAAATCAGAGTGTACAATTTCCAATATATCTTTGGCCCTGTAACCTTTTTTATTAAAAGGCTGTCTGTGCATTTTCCCCAAGCAACAAGCTTCACATGGAATGAAAGAATTCATATCAGGAGATTGTATACCTGATATGTATCCTTCTTAGCAAAGCTCTACCAGTCTCTTATGGCTGAAGTGGTACAATCTTTGATGCCATAAATTATTCATAGTCTCTGTAGAACTATGAATCTCATCTTCATCTGCATGTACTTTCAAGATATAGAGATTTTGCTTTCTTTCTGCCACTGCCATAATGTTGCTGGTTTTTGTATCAATCACTCTGCATAGGTCATTAGCAAATGACACTTTCATGCCATCATCAGTTATCTTGGCTACAGAAAGTAAATCTTTCTTTATTGATGGAACAAAGAGTGCATCCTGAAGGACTTTTATGCCTTTAACAGTTTTCAGATTGATGTTGCCTAGACCAATAACTCTATGTCTGTTTCCATCACCTAAGATTACATGTCTTTGGTCATTGGTGTATTGGAAGTTGGACAATAAACTTCTATCTGAAATAATATGTGAAGTAGCACCTGAGTCTAGTACAACATCAATGTCTCTGATAGAAGATATATAACAAGAGTCATCAGTACAAATAAAGGCTGAAGTTCTCCCTCTTAGTTCTCCATCTTTGGAGCATTCTGCATAATCTTCTTGTGCTTCTTCTTTTTGTTCCTTTACTATGTGAAGTTTCTCTTGTTTCTTTGGATTTTTCGGATTCCTGAAGCAATCAATGGCTGCATGTCCCACTTTTTGACAATGACAGCAAGGGATTTTTGGATTGAGCCAACATTTGTCAATAGCATGTCCTTTTCTCTTGCATCTGGAGCAAATCACTTCATCTTTGTCTTCCTTTGCATCATTCATGCTTGAAGGCTGAAACTAATGTTGCTGATTTGGACCTTTTTTCTTTGGATTCTTCAGGAATCCTTTCTTTGTACTCTTCTTGGCATAGAAGGCTTTCTCATTGTTGGAATGATCAGCTTGCTTTCTCAGGAAGTCCTCCTCTTGTACAACTTTAACTGCTTCTTCAAAGTCTAGATGCATAGTCCTACTTATAATAGTCCTTACTGCAGTATAAGTATTAGGCAGAGATCTCAAAAAGATAGTATACTTTTGAGAATCTGAAATTTCATGCTCTTTTCCTGATAGCTTAAGAGATAAGAATAATGTTCTCAATTTCTTGACATGTGCATCTAAATCTTTTCCATCCCAGACAGTATTGTAAAGTTGATTATGAAGATGTACAACTTCACCTTCAGATTTCTTTTCAAATTTAAATTGAATAGCATTTCATACTTCCTTGGCTTTAGTATATTTTGAAATACCAAGCAACAAATCTTCAGACAAGAAAATGCTTATGATGACAAGAGCCTTGTCATTTTTGTCTCTCCGGTCCTTCAATTCTTTACCTGTAGATTGAGGCATCTCTTCTGTGCCATCAACCCATGGCCACAAACCTTCTCCCTTAAGAAGTAAGTTTGTCTTGATTTTCCAAACTTGATAGTTGCAGCCAAAACTGTCAAGTATTTAAGTAATTTTCTGTTGTACAGTACCAAATTTTGACATCTCTGAAATCTCAGGAATCAACCTGCTCTGATACCACTGTTAAGAATTTATCAAGGAGAATATGTGATAGACTATTTTGTAGTCTATGAAATTAGCAGTCAAACAATGGTCTAACGACACGTAACAGTTGTCAAATATAGACCTGAAATTATTAAATGAAGATTCAGATGTGATTTTAATCATAAAAATCACTACGGAATACTGTGTACTGACTTTTGGTCAGTATTCTGTTTCTGTATCAGCTTATCCACGTTGGACAAGTATCATATTGACACGTGGCATGACCTATGTGACTCAAAACAGTCCTAGTACAGTAGAAATCGCCCTATCTCCACATTACAAAACTTGTTTTGGATCATTCATCAAAAAATTATGGATAAAAATGTGAAATCATTCACAAAGTCTTGTAAAAAGTAAACTGAGATTGATTCTCATTCATGTGAGATAAGTATTGATGTTTGAATATCATTTACATACTATTAGAATAGTACTTATGAAATGAATCAAACAGAAACATTAGATATTCAATGTACGATGGATTTCATGAAAGAAATCTTCATTTTCTTGAAAAATACAATGAAAATAGAAGAACGTGAGAGAAACTCAAATGTATTGAGCATCTAAAATGAAGTCTATAGCTTCTGTAGAGCGATTTACTAATCTCAATCTTTCTCCATTTTTATCATTCTCCACTCAAGAACTGTTAGTTCTCCTAGTAGACTGCACACAGAAAAAAAAAAATTCTCCTCTCTACGTTCACTCTCTCTTTAGGAGTCAAAAAGTAGATCCTACTCTCTATTAAAAAAAAAAATTAGAAAAGTCTAGAAGCTAAACATTCTAGATTATTCTACTCTAATAGGAATTTCTAGAATCTTCTACCACTATGTAAAGTTAACATAGAGTGTATTATTAAGTAGGACCCATGAATTTAATTCAATGTATAATAGGGGTCTACTTAATTATTTTGGTATTAATTATTGACCCTTATGATGGCCTCATAATTAAATTACCAACATTTTATATACGTGACACAAAATTGGGTCCAACTTAACTAAAACTATCTTAACATGGTCTAAATAATAAACCTACCCCATGGTTACACAAGTCTCAACCTTTTGGGTCAAAGTAACCTATGAGAAACTAACAGCATCATTTATTATTTCTAACACTCCTGATGTTCCAGATGCTCCTGTTGCAGATGCTCCGGAGCTTTCTGATTCTCAAGCTATTGATCACTATATGGCTGCTCCCGGCACTACTATTGTTGCCAACATTGATAATTCCCCTACGCAGATGTAGGGGGTTTTCGTCATCCACCTTCAACCCTATTTCCTTGGGTGCAAAATAGGATAGGATCTAGATATATTATCACTTACAAAATCCAAATGGTGCTATAAATGTACCTTTGTTGGGCATTTGGCGGTACACCACATAAATAGCACATGATAGATAGAAGAATAAGTGTGAGTTGTTGTCTAGCCTTTACTCCTTGTCCCGATTATTTACAATCTCATAGACAAATGCACATATTGTAATTAATGTAATTACTGAAATGACTAAATCATCGGCCTGTGGTTACCTTTGTAAGTAATTTGTACATAAAATGTAATTAGTGGGCATTGGACCTCAAAGAGTCGTGCTTAGCTTTGGCATGAGGTATTGGGTCATGTATTATGAGTGGCTGGACTGACCTCCTGAAAAGTAGGAGTTCACTAGTCAGCATGGCACGTGCCATATGCTTATTGGGACACTTGGTCTAGTGAATGAGTGACGCATGTCAGGGTTGACAGGTCAAACATGACACGTGTCACATGCTCACTGGGACACGGTTCAGTGTATGAGTCACACATGTCAGCCTAGTGTCAGAATATTGTCAAGTGGCGTCGACTGTGCAAGGAATTGGCCATGTGTCGACGTTAGGAAGGGGAAGGGTCAGGGTTAAGAGGTGCTTGAGGATTGTGCATAAGTGAGCAGCATTCCTCACCATAATGTATGCAGCAAAGGTTGGGAGGAGACAAGGCAGCCAGCTCCACCATGTTTCATGTGCTCTTATGTTGTATATGCAGGAAAATCGACAAGGATCGAGATTTTTGATTGCTGCGCACGGGATAAGCTAGGTTATAAGTGAAGTTTCAGAATGGGAGTCTAACATTTGCTATCAGAGCCAAGGTTGTGTTGAGAAGAGGGCAACGGTCCCAAACCCAATTGAAACCGAATGTTGACTGGGCCCGTTGACTTTATTAATGACTCGTGGACCTACATGGTTGCCATGTGTCATGTTCCAGGATGTGTGCTAGGCTTGGAGACTCCTACCTTGGAGGTATACAAGGAGGAGAGGTCTCTTAATCCATTTATTCTATCTACCTAGGAGGAGGTGGATGGAGAGCGCTTGTGCACAGCTAGGAGTGCTAGCCTGAGGTAGGAGATGGCCGAAGGCCATGGCAGTGGTATGGGACGATGTCAGGGTTGGAGGTCGCATCTTGCTTATTACAGGTCACGGGCCGGGGCACGGAGGGTGGACCCGGATTAGGTCCTACGGCGGGGTGGATCGTGAGCGTTCGGTTTCTATGATGACCGGCACCTTGCGGTTTAGGGTTTCGAGATTGTAACAATGGGTATCAGAGCCACCTTAATCCGTGTAAAGGTCTAATCGATTCATCTTGGCGGACGGTGTGTTTTTTAAGAACTTTGAAAATTCCGTTTTTTCAGTTATCCAATAAACATAAAGATCCAAATAAAACATGAGAGATGAAGAAAGGAAAAAGAAGAGCAAGGACATCCGATTTCAATCCGTAAGAGGTTCAACTTGCTTTATTGAAATGAACATGTAAAATAAATCACAAAACCCCACTAAATATAGTGGATTTTAGGGCTTTGGCCTCAAATCCTATTGACCAATTTCCTTCCTTGTTATTGGATGTTTCTGATGTGGATCATAGCCAGTCCCACATTACACACTTTTTCCAGAAGAGGGATAGAGATGAGACTTCTGACAGTGAGATGGACATTCCAGTACGACGATCGAAGCTCCAGCGTCCTCTTCGCTCCTCCAGGCCCAGGGCTCTTCACCGGAGGCCAACACCTGCTTCTCACCATATCACGCAGTTTTTTATATCCACCTAGCCAGATAGTCAACTTATTTCAGTTTTCTCTTTCCCTCTGTGTAGCTGGTGGTTAAGCTATTGATATTGTACCCTCGATAGAGCTGGAGGTTAAGCTTTGTTTCTCTCTGTGCTCGTTTAGCTTTTAGGAATAAGTCCTACGTGGACAATGCTCCTTTTTTGATGTACTTTCTACTTGTCTTATATGTGCCCTCGGGCACTTGACAGACATTAATATAATTCTAATTCTAATTCTCTCTATCCCCCCATTGCGCTCTCACAACGAAGAACAACAAAAGAAGAAAAAAAAATGGGACTTATCTGTAATTGGGTCCCATGAGAAAAAAAAATCTAGGGAAGTCCTTTTTTTTTCTAGAGAAATCTGATTTGGAGATTCGAATCGGCTGAATCGGATTTGCGATTCAGTGAAACTATATAGAGTGTTAGTTGAGCCACGTAGAAGTCAAGGCTTAACCATATGTGGCAGAGGTAGAATTGAAGGCAAAGGCCTATTTTGAGCTTGATGGCACCATGTTTGGCAAGACACTTCATACTCATGGGAGATCTCTTTAGAGGATGAGAATGATGATTTTGAAAATAAGTATAAGTTTTAAGGTGTAATTTGATGTATTTCTATGAGAGAAAAAAGAGAGACCAAGATACTTGATGTAGATTGCATTCAATGATTTTATCCACCCTTGCACTATTCAATGACGCTCTTCGATCACTGTGTCATTTCAGCCTTCAAAAATGTTGCTGAATTTCTTGAGAATGAAGATGATGGCTATTTCATGTTGATTTGACTTAAGCAGACATTATCACACTAGTAGGACTCTAGTAAAAATCTATAAAAGTTGCAACATTATGAATCAAAATTAGTTGCATTCTATGTTTTCCAACGATTAGCACGAGCACCCCGCAAAACTATCCATTCATTAGCTCTATTTAATATCCCCGAAGTTATGTAGCTTTTAAGAACAAATTATGTAAGTTATATGTGTGTTTTAAAAAGAAAAATTAGAAAACTACATTGGGAGAATATGTTTAGTAAGTGCCAAAAATTTCCTTGCATTTTGTGTGTCATTTACTGAATGGAGCATGTTTCATAAGCTTTGCAACAAAGGTTTATGCCCATCACAATAGCAAGCTCATTGTTGTTTATATCAACAAAACAATAACATGTGCCCCTTTTCATTTAGATGTTCTCTTTCATCCACACTCACATAAAAGTTCCAAAGCATGACACATATTTACTTCTGAAATTGTATAGGTAAGAACTCATTCTTTTCTGATGTATGCGCAACTTTTGATAAATATGCACTGGTCAAAAACAAAGTTCCACTTTGACTAGAATGCACAGCCTCTTCATTTGAACTATATGGATGTTGACTTAAATTACTTAAAGAAAACAAAATTTGAAAATTCTAACCTTTGAAAAAAGCAACTGTAGTTGGAGTAATGGCACTGACTCTAGGATCAAGAATGGTATCATCTCGTAAACTATGGTTATCCATTGTATTTCCATCAATAATCGCAATTCGTAATGCACTCGTCATAGGATCATTGGCTGCATTGAATATAAGCGTGGTGAGAAAAGTGGCTATCACATACCAATCATGTTACAAATAGATGACAAATTACACAACCATCACATATCTACCACAATTAAGTACCACAACAAGACCTCTACTATTACTATTGGAACCAATGTGTATATGTAACAATTAAGCTAGTACCAATAGAGTGAGACCACTAACCATAGTGGCTTCCAATCATAAAATGGCATGAATGTATAGCTTGTGACTTAGCCATATCATAATAGGAAAACTGAGAACCAAAGGTCGATATCCATATCCAAGAGAGGATATACAAGATAAATTCATTTGTAACAATAAAAGAAAAGGATAAAAAATGGTTCACAAGAGCCTCAACATAAAAGGAGGATATGTGTCCATAGCTAACCAAGATTGATCTTCAAGTGTTAAAGGGTAATGGCATTGTACAAAGTGTAATAGAAAATACGCCCTCTTTTGTTTGGATAGTAAGGAAAAACAAAATCCTCAAGGGCTGAGTTTGACTTATTCACTTCGAAGTTACTTCGAAGTTAAAAGATCATACCAAATTTTCAAGATTTTTTTGCTAGAACCCTAAAATCAAGACATCAGATATATAAGAAGAGATTATCTTTTTGTAGCCACCTAGAAAAAAAGTCAAGTATTAAATTGCTGGCTACAATCTTTCTCCACTGTCAAGATTCAAGAAGACCGAGAGAAATAAAAGTTGTCATAGATTAGAAAGACAAATTGCAAAAACTTCTTGGAGTAATACATTATAGTTTCACTTCATCAAATTTCAATCGACATGGAACACAATTCAATCGACATGGAACACGATTCTCAATTCACTCGAGTCAAATCGTTCAAAGATGGTGCCAACGAGAGGTGTTGGGGTTGAAGGCAAGGTGGGGGGACTTCCGATTTCCTTTGTCGAAAATGCACAAACTTGTACATAGTTTCAATGCAAAAATTTTACTATTTTCTCACATAAATAAAAATAAATTTTAAATTTAAAAATTAAATAAATAAATAAATAAAATAAAATAAAAAACTAGCTGGTTTTTTTATCCATCTAAGTTTTATTTTTTATCAAATTGAGCCATGATTCATCATATTTAGATTTTCCCAATGTTGAATTTAATGGAAACATTATAATATACTAGACATGCAACAAGGAGCGAGGAAAACAAGATGGATTCAAAAACAAGGTTCAAAAGGTGGCTCATATCACAAAGAGCAAGCGGGTAATTTAGAGGGGTATTGTAATCTCTTGAAAGTCATGAAAAAGTTCATGAGAGAAAGATTTCGTCCAAAAAAAACTTGAGCATGATGATAGATTTTAGAAAAGGTAGAGAGAATGAGAAGAGCATTCTTCTAAATTCCAAAAAGTATCAAAAGACTCTTTCCTTCTATGCTTTGCCTTCTCAATAATGGCCTACAACATTGTGATATCTGCTTTCCAAAATTCACCAGTCCCACTCGGTATATCTTGTATTTCAAATAACCTACTTAGCTTAGTTTCCATGATTGGCAAAATATGGCTGTCATAATGGCATGATTGTTTTTTAGGCATCACAGATCCCCGAACCTTATATTAAGGATGAATATTACTCGTACACTCAAAAGAGGAAACCAATAGAAAAATGTGGCGTTACCCAAGTCCACAAAGAAGGCAAACAAATCGATCACCTAACTTCCTAAGGGCCGATTGACCATGAGCTTTGGTGATGGATGATTATCAAAACTGGACATCTGGCCAAGCAGTGTCAAGTGTGTCAGAACTTGCAAGCCAATGCGGCCATCCGCAAAAACTATTAGATATGCAGGTTGAGGATGAATGGACCTACTTGTGTCAGAGTTAGTGAAAATGTGATAAGTTACCTAGGAAAACTATCGAGGTTAAGTAGACCACAATTCCATGTCCAAGCAAGAGGATGATCATTATTCGCTACGCAAAGGGTGGGTCAGAGGCACGAAAAGTGGGTCAAGGTCAAGGACCTAATCAATCCAATATAGTTGTATGAACCAAGGATTTGAATGGCATGCAAGGACATAAATAGCACTATAAGGTATTTTCACCACCAACTAATAGAATCTCATGAACTTGTAAATTATCCTATTATATAAAAGCTTCCTTCTAAAGACAGAAATCCATGACCTAGAGAGAGAAGTCTCTTGGAGAGAGAAACATGAGCAAAATGGCTTGTTCATGAAAATTTATTTTTGGAAAAAGGATGAATCAACAAGTTAAAGTTAAAATAGCAATGATCGACTTATACAGTGCTTTCTTATTTCGACAGCACCACGTGTGAGTAATCGGGCCATCTTTCTTTTACGAGCCCTTTGAGTGCTTTTAAGCAACTTATCTTTGTACTTACTTATTAGTTGAATATACAGTCTGTGGAGAGCAATTTTGTTGTCTTGTCATGTTGCACTTGACGTTGTGCTGTGATGATTGATCCGGTCGGGTGTTTAAACTGTGTTTTCTTAACTTGGTATCAGAGCCCCTTGGTGGCTTGAATCACCGGACAAGAACAGAGAGCTGCGAATTCACGACGGTTTGTTGGCTAGGAAGCACAAAACCAAGTCTGTGGAGATTCGTGGAATAGCTCAAAAACTGTAAGAAGATTCAGAGGCAAGGGATTGTCAGCTGAATCAGAGGGCAAGCAAAAAGGGAAGCTGGAAATTCTTCCGGAGGTTTGCTTTGCGTTTGTGATTGGTTTGAATCCAATCGAACACCATTTGAAGAGCAGTTTGGAGCAGAATATTGCTTGTTGTAGGGCGACCTCAGAGGAATAGGCAGCTGCTCAGATAGATTCTCAAGAAGATCAAATAAAGTTCAAAAACATTTTCTTTGACAGCTAGGGTTTCAAGAAGGGAAAAAGCTCTTTTCTCTCAATACAAATCTGTTTTTGTGGCTGTGAAGAGCTAGAGAAGGGCGCCCTAGTAAGGAGAATCAGCCTGTAAGAAGCCGTGGGCGGCCGTGGGGCATTGGAAGAGAAAGGGTGATCAGCAGGGCGGCCATCGCTGGAAATCAGCGTGAAGAAGCTCAGAGATGGAGTGAGGGAGGTCGCGGGACTGGATGCGTGGTCAACTGCACTATTCTGTAGCGTGCGGAAGGGAGAGTGTTCTCAAGAAGAGAACTTGATCCGCCTGAATGATCATGACCGTTGGATCCGGAACTATTGTGATCAATGGTTAAAGTTGGCTGGCCAAGAAATGATCTAGGCAGTCAGATTTTAGGTGACCATTGAATCTGTTGGATTTCAACTTGAACTTCATAAGAAGGGGTCTGAAGTGCAAAGTGCATTGCAACTTCATCTGAAATAATTGTTGGGTCCCAAGTTTGTGAAAGGTGAAGTTTCTTCATACTGAAGAAACAGTTCAAAAACCCAAATTGCCCTTATTTTCACCTCCTTTAGCCTATTTTGGCCAAACGAAAGGCTATCCTCCAAACGAAGGGCACCCTGACTGTACCTGCAAGTACGGTACACCAAAACAGAGTGATTGCCGCGGAGAAAGTGTTCGGAGCGCGCCAAAAATGATTTCATCATTCCACTGGGCAGGTAGCTGGGAGTTGGTGACGAGAAGCATTTCGGAAAGCGACGCCAGTTTGGCTTTCAATTTGGCGAAAGAGCGGCGAGTGGCCTGGTAAGCCAATTATTTTTTATTTCTGACATCATGGTTGGCTTCAGCATACACTTTATAGCCTAAAGGTGGAGTTTCAAGCAATTTGGAGATGGCAAACATCAATGAGGCAATTTTGGGCGATGCAAGCAAACTTGATGGGGCTTCCAACTACAACATCTGGAAATTCAAAATGAAGAACATTTTGATGGAGAAAGAGTTACGGGAGATTGTGGCAGGTATTGAAATCCGACCAAATACCACTCCAGGTGATTTTGATAAAAAGGCGCAGAGAGCATTGTCCTTAATCAATCTTTCAGTGAAAGACCATGTAATCACTCATATAAGTGATGCCACGACGGCTACGGAAACTTGGGAAGCTCTTAGAATGCAATTTCAAACATGCAATCCAGCTCGGGCCATGTTCTTGAAGTCGAGATTGAACGCAGTAAGGATGGAAGAAAGTGAATCAGTGGGATCTTTCTTCACAAGGATAAAGGAGCTAAGAGATCAACTTGTGGCAATTGGAGAACCAATTAGGGACGTTGAATTGGTACATACCACAATGAGTGGTGTCTCGGAAGGGCTACAGATGTTTGTGAGCGGCATTGCTTCGAGGGAGAGATTGCCTACTTTTGAAGACTTCCACGGAATCATGTTGCAAGAAGAGCAGCGTGAAGTGGTGAAGTCAAGGCAAACCCCACAGGAGGATCAAGCCTTGCTTGCTAAAGGCAAGCAGAAAGGATGGAAAAGGATTCCTAAGAAATCCAAGGATGATGATGATGAGGGAGAGTCGTCATCAAAAGGGAAAAAGAAGAAGAAAGGCAAATGTTACTGTTGCCACAAACCGGGTCATTGGGCACGCGTGTGTTACAAGAAGAAAGCGGACATAAAGGCGAGAAAAGTAACTCAACAAGGCAACATTGTCGAAGATGATGGAGAAGATGACGAGACAAGTGTCTTCTCATCGGCATTGGCATCCCAAGTTGATGATGGTGCCAGATGGTTCATAGATTCAGGCGCCACAAGGCATATGACCAGGAAACGTGATTGGTTTGAAAAATTCTCACCAATCCATAATGGGGATAAGGTCACTCAAGCCAATGGAGAGGAATGCCAAATACAGGGTGTGGGCAATGTACCTGTGCAGTTTCCTGATGGTAAAATCAAGAACATCCCTAATGTGCTTTATGTTCCTGGACTCAAAAAGAGTTTGCTTTCTGTTGGTGTAATGGCAAATCAACATCTTAAGGTTGAATTTGTCAAGGATGGATGCCTTATGAGGGATATGAACCACAACCATAAAGTGGTGGCAAAGGGTTATAGAGATAGTAACTGTGGCCTTTATAGATTGGATGTTGCAAAACTAGGAGAATATGGTTTGGCTATTTCAACAGCATCTCAATCTGAGTTGTGGCACAGAAGACTTGGTCATTTGAACTATGGGAGCTTGAGATTGATGGCGAAGCTGAAGCTGGTAATAGGGTTACCGGCATTGCAGGATGATCATCATGCAATATGTGAAGGATGTGTCATGGGAAAGCATCACAAGGAGACATTCAAGAAAGGTGGAGCTGCAAGAGCTAAGAAACCGCTGGAACTTATTCACAACGACTTGTGCGGCCCAATGAAGACCATGTCGTTAGGGAAAGCATATTATTGTATGACTTTCATAGGACTATTATGAAGAGTGCACGCTCCATGATGAAGCAAATGGGCTTGACCGATTCACTTTGGTCGGAAGCGTGGAGTGCGGCAACGTTCTTGCAAAACAGGAGCCCTACAGTTGCGGTTCCAAATGTGACTCCCGAAGAAGCATTTACTGGAATAAAGCCAAAAATCGACAAGTTTCGTGTCCTTGGATGTAAGGCCTATGTACATGTGCCAAAGGAGGAGGGAAAGAAACTTGATGCCAAAGCAATCAAGTGTATCTTCGTCAGTTATGATGAGAGGACGAAAGCTTATAGGTGTTTTGATCCTGTAATGAACAAGATTCACATTGGCAAAGATGTGATCTTTGATGAAACGCATAGGTATGAAGATGAAGACCATGCAAGTGGTGAAAGCATCAAAAGACTTCCCACAATTTTGGAGGAAGAAGATGAAGAAAATGCTCCACAAGATGATGCACGTGAAGACGAGAGTCGAGAGAGCGAGTATGAAAGGACACCACCTATTCAAGAGACTAGGGGGAGGTACTTGCCAATAGGAGCAATAAAGGAGAAACCGGTTGGAAGTAAGAGACATTACTTAGACACTCCTTGGGATACATACTCTCCACGCAGTGTATCACCTGAATCTAAGATACCAAAATGGTATGAAAAGATCATGAAGGACGCAAAGCTAAATCAACCAGGATCTAGCACACAAGGTGAAGTGAGAAGATCAACACGTGAAAGGAAGTCTCCCGATTGTTATCATGTGAACTATGCTCTAATGACTGACATTTTGAAGTGTCGAGAGCCATCAACCTTTGATGAGGCAAAAGATCACAAAGAGTGGCAAAGGGCAATGGAAGAGGAGATAGAATCCATCCACAAGCATGATACATGGGAGTTGGTTGATCTACCACTTGGAAAGAAACCCATTGACAACAAATGGGTGTTTAAAACAAAGTTTCATGCGGATGGCACGATAGCAAAGTATAAGGCACGCCTAGTAGTGAAGGGTTATGAGCAAAGCAAAGGAATTGACTATGAAGAAACATTTGCTCCAGTGGCTAAGTGGACTATGCTACGCCTTATTATTGCCTTAGCATCTCATTTTGGGTGGAAGATCCATCATGGATGTGAAGTCCGCATTTTTGAATGGTGAAAGAAGTTTACAATGGTCCAACCGCAAGGCTTCATGGCAAAAGGGCAAGAACAAAAGGTATGTAAACTACACAAAGCACTTTATAACCTTAAGCAAGCACCACGCGCATGGTATGGACGCATTGACAGTTACTTTCTTTCTCATGGGTTTGTAAGAACAAATTCAGATCCAAACCTTTATGTTCTTATAAACGATGACAGCATTGCCTTGATTGTACTTTACGTTGATGATATCATTGTCACGGGCAATGAGGAGAATCTCACTCGTTCTATCAAAGCCAACTTATGCAAGCAGTTTGAGATGACAGATTTAGATCTTATGCACTATTGCTTGGGTGTCGAAGTATGGCAAACTGGCAGTGATATCAGGTTATGTCAAAACAAGTATGTGGGCGAGATATTGGAGAGATTTCACATGACAGAGTGCAAACCTTCCATCACCCCTTGCGAAGCTGGTAAGGAATTATCTCGTATTGATGATAGCTATTTCGTCAGCTAGTTGGGAGTTTGATATATCTTACGACTACACGTCCTGATATCTGCTATGCTGTAAGTTTGATTAGCCAATTCATGTCATCACCCACTATGGACCATTAGAAAGCTGCAAAAAGGATTTTGAGGTATGTGAAAGGTACACCTAACCTTGGCCTAATCTACAAACGACAAAGTGTTTTACCTAAGTTGCAAGGTTATGTTGACGCTGATTGGGCAAGAAGTATAGATATTAGAAAGTCAACAACAGGTTATGCCTTCAATTTTGGTAGCGGTTGTTTTTCATGGTCTAGCAAGAAGCAAGATACTATTTCTCTTTCTTCTACAGAAGCCGAATATAAAGCGTTGAGTTCTGCTACCCAGAAAGTTGTTTGGCTACGTAAGTTGTTATGTGAGATTGGCATGAAGCAGGTAAATCCTACTGTTATTTTCTGTGACAGTCAAAGTGAAATACAATTGGCTAAGAATCCTATCTTTCACGCAAGGACAAAACATATTGAGGTGAAATATCACTTTGTGCGTGAGAAGTTACAATCTGAAGATATAAGTATTGTACATTGTTCTACGTTATTACAAGTTGCTGACATATTTACAAAAGCTTTAAGTAAAGAAAAGTTTGAAACTTTTAGAGCCAAACTTGGCTTGGATCTGGTCATGTAAAAAGCCTTTACTTGTAATACTATCATGGAGGTATGTTCCATGAATAGAGTAAACTCTAAAATAAAGAGAGACGTTGATCATTGAGGGAGAGAGTTAAAATAGCAATGATCGACTTATACAGTGCTTTCTTATTTCGACGGCACCACGTGTGCTTAGTTCTAGAGTTATCGGGCCATCTTTCTTTTACGAGCCCTTTGAGTGCTTTTAAGCAACTTATCTTTGTACTTACTTATTGGTTGAATATACAATCTGTGGAGAGCAATTCTGTTGTCTTGTCCTGTTGCAC
The DNA here is from genome assembly GCA_029204225.1 of Diphasiastrum complanatum. Taxonomy (NCBI): domain Eukaryota; kingdom Viridiplantae; phylum Streptophyta; class Lycopodiopsida; order Lycopodiales; family Lycopodiaceae; genus Diphasiastrum; species Diphasiastrum complanatum. Next base: position 15,347,559 of record CM055114.1, on the reverse strand, counting down.
TTGACGTTCTGCTGTAGTGATTGATCCGGTCGGGTGTTTAAACTGTGTTTTCTTAACTGTTAAAACATTGTTGAGTTTGCAGTTGTTAAGGTGCATGAAATTCATAGAAGACTTCCAAAAAAATCACTGCAATAGATTATAAATAAAATTACTTTTTGTGAAGCAAAACCATTGCTATCGAGATTGCAACAATAGACAGTGAAAGTGATGCTAGAAGATCAAAATGAGGGAAAGTATGCCATCATGGAAAAGGCCTTGTGATCCTTCTACACGAGTTATGTATTTTATTAGAAAAAGAAGAAAGCTGGCCCAAAAAGTGAATGCCAAACTAAATCAGCAACTAATCCATACCTAGGCCACAGCCAACAGCAGCACCAACCATTCCACCACCAACAATAACCACATCGTACATATCATCTTGCTTTGTCCCTGCAGAAGTTCCAGCAACCTGCAGATTGAAGCAAATCAGGTTCCCTTCACTAAAAATAGGCTAACAAAAAGGTTGTAAAGGATGGACGCATTTCACTGTTCATTCTAACGTGCACACATTGGCATTTCGTAAGAATTCATGGAGAGTCTTCATGATTTTTTTGCAAAAACTTTAAAATATGAGACCGTAAAACAAATGTAAACTAGATTATAACTTTTGAAATTACATGTCAGCAAAGTATGAAGTGGTAAGTCCATGAAAAAATTTGAAAGCAGACTATGATTATAAGAAGTCTGTAATGAAATTGGAGAAGGATATTATACCCCATAAAAGTCCAAAGTGTGGGCCATGAAAAAAATTTCAACTGTGAAATAAAATGCTTTGCCAATTCTTTATGCTTCAAAAAATGAATTTTAGCTGGCCTAACGGCCTTGGCCATTTAAAGTTCACTAAAAAATCCGTTGCCCAATTCAAAAATGCCAACCCAAATATCCAAAAAAGTAATTTCAATTGCCAAAGTTGATGATTCACTAGATTTCAAAAGTAGGGTTTCAAAGGGGAGACCTCGGCAGCCTCGGTTGAAAGACGGGCCCGATGGTGAGAAAATCTGGACACTTTGGAACAAGAGTTCAAGTACATGAAATGCCTTAGTGCACATTTTGCTGATCTTTGCATTGCACCAGGATTGAATCTTCCCATTGCATCCCCCACGTTCTCAGATACAAGAACACAGGATTCCGAAGATCTGCACGGTAAGCAAATCATCAACGACTAGGTCAACATCAATTGCAGCTTTTGGCGATAATTGCCCTTATGAGCAACTGAAGAGGACAGAAACAATGGAAAATTTACAGATCACAGCCTTCGGAAGTTAGGGTTTGTTCCAATCTTGAACACTACATCATAAAGCAAACAGGAACAAATTGCGCAATGCTTTATGATTGGATACGATCCACAGAAGCAGGAGATTGTCAATGTTGCATAAGAATCAAAAGGAAAGAACCTGCTCGAGGGAGATGCGCTCGCCTTGATCAACAGATCTCTCTCAGCTTTTTGCTGCAGCTCTTCAGACCTTAAACCTCGCATCCCTCTCTTCCCCATGGTTTTTGCCTCAGTATAAGTACACGTATACGTATAATTATTGTAAGGTATAAATGTACGTATTTGTATACGTATGTGTGTATGTATAAGATATTGGTATAGAGGCTGCAAATGGTGTATGTATGGTGAGGTGTAAACCATATGACTGATGTCTTTGTATGGTTACCTTAAGTAGATGTTACGGGTGGGTAAATGATACTTATTACTACGGCGCACTTTTTATTTGTGGGGGTGTTGTGTAGTTCGTTCGTCGATGTCTTGCGTTGTTCATTGTTCCTTTGGTTGGGTTTCTCATGTATTTTTGCTCATTCAATGGTTGGACGGTGAGCTCGAGAGCATTGAGCTCGTTCTAGCATATGATTCTTTCCTGGAGTTCATTGTTTCTTGGGAGATTTGTAAAGCTTGAGGTTGGGTGAGGTTGAGAAGTTAGCTGCTTTTTCTTGTCTTTTTGCTCATTAATTGATAAAAGAGCGCAATATATCAACCTCCTTAAAAACAGAAATGATGTGGTATCGTACCACAAAGGCCTTGCCATGTCCTATTGTCTTATTTTAACTTTTTGCTAAGTTTAAAAGAATGTAAAAGAATAGCTTCGTAAAATTTTGATTGTTGTTACTTTTATATGCAAATGTTTTATGGATTGTGATAATATTTTTTTTGGGGGTAACAATTTCAACATTGTGGCAAAGCCATAATGACATAATACCACAATAATAACTCGAATGCATACATTTAAAACTTCAATAGATAATAACAAAGTTGAATACAAACACTAGAAACTTCAATTTCTTACTATACAACTTTTGTCTTTGTCTTTTAGAAGCCAAGTTTGGACTTGTAAATGTAAAATTGCTAAACAACAGCTTGTTATTGAGTTCACATGACAAGCTTTGACATGATAAAATTTCTTGATGATTATTATTCCTTTGTATTAGATAACACAATTAACTCGCCTCTGCTTTTCAATCAACACCAAGTAGATGAAAGTGAAAACTGCCATAGATTTTTGAGGTCAACAAAGGCTATATGGGGTAAGTATATAGCTTGGTAATATGCACCATAGTCGTCATGAAAATAATAGAAAATGGCACGCAGTAGCATCAATCGTTGCTATGTAAGTTACGCAACATGAGATTATGATAAGATTTAAAAAAAATTAATCCACGTGATTCTGTGTTCATGATAAGTTTGTGTTTTATTATAACAATGTTGATATTAGTTTATTTTAATGTTTTAGGTTGCATAAAGCAACAATTTGCCTACATATTTACATTTCAAGTTGCATAAAACAACAATTTGCCTATAGATTTGTGGTATTTTCTTTTGAGATTCATATTTGTGATCTTCATTTAATGATAGTTTGTTATAGTGGGTTTAATATTTTGATCACAAAAAATGTCCCTCATTTTATAATTTTAAGGCTGGTTGAATTCAAGAATATTCAGGATCAATATTCACAATAATCATGACCAATACTCTCGATCAGTATTCACAATAATCACGATCAATATTCACGAATAATAACATGATCAGTATTCACAATACTCACGATTAATATTCAAGATATTCGCTTTTCGATATTGTCATGTACTTTTAGTACATCCATGCTTATCAATGCATCAGAATATCCATTGTAAGCTTTGTAGGCCCAAAAAGAACTATTAGCCTTAAGAACAAGGCGGTTCCCTCTTTAGGCCCTTCAAAGTAATTAATAAGGATAATAGGCCACTAAGGGCCCAATGTAGGCTAAATAATGCTTAACAAGGGTTAACAATCCTTCAAGATAGTTATGTTTAGTTAAGTAAGAGCATTGTCTATAACTAGGCAAGAGACATCATTTTGTGAATCTTTTGGCTCATTTGCAGGTGAGAGCTTCTAGCTTCCTTGTGAATGCAAGCCATAGGGATCTCCATTGCTAGGTCTCATGTGCCCTATCCACATGAATCAATGCTCCATTTCCATTGATTGTACTCTTTCTTTCATTGCTAATGCAATTCCATTGTGATCTCATTGTTTCTAGCTTTCTATTGATATGCTATTATGAATGTCTTGTTATCTTCTTGCTTCTGCTTTACTTCATTGCTATTGCTATTAGTTTTGGATTTGGCACATGACATTTCTTAGTATCAGAACTTGATATCTCTTCTATAACTGTAGGTCTCCTTGTGCGCATTTCATGTTCTCCAGGGTATCTCTAACTCGACTTATATCTCAGTTTCTAGATCTGCCCTTTGAGCCAAACTGAGTCTTGGATCTTCACGATCATTGCAAAGTAGGAAGATTATATGTAGGCAAGTTAAAATCTCTGTTTCCTCTCCCTCTACCGTCTCTCTCTCTCTCCTTCGGTCGAGTTTACTCTCTCTCTACATCATGATTTGGTTACCTCCTTTCTCTCTCTACACGCTGATTCGGTTACCTCCTCTCTCTCTCTCTCTCTCTCTCTCTCTCTCTCTCTCTCTCTCTCTCTCTCTCTCTCTCTCTCTCTCTACACCATGATTCGGTTACTTTCTTTCTCTCTCTACCATTCGGTTACCTCATCTCTCTCTACACGCTGATTCGGTTACCTCCTCTATCTCTCTACACGCTGATTCGGTTGAGACTCTCTCTCTACCCGTTCTCTCTGCTTCGGTCGAGATCTCTCTCTCTCTCTCTCTCTCTCTCTCTCTCTCTCTCTCTCTCTCTCTCTCTCTCTCTCTCTCTCTCTCTCTCTCTCTCTCTCTCTCTCTCTCTCTCTCTCTCTCTCTACCTGTTCGGTTGAGATTACTCTCTCTCTCTACCCCTTCTCTCTCCTTCGGTCGAGATCACTCTCTCTCTACCCCTTCTCTCTCCTCAGGTCGAGATCACTCTCTCTCTAAACCCCTCTCTCCCTCTGCTTGCGGCGCCCAACAAGCCTCCTGCGCCATCTCATTTAAGAATATTCTTTGTGAATATTCTTTTCGAATATCCCCAAAATATTTTTTCCCTATCACCTCTCCTCAGTCCCCAAAAGAAAACATTTTGCCGTAAATTGTAAATCTCTTACGATTTTCACAATCTTCCATGAGCACTGAAATATTTCAAGGACTTCAAAGTGTTATCAATTCCAATTTGTAAAAATTTTGTAAAGACCCCTATTCCAAGTTGCAATTAATTCATTTCTTTCTAGTTCTTGAAAAAAATCCATAACTTTCTAGTTTGAGCTCGGAATTCAGTGAAGCAGAAACGAAAAGTGATCAGAACGATAAGACAAACTCACGTGAATATCCAAATTACTACTGTAACACTTCAAAATGGGTGGTAAGGGAAAACAGACAGTGGATAAAAATAGCCCACCCCAAGACAACTTGCCTACTGATGAAACGGTGGAAGAACTGCAGGTTTTAGACCAGCAAGAAAACATTCTAAATAAAATGCAAGTCACACAAGATCTGATAGTGGCAATGTTGCAAGAAATGAGACAAGATCGAAAGGAAATGAAACAAAATCGGCAAGATGATGAGATGAAATGGACAAAATTGTTTGATAGCCTGGTAGACAAGAAAAGATTGTGGGAGGTGGCCAAAGATATAATGAGCCATCCACATCGTTCCAACTATCATCTCCGTCGCAAAATGTAACATCCTCTCAGGATGTCCGAAGAATTGACATGGACAAGGGAAAGCAGGTATTACAGAGTCATATGGAATATTCGGTTAGACTTGGTGATGATAGGGGAATGTCAAAACAACGAGTGCAACAATCAACGAGATTTCATGAACAACGGAACCACTTTGATAATCGGGAGTACAAGGATAAGATAACCATTCCAAAATTCAACGGTGACTTTAAGACCCTTGACATTGAGGAGTGGTTGGATAAATTAAATCGCTACTTTACTCTGTTCAATAGAGATGACCGAGATAAAATTACTTTCGCTATGATCCACTTTGAAGAAGCAGCTTATGAGTGGTGGAAGCGGAGGGAGAATAGGTTATCAATAGAGGAATGTAATGCACGAACTAATTAGTCGTTATTTAATAATGCTTGTATTGAGACCTTCAGAAGACCATTCCAAGATGACGACAACTTTAAAAGATGGACAAGGATACGTCAGAAGAGTTCGATACAAGAGTATAACTTCGATTTTTGGAGTCTAACTCTTAAACTACCCACAGTGTCTGATGCAGATTACTTACGAAGATATATACAAGGACCGCAGCCAAATATTGGAGTTGATGTAGCATCATGTTTTTAACTGATCTCGATCAAGCTATGCAGGTGGCTCTTAAAATTGAGCCTAAATATGTTGGTAAGTGGTCGACTAAATCAGGAGCACCCAGATATGAAGTTAATGGACGGGAAGCTGAGCGGAATTTTGATATCTGTCGACATGATAAGGAAAGAAACACAATCCTCCAGTACCTGACAGTTAAAGAAGTTGATAGGAGGAATATTGGTAAGAAACAAGTGAGCAACATGGAGGCCAAGTCGGAGGTGAAAATTGTCAGATCAAAGGCAGAGATAGATCGACTGCGGCAGCAAGGCTTATGTTTCACTTGTAAGCAAAAATGGAAACCAGGGCATAAGTGTGACAAAGCTAACTTTGCAAGGATTTCCTTGATTGTTGAAGATGATGAAGGTGATACTAGCACTTTTTCAGAGAGTGTCATTGACACTCAGCCGCCGCACAGTGATGAAGGAAAGGAAGACACCTCATCCGATTAGGAATCAGACCACGGATAGCTAGAAAGATCCATTAGGAGGGATCAGAAAGTTGAACTATTGAACATATCTCTAAATGCTTTCAATGGATCCCATTCTAACAAAACCTTTTGTGTGCAAGCATTAATTAATGGAAGGAAAATATTTTGTTTAATAGATAGTGGTAGTATGCATAACTTCTTTAATAGTAGGCCATTACGAAGCTGCAGATTAGCATCTTTGAATCATTATGATAAGATGAGAGTCCAAATTGCTAGTGGAGTAACCATTTCTTGTAATAACATCACCCCAGTGGTGAAATTGCAAATCAAGGATTATACTCTTAAAACAAGTTTCCATATTGTGGAGTTGGGTCCAATTGATGTTATACTAGGGGTGGAATGGCTTAAGACCTTGGGAAATGTAACAATCAACTTTGATCAAGGACTGATAAGCTTCAGACAAGGAGAACGCCAATTTAAACTACACAACGTTCAATCTACTCAACCACGTTCAACGATTCCTTAAGAGCTTCAAAAGCCATCTGAGTTTTCTCATTCCATTCAAACTTGTCCTTTCTCAGAAGATGGGTAAGCGGTGCACCCACTTTTGAGAAGTCCTGAATGAATCTTCTACAATAAGATGCTAAACCCAGGAATCCTCTCAATTCTCTGATGTTGTTAGGTGAATTCCAATTCTTGATTGCCTCAATCTTCTTTTGGTCCATCTTGATTCCCTCCTTAGACACAATATGTCCCAAGTATTCCACCTCATCTCGAGCGAATTCACATTTGGCTATCTTTGCAAACAACTTGTATTCTCAAAGAATACTTAAAACTGTATCCAAATGTTTCGCATGCTCTTCCATGTTCCTGCTATACAACCTCTCTATGAGGAGAAGAACAGGTTTGAGGAGGAGCTTATCGACCTGAAGGAGTTGTCAGAGGCTGGATGTTTGCAGCTTTGTTACTAGTGCAACCCAATTTCAACTTACCTTTCATGGTTTCAGTGGACGCCAGTGGCACAAGATTGGGAGCTATTTTGGGCCAATCAGATGGAGTCATTGCTTATGAAAATAGGAAACTCACTGATAAGGAAGCGTCATATCCTACTCATGATAAGGAGATGCTGGCAATTGTGCATGCTCTTAAGAAATGGCGACACTATTTATATGGTTCTAAATTCTTGATTAAAAGTGACCATCATAGTCTGAAATATTTCTTGAGCCAAAAGTAATTGAATGACAAGCAGAAGAGATGGTTATCACAAGTTCAATTTTATGATTTTAACATTGAATATCTAAAAGGAAAGGATAATGTGGTTGTAGATGCATTATCGAGAATATGGTCTTTGCAAATGAATGCATCTTCGAAATCTACAGAGGAATATGTGGCATACTTGGCGGAACATCAAAACAAAATTTTGGATCATCCACTAACGGAAGAGCACAAAATGTTGTAGTCAAATTTGAGATTCGGCACAATCTCCGCACTAATTGCATTGAGTGCAGATTGGATAAAAGACATTCAAGCGGAATATATGGAGGATCCAGACTTGAAAGAGATTTGGGAGGAAACTCAAGTTTCCAACTCAGTTGTTCATCCTTGTTATAGGAAACAAGAACAAATATTGTTGTATGACAATTCTAGAGTTGTGCTTGCTCCTAAATCTAAGTTCATTCCACAAGTGTTATATGAGCTACACTCATCTCCAAGTGTTGGGCATAGTGGAATTTTTAAGACATATCAAACCATCCGCAAGCTATTCAAATGGGTTGGTATGAAGAAAGCTATATACACGTACGTACAGGAATGTATTCCTTGTCAAGTGAATAAGGTGGAACATGTTAAGCAACCAGGCTTATTGTATCCGCTACCCATTCCCACGCAGCGTTGGACGAGTATTAGCATGGATTTTATACCTTCCTTGGCAACAACAACTGGGGAATATGATGGTATCTATGTGGTGGATCGAATTACAAAATATGCACATTTTCTACCTTATAAAACTACTGATAGTGCAGCCCAAGTAGCACAAATATTCTTGAAGAATGTCTTCAAGTTACACGGAATACCAAAGGAGATAGTGAGTGACAAAGATAGTAGATTTATTTCCACTTTCTGAAAGATCTTAATGGACAAGTTGGGCACTAAATTGTGCTTAAGTACATCATCTCATCCATAAACTGATGGGCAAACAGAAAGGGTTAACCGATGGTTGGAGTGTTATTTGCGACATTTTGTTTCGGATCATCAAACAAAGTGGGTCGATTGGTTGTATCTCGTCGAATATTGTTATAACAGCACTCCACATGTGTCAATCAGTATGATGTCTTTCTTTGCATTATATGGCCATGAACCATTACAACCCATTAGTGCAGATTTGTCAGAGGTTTTAGTTTCGGCAGTTGTGGACCAAGTTTAGCACGTGAATGATACTTTGAGAGCCAATCGAGAGCACATTAAAGCAGCTTAGATACGAATGAAGCAATATGCTGACAAAAATGGACTTTTCATGATTTTGTTGAAGTGGATTATGTATATTTAAGGTTACAACCTTATAGATACACTAAGCTGAAGAAAACTGAAAGCGAAAAGTTGGCTCCCATATTTTATGGACCCTTCAAAATTGTGAAGAAGTTTGGGGAGTTGAATTACCATCAACAACCCGTATGCATCGTGTATTCCATGTATCTCTTCTAAAGAGGAGTTTGGGAGAACACTTATCTGCAACTGCTACTCTACCATCGTTGGATCATGAGGGTCATATGGTTCTGGAACCAGCCAAAATCGTTGGATATCGGGACAAGGTATTGCGAAATGGGAAGTTAATCAAGGAATATCTAATTCATTGGAAGAATCTTCCCGATGAAGACAATTCTTGGGTCAATAGCTCCTTTATTCAAAAGTGGCCATGGCTATTACCATGAAGCTGTTGGAAATGACATTCTCCATCGATACAGTTTGAAATGTATCCCTAGGGCTACTAGACAAATGCCTTCATTTTTTAGGACAAAAATGTTTAAGTAAGGGAAGTGTCATGTACTTTTAGTACATCCATGCTTATAAATGCATCAGAATATCCATTGTAAACTTTGTAGGCCCAAAAGGAACTATTAGCCTTAAGAACAAGGCGGTTCCCTCTTTAGGCGCTTCAAAGTAATTAATAAGGATAATAGGCCACTAAGGGCCCAATGTAGGCTAAATAATGCTTAACAAGGGTTAACTATCTTTCAAGATAGTTATGTTTAGTTAAGTAAGAGCATTGTCTATAACTAGGCAATCTTTTGGCTCATTTGCAAGTGAGAGCTTCTAGCTTCCTTGTGAATGCAAGCCATAGGGATTGCCATTGCTAGGTCTCATGTGCCCTATCCACATGAATCAATGCTCCATTTCCATCGATTGTACTCTTTATTTCATTGCTAATGCAATTCATTGTGATCTCATTGTTTCTAGCTTTCTCTTGATATGATATCATGAATGCTAGCTTTACTTCATTGCTATTGCTATTAGTTTTGGATTTGGCACATGACAGATATTTAAGATTTGAGATAATCATCGCCAATCATCAATCACGTAGTCTTCATGACACATTTTTAAAAAGTCGATCAATTTTTCATCCAATATATGGAAGACATTTTGTCTGCATCCTACAAAAAAATGCGCTATTATAAACAACAAAAATATGTTGTCAAATAAATTACAAGAATATATTATCACGTCATATTTATTCACTCGAGCATATGAGAGCACAATAAGAAGAAGAAGAAACTAAGACATTTAGCTTTCAAGTCTCTTACTCACATATGTGATTATTATAATCCGCATGTTCACAATTAAGCATGCATTAGCCAAATAAATTCATTTGTTTTTTTTTCTATGCATGCAGGCTATACAAGTCACTTTGTGGCCATTCGTTTGCTATTTTCCATGCATGCATGATCACTTAGATGTGGGGTGAAAATCTTTATTGCTCAAATGACCTTTGTCAGATCAAGATTGGATTTCATCAACCTCACTTTAGATCCAATCATGTACATGAACGTCTCTCCTATAAAAAGCTAATCGTAAGCTTCTAAGGATTGTACAAAGCTCAAATTTTTTTAGATACACTAAGAAATTCCAAAATGAAAAATCGATTGCAAGGATTCTTGATGAGATTAATTCCATAGAGCTTAGACCATGTTGTGCAGTAAGGGAAGAGGCATGGCACCATCTCATGAGATGATTGTTCCATCAATGTGGAGGTTCCTTGAGCCAGCAGTTGAGTAACATCAGCCAGATTTCCCACGATTGGAATGAAAGGTGGTCCCTTCACTCTCTACACTTGGAGGCACTTGCAAATCTACCATGGTTTCCACCATATATCTCTTAGTAGCCTCACCACCCCGAGCATGAATGTTATTCTTGTCACAGCTACAAGCCATTTGAAAAATATTGCGAACAAACTATGCCAAAGAAGAGCAAAAGGATGCTATACGACTTGATAAACCATAATATTGCATATGGTTTATGTTGGGACCACAAACATACATGGGGATCATGTTCGTACTATGTACTAGCAAGACTCAAGGAATAAACACCGTATTAGCAAGCTAAACATTACAGTGCCATTCTTAGGACCACCATGCATTGTTTGCATGACAATGTCCAATCATGCACTATTTGCATGTCTTTGTAGAATTGTAAATGGCAACAAATACATGATAGTTTAGCCCTCAACCAGAGTCCAAGCCTTAAAAGTTTAGACTGCCACCACATATTAGCCTTTAACGTTGACTTTCTTCTAAACTCCATTGACCAACCTCAACACATACTATTGCCTTTGCAATGCAAGGCCAATAAATTGGGGAGAGATGACAAAATCACCAACCAAAATTCTTTGCTATTTCTACGTAGGCAAATGTTCTAAAAGAAGAAACTCCCTCTTTTCATTAATAAAAAATGAGAAAAGTCAACAAAGGAGTGCACGCAAAAAGTATAAAGGTCATAAGGGAAATTGAAATGCTATAAAGAAACTATAGCAAAGCAAAATCCAGCAAAGTAGCTACTCAAAACTATGTACATCAAATTGTAAAATGATAAATTTTGCTTAATTTGCACAGATAAATGTGAAAGCTATATATAGTTGTAGTAATTTATTGTTTGTCAAACGAGTTGTCAAGTGACATGGTGTTGCACAGGCATCCCAAAGGGAGCTGGGAACCACGACTTAGCTTCCCGGCTTTCACCTCTTGTTGTCCGAACCCACTTGACATACAAGCAGCCAACTCGCCAACAACGATCAAACTTAACCAACTTGAAGTTCGAAAACTAGCATTGAGATCCAACCTGACGCCATGCCAGATTGGGAGTCCCAATGTGTGCAAGCCGCCTACATACATCAATTATATTGAAAAATTACATAGCTTGAAAATATCACTTTAAAGGTCTTGGAAAAAGTGTGGACTTTATATCGCTTACGTAAAACCCGAGAATCTTATTTGACTTGGTGACAGAGGCTTGCTGAAATATTCACCCTTGTCACTTCTGCCCTTGACTTTGGAACTCCTTTGAGCTCTGGATTTGTCCTTTCTACACTTTGTGCATAGCTCCCTAAGCTCCATATTTGATCATTTTCGCACAGGCATCAAGGCTCCTTGAGCCAAAGGATTTATCATTGATCGCCCACTTTATGGTCCACTCCGTGCCTTATTGCTTTTGCACCTTGATATCTCTCCTTGTCCCTGCCTAATCTTGATCCTTTTCTTTTTTGGCTTTTTAAGGTAGGCAAAGATTGAGTACTCCGCAATGGACCTCTCACTTAGCTTGAAGTAGCTGTCTTTGAATCAACCCAAATGTAACCATTGACCTTGTCGAGAGCCAAGGGGTCGCACCAGTTTGTTGGTGTGAGCTCTGATACAAATCTTGCTGGTAGTTCATAAGATTGAAATATCAGCTCTGATACCACATCTGTTGAGTGAATGCCTACAGATAAAAGACAACAGTAATGATAATGAAATAACAGTAATAACTGTGTCTAACAGGATCGTGGATTACTTAGAGAACGGAAATTACGAGCTATTTTTTAGTGTTGAATAAAATTATCAGTGTAGGTGTCTTAGACTGTCATGAAAGAGAGACTGCATAAACGATTAGGCGTCTAAGACAGCCATGCAATCCTCTAATACTGATAATCTGATATGAAGAGAATGTAGAAATAATTTAGGCGTTAGAGACAGCCATACATTTAGTACAACATCTTTATTTTGAACTTTCTCTCTAAGAAAATGGAACTGAACTTCTATGTGTTTAGTTTTAGGATGAGTACGTGGGTTCAAAGATAGAGCTATGCAGTTCTGATGTCGCACTGGAGTATTGTTGGATCGATCTGTGAAAATTGTAGATCCTGCAATAGCCTTCTTAGCCAAATTATACTCTTCAATAGTGAACATATTCGGATTTTGTGGAGGACAATGAAATGCATTTCTGCTTTCTGTTGTTCCATGAAATGGGTCCTCCTACAAAGAAACAAATATAACCTGATGTGGATTTTCTGGTATCCATGTCTCATACCCAATCTGAATCTGAATATGTGATTAGTGTGAGTGCAACTTCTGTATTACCATTGTAGCTCAAAGCATAGTGCTTTGAAGCTTGAACGTACCTCAGTACTCTTTGCAGAGCTTTCCAGTGTTGAAAGCCTGGATTGGACATGTATTGAGACAGTGTGCTTACTACATATGCTAGATCAGGTCGTGTGCAGACCATAGAATACATTATAGATCCAATGACGAACTGATAAGGATACTGTAGCGCAGGCATCCCAAAGGGAGCCGGGAACCACGACTTAGCTTCCCAACCTTCAACTCTTGCCGTCCAAACCCACTTGGCATACAAGCAGCCAACTCGCCAACAACGATCAGACTTAACCAACTGGAAGTTCGAAAACCAACATTGAGATCCAACCTGGCGCCATGCCAGGTCGGGGGTCCCGATGTGGGTGACTTCTCTCCAAGCAAGCCGCCCGACATACATCAAACTTAACCAACTCGAAGCTTCGTTACAAACGAGTAACATCCATTCCAAGCAAGTGGTCTGACTTACATCAGACTTAACCAACTGAAAGCTTCGTCACGAGCGCTCGAAGCCAACCTCGCGCCACACCAGACTGGGCAACCATAAACAGGTAACTTCCACCCAAGCAAGCCATCCAACTCAGCCGACAGGTTAGAGTCTGTTCCCCAAGAGCTTAACCCATTCACATTCATGCAAGGAACTGTAGCGCAAGCATCCCAAAGGGAGCCGGAAACCACGACTTAGCTTCCCAGCCTTCAACTCTTGCCATCCAAACCCACTTGACATACGAGCAGCCAACTCGCCAACAACGATAAGACTTAACCAACTTGAAGTTCCGAAAACCAACATTGAGATCCAACCTGGCGCCATGCCAGATCGGGGGTCTCGATGTGGGTGACTTCCCTCCAAGCAAGCCGCCCGACATACATCAAACTTAACCAACTCGAAGCTTCATTACAAACAAGTAACATCAATTCCAAGCAAGCGGTCTGACTTACATCAGACTTAACCAACTGAAAGCTTCGTCACGAGCGCTGGAAGCCAACCTGGCGCCACGCCAGACTGGACAGCCATAAACAGGTAACTTCCACCCAAGCAAGCCATCCAACTCAGCCGACAGGTTAGAGCCCGTTCCCCAAGAGCTTAACCCATTTACGTTCATGCAAGGAACACTCAGAACCACGACAGATATGGAGACAACCAGTTCCTGGACCAAATGGTCCCGACAGCATACCGCTGGCGCCACGGACCGAATGGTCCCAACGGCATACCGTTGGCGTCCTGGGATACGACCCTCAACTATGTGCCAAGTTAAAAATTTTGAAAGCGGCCTTACAACTGGCGCTTTTACCGAACACTGAAACCCAGAAGGTAATCAGAGTCAGTTTGAGAAAAATTCCACTTTATTGATAAATCTGAGAAGGTTACATTTCAAGCGTGTGACCGACCCTAGTCTCCGGGGCGCTAGCATGCCAAGGCGAGAGCCATGACAACATTCCAGCAAGGGAGGCTGAGACTTGGTTGGAGCTCGTCCTGAGTCGCAACCCGCACTCCCCTGTAGTATTGGTGTGATTCGGCACCCCCCCTCATACCTGCACTCTACCCAAGCTGGTAAAGCACGTTTTTTTCTCTCTAGAATTTTCTCTTTCTAGAAAGTCATTTTCTCTCTCTAGATTTTATTGATCCCCAGGCTTCCTTTAATCATGCCTAGATCGTGTGAGGTGATTGCACATCAATCTGAGCTCTCTGGACTCCGCTAGAACCGATCAAAGATTTTCAGCCATAGGAACTTGGCGCCGGCTGGATTTTGGTCATAGTGGCGCCGAGAGCGGTGCCGGAAGCAGCAGGGACGCTGCTGGCGCTGATGGCGCCGGAAGTAAAGCTTGTAAAGGTAGCTTTACAACAGCCAACAACGATCAGACTTAACCAACTGGAAGTTCAGAAACCAACATTGAAATCCAACTTGGCGCCACGCCAGACTTGACAGCCATAAACAAGTAACTTCCACCCAAGCAAGCCATCCAACTCAGCCGACAGGCTAGAGCCCGTTCCCCAAGAGCTTAACCCATTCATGTTCATGCAAGGAACGCTCAGAACCATAAGCCGCGACAGATATGGAGACAACCAGTTCCTGGACCGAATGGTCCCGACAGCATACCGCTGGCGCCACATATCGAATGGTCCCGACGACATACCGCTGGCATCCCGAGATACGACCCTCAGCTATGTGCCAAATTAAAAAGTTTGAAGCAACCTTACAACTGGCGCTTTTATCAAACACTGAAACCCAGAAGGTAATCAGAGTCAGTTTGAGAAAAATCCCACTTTATTGATAAATCTGAGAAGGTTACATTTCAAGTGTGTGACCGACCCTAGTCTCCGGGGCGCTGGCATGCCAAGCGAGTGCCAGGACAACATTCCAGCAAGGGAGGTTGAGACTTGGTTGGAGCTCGCCCTGAGTCGCAACCCGCACTCCCCTATAGTATTGGTGGGATTCGCCACCTCCCCTCATACCAAGTTCTCTACCCAGGCTGGTAAAGCACATTTTCTCTCTCTAGGATTTTCTCTCTCTAGAAGGTCATTTTCTCTCTCTAGAATTTATTGATCCCCAAGCTTCCTTTAATCATGCCTAGATCGTGTGAGGTGATTGCACATCGATCTGAGCTCTCTAGACTTCGCTAGAACCAATCAAAGATTTTCAGCCATAAGAACTTGGCGCCAGCTGGATTCTGGTCACAGTGGCTTCGGAAGCGATGCCGGCGCTGGAGGCGCCGGGAGCAGCGGCGGCGCTGCTGGCACCGGGGACAATGCTGGCGCCAGTGGCGCTGGAAGTAAAGCTTGTAAAGGTAGCTTTACAACAAATACTTGCACATTTCTTGCTAATTTGCTTGAGTTCTGGGGCACATATCTTTGGACAGCTTAGATCCTGGATCCATAGGTGTTTCTATGGGCTTGTAGTCCTCCATGCGATATCTACGAAGCACATTGATTAAATAGAACTCTTGGCTTATAGTAATCCTTCTGCCTACGCGATCTTTGTGAATCTCCATACCGAGTAGGTAATGGACTGGGCCTAAATCAGTCATCTCAAATTCTGATGATAGCAGAGATTTGGTTTCCTATAATAACTGATTTGAATTGCTGATAATCAAGGAATCATCAACATATAATGCTATTATAACATAGCTCGACCCTTTACGTTTGAGATATACATTAGAGTCTACGGAGCAAGAAGTGAAGTTATGCTACAGCAAGAAGTGATTTATTCTATCATACCAGGTACTGGGAGCTTGCTTAAGACCATATAATATCTTATGCAATTTACATACCAAATGTTCTTTTCCTTGAAGGACGTAACCTTCTGGTTGATAAATAAATATGTCTTCTTGTATGTATCCATGAAAGAATGCTGTCTAGACATCCATTTGGTGAATGTCCGAATCCTCTGCAGCAGTTATAGCCAGCAAGGTGCGAATAGATTGATGCCTTACCACTAGACTAAAGATGTCAGTGTAATCTATCCCATAAACTTGTTCAAATCCTTTAACCACTAAACGAGCTTTTCATTTGGGTATTGATCCATCTAGCTTAAGCTTTAGCTTGAAAATCCATTTGGAGTCAATAGGTTTAATACCTATAGGAGGATTAACAAGACTCCAGGTCTTGTTCTTCATCAAGGAATGGTACTCAACATCCATGGCAACTTTCCATTCGCCTACATTGGGCATTGACAGTGCTTCTGCAACAGTGGCAGGTTGATCATGACTGATGAACGCCTGAGGGACAAAATGATCGGGTTGTTGTCGTTATCTTGTAGACCTTCGAACTGTAGGTGCTTGAGTGGATGTTTCTCCTGGGTAAATGACTGAGATAGCTTCAGCTTGTGGTTGAACAATCATGGGTCTAGGCCCATTGATGGTAAATGGAGCTGTTGGGACAAACTCTTGTGTTTGAACATTCGTAGGTCGATGCCTATCGATGGAGAATGGAACTACTGTGATAGACTTCTATATTGGCTGCTTCTGCTTGAAATCATGGAATTTGTCTTCAAGAAAGACAACATCACGACTGACTAAGATCTAACCTGTATCAACATCATAGATACGATATGCCTTGTGTGACATTGAATAGTCGATAAAGATATACTTACAACTTACTGGGTCTAACTTCTTTCTCAGATCAGACGGAATTTGAGCATAGTAGAGACATCCAAATATACGTAAATGTTTCAGGCTTGGTTTGTAGCCGTAGTAGGTTTCAAAGGGTGTCTTGGAGTTGACTCCCTTCGTGCTGGAATAATTTTGCAGATAGCAGGCTGTAGAAATTGCTTCAGCCCAAAAATTCTAGGGTAATTGAGTATTGACAGTCATGGATCGTGCAGCTTCCAATAGTGTTCGGTTCTTTTGCTCAGTTAGGCCATTCTACTGTGGAGTGTAGCTGGCTGTGAACTGATGGTGCACGTCACATGATGATAGGTAATCTACCATTTCATTTGATAGATACTCTCCCCCTGAATCAGACCGTAGGGCCTTGATTCTCTGACCAGTCTGATTCTTGTTGGATTTATCTCCTCTACTTTCCTAAATCCTATGTTAATCTGCCTCCATTCATGCTGCTGCATTTTTACTCATGTAATCGCTACAGTCTACATAAATACAAGCAAATTTGAACAGGCAAAAAAAGGCGACACTGTGTTTTTACGCGTATTTTATGATAGGCAAAAAAGACGACACCGTCCTACAAATGCCAAAGGTGCCCTACAATAGCCAAAGGAGCCCTTATAGAATGATGGTTGTGCACTTAATCCAAGATGTTCTTGCAAAATAGATATTGTTGGCTTTCGTAAATGGTTCGTCATTGTCAACTTGAAATTAAATACAAGTACATCCACATCTTGGAGATTTAGATTATTGACTCTTGGTTGATTCTTTGTGTTTAAAATGAAAATCTAAATGGCTAGTGAAGCTCCTTAGACTAGTTTGCATCTCCCAAGTTACGCAAACTTAGCTTTTGCTTTTCAAAAAAATCCACCCACCAATGTCGATCAAACTCGTCAAAATATTGGTATGTTGCTTGAACGGTCGTTTCCAAAAAGTTTAATGCCGCAAATGGATCAACTGGACAACGTTCTCTTTGAGCCTTTTGCTCTTCCATGGTAGAAGTTAGATGACACAAAGGTGCAAGCTTAACTTGAGTAGAGTGCACGCTTTGTAAGAAATGAACTCCTTCAGAAGGTAACCATGTGGCTGTCCCAACAATAATGTGATGCCACCAATATTATTTGCAATTTTAAATTGATGTTGAAAACTAATATCATTTATTGGTGCAATGCAATGTTCCTCTGACATTTTGATGTAATCTCTAAAATCAAATGTGTGTCGTAGTAAAAACACATTTGGTGTAGGGGTGTATGACTCCTCGATAATACTCTATAGTACCAGCTGGTAAAGAAAAAGTTTTTTTGCGTCTCAGCTTTTTAGAAAAACAACTAAACATTTGGCTGATTTGATCAATAAAAATCCTATTGAAGCAATCAACATGGATAAATATGCCAGCACTGTTTGATTTTTATTTTCTCTGGCAATATTATCAAATTGTAAGTAGAGAATCTCCAGAAGACTATTGTCAAATTCAACTATTATTTTGTGGATTATGTAAATGGTCAAGTTTTGGATTATTTCGAACATTGGAAAAATTGAAATACACTTTAGGCTGCAAGGTGTCGTTGAATATAAGAGCTCCAACCAAATGAACTTGGATAAAATCCACTTTGTTTATATTTTTTTGGCATACAAAATGTGGCAATAGCATTTTCTTTTGATCCATCCCATCGATTATGAAACCCAAATACTTTTGAGAAAGCTCCAAATACTTTTTCCTGTGTTTGGCAAGCTTTTGTCTTTCTGTTGTTTGTTACTCTCAATGAATTTGAAGTGACTTTGTAATGTTGTCTAAAAAATCACACAAAAAAATGATTTAGTAAAGTGAAAGCGTAAAAGAAATTTAAACTGGGTGGCTAAAAAAAAATGACAAAATCTAGTATTTGCCAAATACTTTTTCTGAAAACTTTTTGCTTGTTCTCTGAGCTCTTTCAATTGCTTGCAGATGGTACAGACAGACATTCCAAAAATTTTTGGGAATTTTTTCCAGACCAAAATCTCTCGTCCATAGTCTCACAAAATAAGAATAACTTAGATGTTGAACGTTCTTCAACATTGCAAATCTTTGTACATCATGAATATTTCCAATTTTGTGAAATTGTCTGGAAGGTGAAAATATAGAGAATTTGGAAGTTTCTCAGCATGCACGTCAATAAAATGCATCAACCATGCTTTTGCAATTAAGGAGTCTGGATAAACAATCTGACCTTGAACATAACCTTGAAGACTAGAATCTTTTTTTAATCTCGTGTAAAAATGAGCAAGTCTCGAATTTCCAATTGCATGAACAACCTTGAAAGTCTTGCTACAAACTTCGGTTGTTTTTGAAATGTAAGTGAAACCTTTCCTATCAGGCCTTACAAATGAACAAAGATAATAATTTTGATCATTTTTTGTCTTTGGAAAAAAGTTCGAGCAAATTTGCCTAATTTTGGCAAAGGTTTTTTTTGCAAATAGGAGGAAATACAACAAACTAAATTTTTGACTCTACGGATTTCACGAGGTTCCAACAATTGTTTTTGACGTAAGGTCATTTCTCGACTTAATTGTAAATCTCTTCAAAATTTCTCTTTTCCTTTGGAATCTGCTTTTTGTATGAGGAACTTGCGACATTGGCATCTAATTAAGGTGGTGGTAATGAATCTTTACTTGTTAAATGTGTGGCTTGATTCTCTGCCACTCCATTATCTTGGTTTTCAGTAGAAGGCTTTGAGCTTTCAAAAATCTCTGCTGTGAAGAATTGCCAAAAATTGGCAAATCTAGTTTGATCAAAAACCATGTAGAATAGTGTAAATTGTGTGCACAAGTGGGTCCCACACATGTGAGGCCATGATGCCATGTGGGAAACCCAGTCCTAGATTAGGTAGGTCAAGTCTATAGGGTTGGTCTATGCATTTGTGTAGATTATTATAACATATTATCTTCCTATCTCGAGTTTGGGGTCATGTCCATGGTGATTTCCACTCAATGATTCATGTTGTGCAATAAAAGGAGTGTAAATGAGCTACTATCCTTCTAGTGTAGCTCAGATTTGTGTTAGATAGGTTCAATTATGATGGACATGCATATGTTTAGATAGCATGCAAAGTCTCTACTGTATGCATGCAAGCCACATGCAATCAGTGCACGCAACATGCAAAGTAGTTCTCTGTGATCTACACATGTCTAGGAAGTTTTTGAGATTGGACTTTGCAGTACTTGCAACATCCATGCAGGCAGTACACATGTGGATCTCTGGTAGGTGAATTAGTTCAGTTATAGTGGACTTTCCACGCAACTCCACTGTAGGAATTCGAGTCCTCTCATGTTAGGGATTGCTAAGCATGTTTGCCATTGTTTGAATATTGCCCAAAGGGGTTGGCCTAGTTGGTTAACTTGGCATCCAAAGTTTCTTTGGTCCCAAGTTCGAGCCTCCCTTGAAACCAAGAAGCATTGTTTTGAAATATTGAGATTTTGGATTTTTGGACTCATTCTCTCTTTATTGAAGAGTTAGATTTTTTCATCAGATGTATGCCATTGTGCTCTTGCCCTTAGATTTTTCAAGCATACTATTTTTTGATCAATCTTGTGCAATCACAACACCTCAGTAAGATCCTGTAGGGTGTGTGGTGAGTTCACACGTGCTAAAAACTTCAAATGGTATCAGAGCTTCATGCTTTGAAGAGGTGAGGGTTGTATACATCAGATCACTCTCTTTAGACATTCAAAGCTTCAAATAATCATATATAAGAGATGTTGGGCATGTATTGACTAGTTTGTTTATATAAGTAGACTGGGCCAAGAAGGAGTATATGGCTTCAAACACCAATGTTGTAGGCATGACTCAGACTAGTGCAATCTATGGTATTGAGGGTTCAAACTATGTATCCATTTCTTAACGCAAACTTAAAAAACAATAACAAAATGATGTAATGCAAATGGATAATCAATAAGAAGGTATGATGATCTTCCTCTTACAATGACTCATTATCAAACAAGGCACAAAGCAAGGTGATCACTAAATTGCAAGAGGCGTCTATTTTGTCAAGAGACCATGCATGCACTTTTCTATAACTAGCTACACTCATTTGTAATCATGTCCAATGAATTATAAAAAATACCACCCAACTGAATTGTGAAGTAAATTGTAAAAACTAATGACAACTTGTAGGTCTTTTGTACACGACAACGACACTCCACCTCCTCAGTTTGTTTCTTCTTGGATTCTTTATCCAAATGGTAGATGATATCAGCCACCTTCTTGTCATACTCTTTTTGTTCATACTTCATTGTTAGCAATTATTACTAGCCAAGAAGCCATTGGAGTAGAAGCATGCCAAAGAAACTTTTTAGATGGATGGAAAAAAATAGTAGCAAATAAGTTCCAAAGCAATTCGGAGAAAGGAAAGATTCTCAAGTAGTAAGTTTGAAAGTGACAATTTATAATCTTAGGTTGGATGTTGTGGAACACAAAGGATTTGTTTTGTTCACATATGATTGTCATTAGGTCCATGAAAACATTTTTCCACTATGTTGTCTTGTCTACTTTTCCTTCATGTATCTTCCACCACCAAATGACCAATCTCCAATGTCCATAGAAAATTCAAATCAATGGACTATAAGAAAGATACTTACTAGTTGTTCACTCTTCTATACTAAAATGCTAGCCAACCAAAGTCACCAACCTCCTTTCCTCTTAGAAAATCTTATATGGTACTTGGCAATTTCAAGCACTAAATATAGTATAGATGCATGAAACAATCAATGAAGTTGTCTAAGAGGATCTTCAAAAAATCTTCTTTTTGCAGCTTTCTCAAGATATCTCGAAAGAATAAGCATAAGATGGTCTTTTGCTTATTCCTTTGAAAAGGTTTTGAATACCTATGAAGCTAACAATGTCATTTTGGAAGTATCTTTGCAAGATTGTTTTTGCAACCTTCTCAAGACTATTTGGAAGAACAAGTAGGAGGTCTATGTTATGTCCCTAAGGCTGTATAGCTGGTATTAAGTTTTGCCCATATTTTAAGGTAGCCCTTAGTTTGCAATATGTTGTAATTCCTATGTGACTAAGGTATTGTCTCAAGAGCGGTTGTGGATGATGTCTATATTGATATTGTAGCTATGCATGGAGACATGGAGGGGCATGACTCACATGGTTGGTGTGGGATAGGGTTTGGAAGGGATGATTCACTTTAGGCCTATTGTATTGCATTGTATAAACGATCAATAAATCTAGTTTTCATGCTCAAGTTGTTGTAGTATTCTATGAATCTTTTTGGGTATTGAATTCTTCGTTGAGGCGTTGTTTTGGTTGGATATTACCACAACCTATATTCTTGTGTGTACTTTCATCTTCAAGTAGTCTTGGGGTTGTTAAATTCGTATCATAGATGTGCATGGAGCTTGGAGAAAATGAAGTAATTGCTTTGGGGTTGAGTTCAATTTCAAGCAAAAGAAGAGTTCATTGCCAAATTGAAATTGATGAGGATCGTTTTCCACACCATGGACTTCACAATGATTCAAAAAAATTGTGAGAGTTTTTGCCGGATTATCTTTGGTTATTCAAGTTTGGTATTTAAGGTTTTTTTTCACATTGTCTAGAATCTACAAGAACAAAGGATAGAGAATTTTTCTCTAAAAACAATAAAACATAGTCTTAGGGATTTTCAGAAAAATATTTGTTTCAATTGCAAGAAACCAAGCTACTTGTATATGAATTGTGTGAAAAAGTAAAAGAAAACAATTTCAAATATCATGGTATGCCAAGAGGCAAGCTTTTTAAATTGGAAATCATTTTGATTGACAGTTGTTCTCGTGGATGTCTCTTTAGTATGGATTCTTTTAACAAGACAATTTGTTTCATGTGAAAGGCAAAATTGTAGGAGAGGAAGTAAATATGCTATTTGATTCAAGTGTCAATCACAACTTTATCAATTCCTCTTATGTAGAGGCTTAAGATTTTGATGTCAAGGACGATCACATGTATCAAGAACATTTCGCAACATGAGTTGATATTGAGGTGTGAAATATTCAAGTTTTTATTATGGAATTGAAAATGTAGGGCATTTTAGATAATGTTGATTTCTAGGTTATAAATTAGATAGAACTAATGTTATTCTTGGTTACAAATGAATCCTTTAAGAGATCTGATGGGTTGAAAATTGATTATAAAAACCATCAAATGAGTTTTTTAGTTATTGGTAAAGTAGTGTCCCCCAGCATATAGGTCATGTACTAAGCCAAACCATTTTAGTGGTTGATTTAATCCAAAATTAGAGTGTCGATTTAAAATGTTTCATGTAATTATGAGATATGTTTTGAGTTGTGAACTTAATGTTACTCATAATAGCATGAATGTTATTCCTTTTGAATTGTCATGTGCTAAAATAAAAAATCCAGATAAGTCAAAATGTGATTTCACTGATGTCTTTCTAGATAAAACCACCAAGTTTGGCACACAAAGTATCATGCAAACACAATGCTCATTAGCGAGTCTACCACACTCTCGACCCACTGACTCTTCCCCAATCTGATTTGACCACAAGTGGACAACATGAGCGACATGGCTCAAACTAAGGACATCCCACTGCCACCATGAGACTTACATCCTCCATCTAGCTAGGCTGACATCCTATCAGGCACTTACAAGCACAAACCTATAAACTTTTCAGATAGTAGAGAGCAGCTTCCAATTAAAAGCAGTAGAGAAAAGGTTGCCAAAAGCATTTTGCTCGATAGATTTGATGTCAATGACTCAGTTGATCGTTTAACCACCATGTAGGTTTGGTTACAAAAGAGAAAGATGAAATCATCAAACAAAGTGACTTTCTAAAATAGGACATATGAGAGGCTCCTGTTCTTTTTTAAAAATAAGAAGGATGATAGTTTTTGGATGTGAGTGAATTATGAGGAAAACAAGTATCCATTGCCAAAAATGGATGATTTTGTAAAAAAATAAAGTGGAGCTAAATATTTCACCAAAAATTGATTTGTCTAAAATACCATCAAATCCATTTTCATCTCGGTGATGTTCAGGACACTAGTTTGAAAACTTGATTTTGGTCACTTTATGATGAATAACATGTTTTGTACATATTGGACAAAATTTGTTTTGTGGTTGTACGTTTTAGATGATATCCTCGTCTATGGTAAAATACTAAAGGAACATTTAGAGCAACTTCAAATTGTCTTAATTATCTGAAGGCAAGAGAAGCTTATGCAGAGGAATTCAAATGCTAAAAAATTTTATTTGGGTCAAGAAAATACAACTAATGGAATGAAAATTGATTGTGAAAAGAAAAATAATAATAGATTATTGTTGAATGGTTAGCTCCTAAGATCATCTATTAATTAGGACCATTTTTGGAATTCATTGTATTTTTTTTTTAGAATTTATCATGGGTTATGCAAAAATTGCAACTCATCTTGATAATCTTTTAAGAGGGCGAACAAGCAAGAAAGAAGGGCTAGTCCTCCGATAGAATGAAATGAGCCTTTGGATGAGAGATTTCACGCTTTGAAAAAACTTATAGTTTCAGCTGCAGTTTTGCAATTTCCTAACCGCAATGTTCCTTATGAAGTTAAAATATATGGTAGTTTTGCTATAGGAGCTATTCTTTTGTAATATGGAAAGCATGTTGCTTTTGAAAATAAAAAGTTAACTAATTTGCAAATGAAGTACTCCTAAGAAAAAAACTTTTTGTTGTGATTCATGCATTGAGATTTTGGAGACAGATCTTGTATGGTAGCAAGTTCATTGTGAATATTGATCACCAATCTCTACAATGTTATTGTAATCAAAATGATCTAAGAGGTTGGATGGCTTGATGGGCTATGTTGATGCAAGAATTTGAGTTTAGATTAAGGTATACTAAAAGAGCTAAAAATCAAGTTGTTGATCTTTTGAACCATATTTGTTAGGTGAATGAATTTTCTTTCATGGTGATCTCAACATATTTCTATCTTTCTTTGAGTCTTCGTGTATTTATATTTCTATCCTTATTGGTGTATTCAATGTTGATGGATCTAAGTTGTAGGGTGTTCAAATCATAAAGAAAGATAAGAATGTAAAACATCGATTTTTCATCCATATCAAATTGTTATTTCCTATAGGAAGACTGTGTGTACAAGTGACAATCTTATTAGAGAAACAATTTGTTTGAATTGCACGATGCACCTTCTGTTGGCCATCGAGATTGATCTAATATACATTTTATAAGCTTGAAATGTGATATCGTACTTATTGTATACTTAATTAGTTTATCGTTTTTACCCGCCATTGACATATCAGTCGTGGGCACTCGTCCTATAGCCGGTTACTTGGATTAGCCGAGTAGCCACACGTAGGAAAAATTACCCTTTATAGTGTTATTTATAGTACTTGCTATACTCAGGAGCATGTCTCGAGTTTGTCGGTCGAATTTGGCCATATTGGGCCCCCGACCCTAATATAGCAGGTGGTAGGCCAATTTAGGACACATGTTAAGGACATGCAGTTTGAGTTTCCTATATGTATAGTTTTACTTTGTAATACAATTAACTTTTGTTGTGCCAGCTTTGAGAGCTTGTGATGTGTGGCTATGGTGATTGATTGATGTGATATGTATATTGCACTAGATCCTATCAGAATCTTAACTTGGAATTAGAGCCGCAAGGTGTAGCAGGTATGCATGATCCGATGGAACCATCATTGGCATCTTTCACTAAAAAAAATGACACTTAGAAAATCTTAGGAGAGAGGAGTCCATACGGGGTATTGGCAGTCCGAATGGTAGGAATCAGCGAAGTTCCTTCGATATGATTTTCGAGGAGGATCCAGCACGGTCGAAGTAAGGGCATTCTTGGAAGAATTTCGAGAAACTTGCAATTTGGATGGTTTTTCAGAAACTATTGGTGGTGGCCTCATAATTCATTGTAAAGACAATTGTTTAACGAGACTTGCAAGGGATTTGCAAAGAGCAAAGAGCCATAGCAATTTACAAGAAGCAATTGGGAGAAAAACGGTGGAAATTTGGAAAATTTCCGGTTTCGTGGGATGTTGATGGTTTTGAATTTTAATCAGTTTGTTTGGAGTCAATACCACACCAATTTTGAGCCATCAATTGTTTCGGAAAGCTAGAGGTAGGGCCACCTCAGTGATGGTGTTAGCTCCAAGTGGAAGCTCAAGGAAAGTCTGAGGAATGCCCAAAAAATGTCTCTCTTTGAGGTAGCTAAGGTTTTAAGGTAAAAAAACACATTTCTCTCTTAATACAAAAACGTTTTGAATCTGTAAAAACTTACAGATGGGCGCCCTAGCGGTATGAAGATACTGGTGGAGGCCACTATCAGCCATGAAGAGCTAAGGAAGCATGAATGGATGAAAATGGCGGTCATGCAAGAGAAAGGAGCTTTGAGCAAGAAAGAAGAAGGGAGGGAGGACGTGGGCAATCACGCGGCCTCACTCATGCCTGCAGATAGCGGCTGCATGTGTGTCCGCGGTCGGAAGAGCCGCCATCAACGCGCAGGAGAAGTGACGACCGTTTGATCTAAATTGTGGAAGATCTATGGTGGTGATCGTGGATCACGTGGGCCTTAGGATTGAGGCCCACCACTGGATGCATGAGGTGAGGGCCCATGAAAGGCTTGAAGGCCAAAGGTGAAGAATGTCCATTAAAAATCTTCACATCAAAGGGCCTGAAAGGACCCGAAGGGTAGAAAATGCTCTTTCTTCATTAAATTTTTTTAGAATGAAATACAATTCATTTTGGAGGCCATGTTTTGGAATGAGGGTATATAAGGCTAGAACGCACCGTTTTTGGCCATTCTTGGGCCAAATTGACCCCTGAAATTGGCTGCTCATAGGTAGTGAATAGAGCGACGTCAGAAACATGTTTCGGAGAGTTTCTATAACCATTTCAGTGAGTGGAGTGCGGTTGACCTAGAGATGGGCTACATTCGCTATTTGGATACAAAAGGGCCAAATTTGAGGCCATTTTTGGCTGTGAAACCTACATCAGGGCGGTACAATGAGGCATTATCACTTCAATATCATTATTGCTTACTTATGACATGGTAACAAGGTGTTTGGGTGCAGTAATAGCGAAAAAATATTCATAGAATCTTATGTTATCAAATGTAAACAATATTAGATGGTTAAAGTTCAAAGGCCAGACGATTGATGTTGACATTGGAAATTCCATCCAAGGGGTGGAAACTTTTTTTGATGGAATTTTTAGTTGGTCTTTCCAAGACCTAGAAATATAATAATGTTCTTTGAATAATAGTTGATAACCTTACCAAGTTAGCCACCTTTCTTGTGAAAAGTAACGTAAATGCTTTTGATTTAGCCCAAATCTTTATGGAACATTTGTTCAAGCTTTACAGTTTGCCTTTAGATATTGTGAGATGGCTAAAGTTCAAAGGTCAGACAATTGATGTTGACATTGGAAATTCCATCTAAGGGGTGGAAAAGTATTTTGATGGATTTTTTAGTTGGCTACCCCAAGACCCAAAAGTGTAATGATGTTGCTTGGATAATAGTTGATAACCTTACCAAGTTAACTAACCTCATTCTTGTGAAAAGTAAAGCGAATGCTTTTAATTTAGCCCAAATCTTTGTGGAACACTTGTTCAAGCTTTATGTTTTGCCTTCATATATCGTGAGTGATTGTCATTCCAAGTTCACTAGAAATTTTTAGTTGGTCATAATTTATAAACTTGAGAGTTTTCATAGTTAGTTCTTTGGGGCATATGGAATTAGATTTTCAAATGGAGAGGACTAAAATAGACAATGTAGGATGTGCAAGACATATATGTCTCACATAAGCAATCTTGGAGAGAAATGTACCTTCCATTGATTGAGTTTACTTATAATAGTAATAAGCATATTAGAAAATTTGTATTTCCTTGAAGCTTATATATGGAGTTCACTCATGTTCACATGTTAAAGTTGAGATTGGATCTATTTGTGTTCATAACGTAGATGGTTTTATGCATGATATGTAGGAGTTGTTGCAGTTAGCATTTGATAATATTTTGAGTGCTCTTGATCAAGCCAAACATCAAGCTGATTTAAACAAACTTTTGAAAATTTCACGTTCTGTATTTGAGAATTTTGAAAGATTCTATACTGGGAAACATCATAAACTATTGACTTGTTTTAGTGGACCATTATAAAAGAATTGGGTCTTTAGCTTGGTGTTAGTGAGTCAATTTACATGCAAATCAAGAGTTTACATACAAATTAAGATGTATTCACCCTATTTCCCATGAGCAAGTATGCATCATATGAAAGATTTTCAAAGACAAACCAAGAGAGGGATTAGAATCAGCGAAGGAGGCCGCAGATACATTAAGCATTAAATATTCTCTATAGCTTACTATGTAAAATACTAGGACATGCTATAGTATCATCAGCCTTACAAAGACCACAACACAAATTAGAACTATAACCTCATGACACAACAATATTCCCCCAAGAGATATCACTAATAAGGAAGGAAAAAAAAAAATCATAACTCATGAATTTAGCAAAATATTATTAGACCTCCACAACAATCACTTTCAAGTTGGAATGCTGAAACTTTTAAATCTTATGCAATATTTTATACAATAGGTCCCTTATATGGGGACCAACCTTGGCAAACTTGCATTGGTAGATTTCATGTATATTGTAACATAGATGGTCTACCGATTTCAAGTATATTGTAACATAGATGGTCTTTGCAAAAGCTTAGATGTTCCTTTATCCTCAAAATTGCATTGGGTCAATTTCATGTAACATATATGTTCTTTGCAAAAGCTTAGGATGTTTCTTTCCTTAACCTCAAAATGCATGGATATTGTAACATATATGTTCTTTGCAAAAGCTTAGGATGTTCCTTTCTTTTTCCTCAAAATTCATGGATGCTCAATGCTAGTTGTCTTTCATTGGGAAAGTTCTTGAGTATCTTCAAGTACATTATAAACATTTGCAAAAGCTTAGATGTTCCTCAAGGTTCATGGCTGTTTAGTTGTCTTTCATTGGGAAAGTCCCTGATTATCTTCATGTATATATAAAAAGAATTTGCAAAAGCTTCATGTTCATTTATTTATCCTCAATTCATGGATGTTTGGTTGGTTTTTTTAATTGGAAAAGTCCTCAAGTCTCTTCATGCATAAAATGAAATATGTAATGTGCTGTGTAAACCATAATTTGGGGCATCATCCTATTTTCAGTAAGGTACACCAAAAGCTTTCCATAGACCCATATGCTAATTTATGATTACAAACTTTCTATGATAAACAAGCCCTACACTGTATATACCTCGATCTTCCCTCAAATACAATCACATCTGAAAATTTCAATTGGTGTACCGAATTGACCATAGATTTCACTCACCTACATTATATATACATACAAGTTATCAGACATTTCTTGTGAAGGAAAAGATGTCCTTGATAATTGATCATATTCAGCCAGTTATTAAGCAATCCTCCTGGAAAATTCTTGATGTCAAAAATCACAATGTTGCTTATATTTGATCATATTCAGCCAATTATTAAGCAATCCTCCTGGAAAATTCTTGATGTCAAAAATCACAATGCAAAACCACAAGCTGCTATACTATACAGGAACATATATACCTGGAGTATATAGTCAGATTTTTACATCTGAGTCGGAAAATTCTACTCATTTGCAAAATATATACTTCATCAATTTCATCAAGGTTTGGTTTCACTGTAAGAAAGTTTCCTTGGGGAATATAGAAGTGTTCTGATTTTCATATGAAAAATATGATGATGAATCATCATGATCTACACTAATTAACACTGTCTACTTCATCAATTTTATCAGGGTCTGCTATTATCTCAGTTGGTTTTACTGAGACAAAAGTTTCCTTAACAGTGTTCTCATTATCATATAAGAACTGTGTTACTGTAATGTAATGGATCTTACACTACTTCATCAATTTCATAGGTCAGATTATTATCTCAGTTGGTTTCACTGTAACAAAGTTTCCTTGGCGATATAACTCTCTGATGAAAACTGATGTATGAACAAAATTCTGATTATCATATAAAAACTGTGTTAATGTAATGTAATGGATCTTACACTAACTTGCAAGATATCTTCTACTTCATCAATTTCATCAAGGTCGGATTCTTTCTTATCCGTTGGTTTCACTGTAACAAAGTTTCCTTGGCGATATAGAACAGTGTACAATAATTCTGTGTGATGAAAACTGATGTATGAACAATAATTCACAACTACTCACATTTCTAAGATGCTTTTTACTCCACAAATTCAAATAAACCTCTTCAAGTTTGAATAAATTTCACACATTCCATTCAATAATTGTCAACATTCGTCTCATAACGAAATTTCAATTAACTCATATTACCGAAGGCATAAAAGTTTACAATGCTTTCCAAGGAAAGTACATATCCCCTATGACAGCCAGCATGGCTATCGAAAATCTAATAATTTAGGCAAGGATCACTAGAAGCCGTCCCCTTTTCTTTAGGGGGCAGTGAGGTGATCACAATTGCTTAGATGCAAATCACAAGACACGATAATCGTGCCATCAAATTAAGCTACTTAATATTTTATATGGAGCTCTGTTTATGCTACCAAGCATTCCTACAATGAAGTTGCCTTCAATTTGAAAAATCGGCAGTGGTCGTCTCTCAACTGGAGCCACAACTCAAACCGCCTGAAAGTCGCCTAGAATTCGACTTTGCTGAACACTAAATATTAAATAGCACACATGTAACTACGCTCTACTGCAAATATGCAGTGGCAACTATACATGTACATAATGTGAGACCAAAATAGTAGCCGGGGGAGCTGCTTGAAGATAGACAAACATGAAACTTTGCCCAGGTGACAGCTGCTGAATCCAAGGGGGGAATGTGTATGTGTTGGCATAGCTGGTCTTACTAACACCCCAGAAGAGGCCCTTAATGTGGTTAATTGTGAGAAAAACATTTCGGATTGCTTGTCCAGATTTGTTTGTGACAGTGACTTCGTACTTAAAATAAATCTTTCCCTCGTACTCCCAAGAAGCGACAGCCTTGTTTGTGATTGTGAATGCTGATGAATCTGTATGGACAAAAACAATCAAGGGTTAAAAGTGATTACTAGCAAGCAAGTGTAGATTGAATGGAATTAAATGAAACGCTTTTGCTGAAATTACACTAGACTGGAACAAACCAAATCAATCAAGTGTTAAAAAGAGATCACAAGCAAAAACAATCAAGTGTCAAAGGAGATCACAAGCAAGCAAGTGCAGTCAGATTGAATGGAGTTCAATTTTGTGTTTGCTCGATCAAATTCGACAAGTCTGGGATACACCAATACTTTTGATGCAATAAAAGTTTAATCATAAGACTGCGGCACTACGATTCAGCCCGTCACTTACGGGAATGTGTTCCACGAGGCACAGGAGTCCCCGTAACAGGAGGCACAAAAGACGGTGGAGTAGAGGGCACAGGGGGTGGTGGTGATGCCGTTGGTGACGTTGCTTCTGCAAATTGGAACCCAGTAGCAAGAAACCTCAATATACCAACGAATACCGTAATTTGACAATCTTTCACAGAACAAAATTCAAATGGAAAAACGACACCCGTCCGTCCCCACAATCAAATTCATACCTGGGAGCCACTGTGTATAAGATCCCCCGGTCAATCTAGCCAGTACTCCAATAAGTGGGCCATTGTTATATGTAGCTGGCTCTGTTTGTTCGTAATTGTCTCTTTGGTCTGCAAAGTTGTCATTTTGATCGGGTCCACCAACTACTGCTCCCAAAAGGACATTTGGATCGCTATTCCTTCTGGTGAACCAGGTCGCATAACCACCACGGCAGCTGACGAAGGAACTGTCCACCTTGATTGACACGATGGAAGAAGCACGATGATGCACTTGTTGAGGATAGTTCGCACCATAACCAACGAGGTAGCTTGTGGCTCTTGGATTGTTACCCAATATGTAATCAATCTGAAATAGCTCATGTTAGTAATGCAGGCCATCATTACTGCTGCTCAAAAATGGAAATTCAGCATTTACTACCATTATTGATAATTCAAATCACCTGGGATTGAGCCAAAGAAAGAAGCTCAGATGGATCCACACCATAAGATCCAGAGCATTGTAATTGCTGTCTTGATGACGTAAGATAGTCTGAGTATACAGTTAACAGAAAAGATGCGCTTGTAACATACTGCATGTTGTTCCATGCTCTCACGTACATCAGCCCACCTGTAAGTCAATAGTTAATTTTTGCTAATGTATCGGTAAAAACTTGAAGACATTTTTTGGATTTAGATGCTCTTTGCATTGTCAGAATGAAAGACAGAAATCACATACCAGGGGTTCTTTGAACTTGAGCCCCATTATTCTTTTGCAGGCAGGCACAGAGAAAATACTCTGCTTTGGTTTGATAAGCTCTAAGAGTATTTGCATATGCACCTCCTTTACCCTGCATCAACGCCTGATAAAATCGGAAAAAATCAGGCCATACGAAGTTTCAACATCGGGTGAGACAAGGGAAAGCTTACGCTTCCACATTGCTTTAAAAATTGGAGAATTTCTTAGCTGATTGCTCAAATGAATTGTGAACATGAAGAAAGCTTGTTAAGGCTAGATCAGAGTGGACTCCAACAAGAATAGGAAAAAGAATCATAGGAGACGCATTCCATAGAAAAACTACCTTAGATGCAAGGACCTGTACACCAGCATACTTCACATCCCAGCTGAATTCTGCCATACTCCAGCCTGTTCCTCCAAGACTTTGTGCGTTGTCAGCAACATACTTGAGGTAATATTCGTCATCGGTTGCATGATAGAGCCACATTGCTGCCCATAAAAGCTCATCCTGCAGACCCACATACTTTCGAATGAGATCTCCACTAATCTGAAGCAGATAAGTAAAAAACAGCTGGAAAATACGAACAATGCAATAATGCAGGTGAGTCCTTACAGCGTAGCCACTGGCTGATGTGTAAAATTTCTGAGCAACTGTAATGCTGCTGTCATATTTCCCACGATATGTGTCTGCGAATGTAAATAGCTGCAGAATCAAAGAATACTTATTAAAAAAGATTACGTCTACAGATGGCCGCTGACGTGTAAGCGTAACCAAAATCAAAGTTGTTACAGGATGTTCAAGAGATCAACCGTTCTAAAAGAATGACATCAAAGAACCAAAGAACCAGGACAGTTGCAAAATAAAAACTTCGGTAGATCAGCAATAAATCACCTGCTTGGCATGACTTAAAAGCAGATTAGAGTGCGCATTGTCTTTTGCCTTGAAGACAATTGATGCAGCAGCCATGGCAGCTGCTGTTTCACCAGCAAGATCTGAACCTGGGTTGTTTGCATCGATTTTATATGCTTGGCGAGGAGTGGACATGTCCTCCGGCCTCTGCCAACAGTTATGATCCGTAATGCCATCTCCGACCTTGACACAAAGGGAAACAGAAGTTGTCATTCAGCTGCTACAATCAGACAAGCCAATAAATCAGCTCTAAAAAGAAGATACTCTGTAAAATGCCACGCAGAGAGAGTATACCTCTCCATAAAGGACATTGGGCTCCGTGTGAGCTTTCACGAGGTAGTCTGTACCCCATCTGATGGCTTCAAGAGCATAATCAAGCTGCCCATTGTTCGCGATCTGGGATCCATATTCAATGGTGCTCCATGAGAGCATGGTGATGGTGAATGCCATTGGCAGCCCGAACTTGACATTGTCTCCGGCATCGTAGTAGCCTCCTTGCAAATCAACCTAACACAATGAAAAATTGCAATGCAGTAGAAAATCTTGCATTAGTACTTAAGATACTGCTGATTAGATCTACTGCAAAAGAAGCGGAGATAGCTGACAGATGTTGAACAAGAGAATGTGAGAATCTGAGGAAATGGGCATACCCCTTGAGCCATGCCATCTTGAAGTCCAGAGTCTCCACGCCAGGTAGCTCTCTGGTTACCAGGCAGCTTGCCTGAGCGCTGTGCTTCGTAAAAAAGGATGCTTTTGTAAAGAGCATCGCTGTAGTCAGACGCTACCACAGTATACAGAGAATGTGAGAGCAATACAAGAAGCAAGAACGCAGTTGAGAAGGAAAGGCCAATCGCCTGTGCCATTTTCAAGTCGCTACTGACTGGAACAGACTTTCAGGAAGGAGCTTCTCGCTCAAAGCCTACTGTGCTTGAGAGCTAAAGCCACACCATTCGCAAGAACAGTCCCAGCAGAATGGGTGCCTCCCAGCTGAAGCTCTCAAGACACCGTAATCAGATTTGAAATTTATAGCATTTGATGAAGGAAACTGAGAACTTGCTCTCTATTTGACCGTTTGGGAGGCCAAGTTGGGACGTGATTCAGCGATAAAAGCAGAGGTACGGCACAATGTGAAAGGATTTTCTTACAGACACTACAGCTCTCGAGGCCGAGAACTCTACTGTGTGCAGCAAGTAAGCACACAGCCGATGACCGCTCTCAGAAACAGAGCGAAGCTCAAAGCGCATTACGACAAAACACAAAGATAGCCCGCAATGTAGGTGGGCAGCAGTACAAAAGAGCTAAAAGAGGATGTTGAGCATCCACAGGCGATCCT
This sequence comes from Diphasiastrum complanatum, assembly GCA_029204225.1. Classification (NCBI taxonomy): domain Eukaryota; kingdom Viridiplantae; phylum Streptophyta; class Lycopodiopsida; order Lycopodiales; family Lycopodiaceae; genus Diphasiastrum; species Diphasiastrum complanatum. The sequence continues at coordinate 15,313,105 of CM055114.1, read as the reverse complement.
AAAGTTCCTAAACCCAGTGCAGTGGGGGTGCGTTGATGTCAGATCAGCAAATGCCAAAGCAAAACGCAGCAGCACAGTAAGAAAACGGATGAAAACGTACAATGCTGGCAGACAAGAGCATGAAAAGGGATCAAAGTATAGCTGAAACTGGAGGGCCGAAGGCTGGGTGGGAGCAGGCTCTAGTAGCTGGGCACTGCTCAGCTATGGCGGACAGAGAAATAGAAGAGGGAAAGCTCTGCTCGCTGCTCTCGCTGCTATGGACTTAGAGCGATGGCGATCATCACCTTTTATGGGGAAAAAGGGAGCAAAAGGAAAAGGAGAATTCTCTTCAGGACCCACTAACCTAACCATGGTTAGCTTAGCCCCTGGTCCGGGCCCCGGCTACCCTTCCCCTCACTTCAAATAAATAAATAGGTAATTAGAAAATAAAAATAATAATCGGAAAATAATTAATAAAGCAATAAAAGCACACTTTTCTTACAAAATTAACGAGCAAAAAGAATTAAAACAAAATAAACAAAAGAGAATTTAAAATAAAATATCCAAAACTAACCCGTATCTTTTTTGACACGGAGAATCCTGAAACTGGAACCGTTGGATTCTGGCTTGAACGTTCAGATCTGTGTAACGTTGAGGACTAGGATCAGTTTGAGAATGTCCACGTGGTGTTTTGCCAGGTGGCTAGAATCGAATGGATCAGGGATTGCGGACGCTGGGCTTGCCGGCAGCCGATGCCGGCGACTGTCACTCGCCGGCCGGTGGCTTTTCTGAAACGGTTAACGGATTAACGACTTAACGACCGGTTTCTACGGCAACGCATTAAACTAGGCGACACCCGGTGCCGGTGGGGGGTGCCGGTCGGAAAGTTAGCCGGGAAATAGGCTGCCGGCCGGCCGGTAGGCAAGAGAGCGGGTCAACAAACCGGCGTTCGGAGCCCGGCAGGTGGGCCCCAGCTCCCCTTGTCGCCGTCGCGGCATACGCGCCGCAGTGCCGCGGCGACGGCCACCGGCAACCGGCCACCGGGGTCACCGGTAAGATACGGACACCCGCGACAATTAACTGCTACTGCAGAACCTGGAGTCACCGGCAGGGCCCTAGTCCTTCCCGCCCTTCCGTGCCTTTCAAACAGAAGGCTAAATCAGTGCCCAAAAAGGCTCACAGGACACGTCAAACCCAGCAAAACCCTCAGCAATGAAAGTCCCCTTTGTTGTCCACCTTTCAAACCGAAACCAGTACCTGCCTTTCAGGCCCTGCTGGCTGCGGTTAATCCTCCACCTGCCCTTCACTAATCCGCCTAAGATTAGTAAAATAGGTACTTAACCCCCCCCTTAAGCTTGGAATTAAAGCACGGTATTTTAGCTAACCACCCCCCTTAAGCTTGGATTTATGCTTGGTTTTTGTGGCAACTACTAACTACCCCAAAATGAATCCCTAATTAGTGGCACTTAACCCACAAGCTTCTTCCATAGCAATGTGAATGTAGCATTTTGTGACGAGATCCAATAGAGCTAGTTTGATGGCCTACAATGTGAACACTGACGAAAGCGTTTAGCAATGTGAATGTAGCATTTTGTGACGAGATCCAATAGGCCCAATTTGATGGCCTACAATGTGAACACTGAAGAAAGAGTTTCTTCTAAGTGGTTGTAGCAATTTGAAGAGCACCTTTGGTGCCATCCGTTTTTCCTTTTTCTTTCTTTTATTGAGCAAGGAAGGATATCTCTGCACATAGGCCAAAGTCACTAGTGAATTATCTACACGTACTTGAAAGTATGTACCATGCACCCACAGTGTACTAATGGGGGCAAAGTGGCTACCCTCTCTCTTGCACATGGGACGTACCAACATACTTTGTATTGATTTTGAACTAAAAATCAATAACTTGAGTAGGATATCAAGCTGGAAAAGAATATTCAAATAGCGCATTTATTTTTATGCATGTCTAAGAATTTGCATGTGGGGTCAAGTGAATGAAGAAAATATGATGACCTTATTCTATAGTAGCATGAGCTTTTATTAGTTGATTTTGTTGAGCTTAACAATTTGTTATCACAATGCCACGTGCTTTGAATCAATAGTTCCTTGGTGGGAGCTAGTTGGTGTCACGACTCATGTGCTTTGAATCAATAGCCTTGCAAATATTTTTTAGTGGATTCTAGATAGGGTTAATGCATCGTGTCAACATTTGGTAATGGGTTGGTGAAGGACAAACAATCCTTTGCTTATACTTGCTTTCTATAATGGTGGGCAATGGGCTTATTACTACATGTAGTGGGGTTTGATTGAAGTCAAGGTTTAAGGATGCACTTGAGCTTAGCAATGAACGTGAGACTTGAATACGGATGAGAAGCCACATTTAGGCATGTTGCCTAGTCCTACGTATAGTATATTAAACTTATAGGCATTGGGACTATAGGATAGCCTACTACATGGAAGCCAATATCATAAGGCAGTCCTTAACCCAAAATAGACCTTGCTTCCTATTTGTTTAATGTACTACCTCATGCAAGAATGGTTGTGGATGATGCTTATATTAGGTACTTCAGCTATGCATGGAAGGGAATAATCCTAAAAGAATAATTCACATTTCTTATGGAGGCTAGGGTTTGGGAGAGTATAAATATACCCTCATCCTGCACGTTTCACCATATTGTATTGTATCAACATTTATAACGGAAAGGCCAATGGCTTTTGAAAGTAATAAGTCAATTGATGCATAAGCAAAATATTTTTGAGTTGAGATTTGGAGACGCCACTTGCATGGAAACACCGTGAATACTAATCACAACCTCTATATTAGGTGTTCTAATTAGAATGATTTGAGAGGAAAAAAATCTCGATGGTCTAAGTTGATGCAAGAATTTGAACTCAAAATTCAATATATTAGAGGAGCTAAGAATCAAGTTGTGGATGCCCTAAGCCATATTTGTGAAGTGAAAGAACTTTTCTTCACGATGATTTTTATGGATTTTGTATATTTCACTGAAGGATCTTTGTGAGAAAGATCATTTTTTTTGTCCTATTTGGCAAAATGTACTGACTAGAGTATGTGATGTTGTTGGATCAGGTGAGAGAGTATTTTGATGAATTTTGTAGTTGGTCTTCCCAAGACACAAAAAGGTAATGATGTTGTTTGGAACACTTTTGATTTAGCCTAAATCCTTGTGGAATGCTTATCTAGGCTTTATGATTTGCTTTTAGATATTGTTAGTGATCGTGATCCCAAGTCTACTGGACATTTTTTGTCATAAAATTTGAAAGTTGTGAATGTTTCATACACTAAACCCTAAATGTATCAAGATCCAATAATTTTTAACCTTTAAACTTGCAAAGATGCAAAATCAGCAAACCGTGACTTTGTTAGATTTCTTTGTTAGATTTCGTTCCTTAAATCATTCTGTAATGTGGAACTACCCTACATTTTTTGTTGCATTATTGAGACAATGTCGAAGGTATTAAGACCACCTGCAGAAATACACGCATTGTCGAGACAGAGTCGAATCAATTGTCGAGGGTTACCAAATAACGACTGAAGCAAATTGGATAATGGAGCCTTATCTACTACATATTTCGGATCCAATCCTTTAACTCCACGTAGTTAAAATTCCGTTAGGATCTAGTGTAGTATGCAAAGATCACATCAATCAATCACCATAGCCACTCCTCACAAGCTCTCAAAGATGGCACAACAAAGGCTATTGATTACAAAGAAAACAATGTACATATACTAAAACCCCCAACACGCATGGGCTCGACAAGTGTCAACACACTGAAATAGGCACATGTCTAACTAATAGGCCCAACATGGGCTAAAAGACTGACAAACTCAGGACATGCCCCTGAGTATAGCAAATGTTGTCAAAAATACATTATACAGGCTAATTTTCCTACATGTGGCTACTCGGCTAACCAAAGTAGCCGGCTACGAGACGAGTGCCCCAACTGATATGTCAATGGCGGGTCAAGTGCCGATAACAACCAAATACAATAAATCTAATTAACTGTACAAAAATTATTGATGGTGGAGATGGCTCTAATGAATTATCAGCTCTGATACCACTCTGTGGGAAAACTTTTTAAACGAAGTTCCAACCAAAATGAGAAAGACACTGAATACTTTGAAGAACAATGATAATTGTGTTAAGGAGGATCGTGGAATACTTAGAAAACAGAGATTAGAAAACTGTTCAGTTTGAGTTGAATATGATTATCAGTGTAGGAGTCTTAGACTACCATGATTAGGCGTATGTGACAGCCATGCAATTTTTTGATACTGATATTTTGCACAATTAGGCATCAAAGACAGCCATACATTTCTCTGTTATGATACTATTTTAAGGGAAGAGTGAGAGTTAATGAACATTCAACAAGAATGCAAAGAGATGGAACAATAGCGATTATGTATATTAAAGTTGTAGAAACAATGATCAAATCACAATACAATTGTGCTGATAAGCGCTAATCCTACTTAAAGAAACAAAACAATAGCTATCACTCTGAATATTTTATCTTGCTCTCTATAATCACCAACTCTGAGGAGTCAGCTACTATGAAGACCCATGTTTTTTTGGGTCGTTTGATCTCTTATGGAATATCTTTATACATCATAATGCATCATCAGTCGCTCATTCACTTATAGCAACTAGTAGATCTTGTGTTACTCTAATTTTACAATTACAAGATCGTTTAACAGTTGTTTAATTGACTAATCAGGACGATTTTTATTGGAGCATGAGGATGTAGACAGTCTGTACTCATAATCATGTGTAGATCTATAGACCTTCATATTTTTCGTATTTTTTGGGAGAATTGTCGCATAACTGGAAGTGCATGAAATGGACTAAAACCTTTAATGAACACTTTGTCGCCTTTTTCGCAAAACCTTTAGTGCTTAGAAAAGCCCGAAAGTGAAGTGGCCTTTGTCGGGTTTTTTGCCTGTTGCGACATTCAGTCCAAAAATGCAGATTGTTGAAAAAAAATTCATTTTCTCCAGATATCTTTGAGAGAGTAGTTTTGAGAGGAGGAGGGCTATAGGGATGAGTAGGAGTTAGATTAAATTCCAACAATTACAATATCAGATTTTAAGCTTATATCAAATACAGATTAGATCAGCTCTGATTTCTAACTCATGTGGCACATGCCAGGTGGATAACGCCGTATTTTGTTAGGGCTATGCCATCAACAACTATAAATAGACCATTAGATCAGTTCATTTTAACATCAACAGGTTCAGTAGTTGTTGTTCAAGTTGTTCATCAAAAGTATTTATTCTTCTTCTTCTCCTCTTTGTTTCGCCACAAGCGTAGACTGATCATTAATAAGCTATAGAGATTATAGTTTGTGTATGAGCAAAATTTATAACAAAATTAGATGCGTTATTATTGTAGTGCAATCAGAGTAGACAAGAGATGTATTTTTTTCACCATTTAGCAATAGAGACCGCATTCGACAATTCGACACATGACTTGTCTTGTTTTATTGTTCCTATTATTCATGCTATTATGATTTGAGTTCTGATAATTGGCAATGAAGCGATCTTTCTCTGTCGTTCATATTTCGCACTTGTGAATGATAGTAAAGCTGTTTATGATAGTTTCGAAATAGTTTTGTTATTACATTAACTATTGTTTCTCCAATCAACTATCAAACTATCAATATCAAACAGTCACTCGAACTACCATTGTCGAATAGTTATTCGACTGATATACAACTTATTGTTCAACATTGTATCAGAGCTAGATCATAGCTTTGGTAACTAGTTCAAAGCGTTTATCTTTATTGTCAGATTTTCAATATCATAATTGTCTACTATGGATGCGTCATCTTCAAATTCGATCAAAAAGTTGGATGGCGACAACTATCACCATTAATCTTCGTCAATTACAAGCAAATTTCATCTTCTTCGACAATCAAAATACAATTGCTTTATCTATTAATCCTAGGTACCATTCTCAGAGCAAGTACAAGCACATTGAGACAAAGTATCATTTTGTTGTGTTTCCAAGACAAAGTCGAATCACTTGTCGAGGGTCACCAAATAATGTCCAAAGCAGATTGCATAGTGGAGTTTTATCCACTACATATTTTGGATCCAATTTTGTAACTCCATGTGGCACATGCCAGGTGAATAATGGTGTATTCCGTTAGGGCTGTGACATCACCAACTATAAATAGATCATTAGATCAATTCATTTTAACATAAGCAAGTTCAGTAGTTGTTCTTCAAGTTGTTTATCTTATTCTTTTGGATATCAAAAAAGTCTAATTTTGGGTTTAGGATTTAGGAAAAAAGTCTGATTTTAGGTTTAGAATTTATCGAAAAAGTCTTGGGAAAAATTCGAGTCTTTGAATCCGGTCTTCGGAGTCGATCTCATATCAGAAAACCGAGTTGATCTCGTATCAAAAAATTCTGATTTCTGGGTATAAAAAAAATACGGATTTTTCGAGTCGACACGATATCGAAAAATTCTGAGAAATATGAGTCGAGTTTTTGCTACAAAAAATTTGAGTCTTGGGAAAAAAAATCCGAGCCTTCGAAAAATTTGGAGTCTTCGATAAAAAAAATTGAATTTTTAGACAAATTCGAGTCTTTGGAAAAATTGGAATTTTTGAAAAAATTCGAGTCTTTTGAAAAATTATACAGTGACTCGAAAATTCGAGTCTTTGGAGAAATTATACAGTGACTCGAAAATTACAATGATTCAAAAAAATTTCGAATTTTTCGAGTCGATCTCGTATCGAAATTTTTTGATTTTTGAATATCGAAAATTACGGATTTTTTGAGTCGATCTCGTATCAAAAAATTCTGATTTTAAATATCGAAAAATAAGGATTTTTCGAGTCGATGCGATATAAAAAAATTCTGAAAAATGCGAATCGAGTTTCTGCTATAAAAAATTCGAGTTTCTGAAAAATTAGTCGACTTTATGGTTGAGGTGATACTGATTCTTGGCCGAATTGGCTGAATTCAGGGTCTATTTGGGCCAAAATCAAGGTCGAATTGGCCGACTTGGCCAAACTGACCGAATTTAAGGTTGAGGTCATACTGATTATTGGTCAAATTCGTCGAGTTTAGAGTGTCGACTTGGCCGAATTGGTCGAATACATAGTTGAGGTGATAGTGATTCTTATAAATGTTCATTTTTAAAGTGTCAAATTGGCCGACTTGGCCAAATTCAAGGTTGAGGTGATACTGATTCTTAGAAATATTCATTTTTAGAGTGTCGAATTGGCTTGAGGTGATATTAATTCTTAAATGTTCACTGTGTGTGTGTGTGTGTGCGTGTGTGTGTGTGTGTGTCTGCGTGCGTGCGGTGGTCCGTGCGTGCGTGTGCGTGTGTGCGTGCGTGCGGGGGCGCGTGCGTGTGTGCGTGTGTGCATGCGTGTGCATGTGTGTGCGTGTGCATGTGCGTGTTTGAGGAAACGTTTAAAATGGACAACCGAGAGAGGTCATCAGCCACCTCAGCTAGTCCATTACTATGGATGAAAACAACACTTCTTCGAGTTGGATAAGCAAGTTCAGACGATCTCGTTCGATGAAGGGTTTCAGATCTACAAAGGTGGAAGTAGTTTCTACTCTCGTTCTCATATTGAAAGAATCACCCACAGTGCTTCAAGGAATTAATACTTCAAGGTAATGATGAGAAGCATCATGTGTCATAGGATTAGAACACAAAATCATCCTAGCTGATGAGTTAGAGTTCTGAAGTGATTTTCAAGTTTGTTTTGGAACAATATAGGCATACTATTAGCGACTAACACCAATGTATATCTGTCCTAATTTGATTGTCACGAAGGCTTATTAAGACCAAAAGCGCCAATAGATATAAAAGGAATCACATGATTTTGTTTGAGCTTTGTGAACAAAAATTAGCTACAATTTGGTCCATTTGCAATAAAGAGACGAAAACATTACCATAAACAAAACTCAACTTCAGCTATCATACACAACATGTTTGTGATCAACTTCACCTTTTTATTTGAAGACAAAAATCAACGTCCTCTCATCCAGAATACGTTTATGAATCACGAAAAAAGTTTTATAGCAGTTGTCTATTCCTTAAGCATAAAGATAGTGGAAACTAGATTCCAGGCGAAATTCACAACTTGACTTGATTGTGAAGTCGACCAGTGGAAAACTGATGAAATAATCGATTCTATAAGCTGAAAATAGGGCCAAATTTTTGCCAGCGGAGCTGCATCAATTCCATCCCTTGAAAAAAAAAAATTTGGATAAATCTCATGATCCGTGTAGATGCCGGCCTCCTTGACCAACCACTTGATATGTGTTGTGTTCTCGTTGTCAGATGCACAACAAACATTAATTCAAGACTAATTATCACAAGGATGCAAACTGGACTTCAAAATGATTATAAAGGAGCGATTGTTTACACAACGGTGATGCTCCTCCAAATCTGGGTCCCTTTTAGGACCAAGTGGATAATGTACGGTATGATAACCTGTAGAATGAGTAGCAGGAACAAACCCAACCATCTCGGAGAGAGAGAGGGAGGGAGGGAGGGAGGGAGGGAGAGAGGGAGAGAGAGAGAGAGAGAAATTTGAATTTGGAGTGCGCCCATTACATGTATGCATGGGATGAGGATGCATGGGGAGGAGGGCCCCATATATGCATCCCCCTCCCATCATCATTTTTAGTGAAAAATGTGTGTATGCATGGGTGAGGGGAGGAGGATGCATGGGGTCCCTCACCCATGCGCAAAACTGTATGTAAGTTTAAATATATATATATACTAAAGATACATCTTTAGTATTTTTCATTTTGTCACCACACATGCTCTTTATCATAACAACATACTAAAGATACATCCTCCTTAGTATTATGACAAACTGAAGAACCCAGCATAGATTCAATGCAACCATATTAGAAATAATCATCCAATAGGTTTGGTTTAATGGGTTACCTTGGCGTCCAAAGTTTCTTTAGTCCAAGGTTCAAGATCCCCATATTAGAGATAATCCCTCTTTAACATTCATGAATCTTTCAAATATGAAAAATATCGAATATAAGCCAAAAGATCATAAAACATACCTTGCTTAACATCCTAAGCTAAAAGAAGATCAAATCAAGAGTCTAAATAGAACTCTTCTTTGTGATTATTATACCTTGTCCATTTGTTGATGCATAGACTCAATTTTCCTTGCTTGTGCTTGAAGTACACTCTTTTAATACACACACATCTTTGCTTGCTGGCAAAATGACATCTTTGATCCTACCAAATAATTCATTCCAACTTGGATCTAAAGATTTAAAACTAGACATGTAACCTCCTTGGTTGAGCACGTCAAATATATCATTTCCATATTTGGGAGCTGTAGTTCTATTGCTTTGATTACAAAAACCATTTTTTGTCTCTCTATGTTTCATACATTATTCACTTGCATAATAAACAAATTCACCACAGTGCAAATATTGAACTTGAGATTTGCTCATGTCACCTACATGTGAGGAATAAAATCCTTTCTTGCTTTTGTGTGCAACACATCAAGATAGAAATTGTGATTGATTCATTTCAATACCATCTATTTTAATCTGGTAGATGAGTTGGAGTTATTTGTTAGATTATTCTGTTACGCATTCAATAGATAAACAAGATTTATTTGTTGAAGTAATTTGTGTATTCCTTCATTATGTAGAATTGTAGTTGGCAACTACTTGTCAATTGTGTTCTAGTTTGTAGCATAGTAAATAGGTTCTTGATTATAATGAGTTTAGTATAAATTTTGGTTCTTTTTTGTTACAACGAGCTAATTTTTTTCCAATTAAATCATGTTGGGTTAGGTTGTTCGCATGAAATCATTGTGTCCCCCTTACAACAACATTCAGATAAAGGTTAATGACTACTTCAACAACTGGAGAGAAATTATTGTACATGCAAAGTGCTCTAGGGAGCCACAGCACTTACTTTATGATGGAGCTAGGTACTTTTTATCACTACATTTCAAAATACTTGCCAAGTTTTTAGGCTTAGTAATGGATAATATGCCACTTCAACACGCTAACATTACAAGTAGCAAGAGAATGCTTCAAATTAGAAATTTGTTGTTACTATGACCTTCAAGTGTAGTCACAAAACAAACCCTACATAATTAGCAATTGTAATAACACTTTTAACATTTAAAGGTGAAAGTGATGGCAAGCAAATTGATACGTGGCTCTTCCACATGGAACATTAATTCATATTAATGCATAGTATTTTTAAATCTTTCATACTTGTGGGCCTACTCTATCCACTTGTATAAGTTTTTGAATGCAAATTTGGTAGAATTGTGAGCATTTCAAGAAAACATTAAAGAAGGTTTCATTCTAAGATATACATATCAATGATTGCAAAGTGAACTATCATAGTCAAGAATATAGTTCAAGAAAATGATATGGGTGATTGAAGTCAAGTCTAAATCATTAATAGACAATCTTACAAAGGGAATGCAATTTTATGCTCATAAGGCAATAGGTATCCATTAGAGCATAAGAATTAATAGATGGTTATGAGAGACTACTTAGTACCATTCTCTTTATCAGCATTGAAAAAAAAACAATATTTCGTCTTGTTGGTCTCCATAAACATCCTTTGGCCAAGATGTGTGAAAAAAATATATAATGAAAATGAATTTACAATTTGAAATTTTTTGATCCAGCAAGCTTGGCAAAAATAACTCAACGATGGACATATTGAGAGAGAGAGAGAGAGAGAGAGAGAGAGAGAGAGAGAGAGAGAGAGAGAGAGAGAGAGAGAGAGAGAGAGAGAGAGAGAGAGAGAGAGAGAGAGAGAGAGAGAGAGGAGATACATACATGTCTGTGTGTGTGTGTGTGTGTGTGTTTGTGTTTTATCCTAACAAATCTAAACAAAACTACACATTATCACCACAATACTAAGCATACGAATCTTAAAGTATATCAAATTCGTATAGAGTCATCACAGTCAAAGATATCATATTGACCAAACTTGACAACCAGTAGAAGCTCCAAGTTGAGGAGAATATTGTCACCTGCATCCATCCACAACAACAACCATGTTAGAACATGGACATCATTGTGGGAACTACAGGTGTCTACACATATTCTCAGTTGTTATCCATGTCACAACAAGTAGTCATGGCCAAGTTAGGTGACTAAAATTTTGTCCATATCATATTACATAAGTACGACTAAAATAGACAATTACATCCAAACTAGTTTTAAAGTAGAGTTCAAAACTATAACTGTACCCTGGTTGAATAAGCCAAATGTATGCTAGCGCATGCATCATTGCCCAAGAGATTTTGGGCTGAAGTTGTCTCCACTGCAGCTTACGTCCAGAATAGATGTTCGACCAAGGCCCTCTTAGGCAAAACACCCCACGAGGTGTGGACATGCTCTAAGCCTTCTGTGAAGAACCTAAGAGTGTTCGGATGTGTTGCCTAAGCGCAGATCCCAAAAGACATGAGGAAGAAATTGGACTTCCAAGGTCTCAAGATCATCTTTATTGGATATACTTCATTTGATAATACATACAAGCTGTATGATCCTGTTACCCAGCAAGTCTTGTACAGCCGGGACATAGTCTTTATTGAGGATCAGTTCGTCGACATCAAAGGCAAGGATATTGCTCCAAGAGAACATTCATCACTTGCCATTGACACGACAATCTGAGCTTCTGGCTCAGGCGTGTCCATTGTCGACCCACTATTTGACAGCGAATCAGACGAAGACGTTGCTACTACCCAGCAACAAGTCCCAAGAGTGGTTCATCAGTCGATTCCACCCAGAAGATCAAGCCGAGTGTGCACATAGCCCACAAGGTATACTCCTGAGTCTGCATGTCTCTTGATACAGGAACCGACGACAGTCGAAGAGACTCAGCCAACCAGACTATAATCTCTGGAGAGAAGCTATGGACAAAGAGTATTCCTCTCTGATCAAGAACCAAACATGGTCATTAGTCAAAGCTCCTAGTGGCTACAATATTATTAATTGCAAATGGATCTTTAAGATCAAATACAATGCCAATGGAGCAATGGATCGTAGTAAGGCAAGACTAGTAGCACGAGGATTCACTCAGATCCCCAACGTCGACTACAGTGAGACTTTCAGTCCAATAGTCAAGCATTCATCGATCCGAGCCCTCCTATCTTGTGTTGCAGCTGCCGACCTTGAAGTACATCAACTTGATGTACAAACAACTTATCTGAATGGAGTTATACAAGAAGACATATACATGATCCAGCCCAAAGGATACGTTCTGAAAGATATGAAGAATCATGTCTGTAAACTCCATAAAGCACTCTATGACTTGAAATAGTCTGCCAGAGCTTGGTTTCAGAGGATAAACACATTCCTCACTGAACAAGGTTTCAAACCAAGCACTGTTGATTGCAACGTCTATTCCAAGTCAATGCGGCAATCCTTCATTATCATCACCTTATATGTGGATGATATGTTGTTTTTCAGCAACAATACCAATTTGGTCAAGGATTCTAAGCAGATACTATTTTCAGAGTTCGACATGATTGATCTGGGCGAAACTCACTTCTATCTAGGCATTCAGATCTATAGAGACAGAGCGAGATGACTAATTTATATCACTCAACAAAGGTATCTTCAAAATATTCTTAACAGATTCAAAATGTTCTTAACATATACAAAATTGTAGTGGGTTTCTGTCCTTGCCTAACCTGAATCCAAGATCTAGTCAATCTAGCATCAAAGAGACGAAGTTAGTTGTCACGTGTAGGTTCATTCCCATGAGAGCGATAGTATAGTTCAGATATCAACATGAATGGAGGATCCAAATCTAACTCTAACATCCATTAACCCTAATCATTAACACTACACATCCACAACAAAGATAGCTTACTCTTTCTCTCTCACAAAAAGTATAATAACATGCAATTTCAATAACATTCAGATCCAACAATTAGCAAAAACCAAAGAAAGCATGAGAGATGGAGAAAAAGTGATAGAGAGCAAGGACATTCATCATCAATCCATTCATGAAGAGAACCAATCTGCTTTATTGGAATGAGGAAATGGACATGTGTAGGAACTCGAGTTGGTTCCTTTTTATAGTAGAGAGGAAGACCCCGGCCTCTGAATCCTATTGGTCCATTTATGCCTCCCTAATTATTCAAATTTAAAAAAGAGTGGGAACCATCCAAAATTGGAGGGAAACTCAACTTTATTCACTACATCTGATCATTCATATCTATACGTGAATTCTTGGAGGCTGCAATGGTGAAGAATGAACTTCAGTTGTTGCTTTAGCAGCTTTAAGGTATATCGTTCAATGGTATAGAATCAGCAGGTACTGGATCCACTACTAGTTCTTTTTGCTTCTGTGCTCTAGTGACCACCATCAAGGGTACACTTGATTTATTCTGAGCTACTGGTCTTTGCTTGATTGTTATCAAATTTACAGGAGCTGTAGCTGGTGGTAGTTTTGGTCTTGCTAGACAGTCTTTATAGCAATGCCCATAACCACAGTCACGATAGAATGGTACAAATTTCTCTTTATTTGGACATTCTGCAGCTCTGTGATTTTCTCCACATGCAAAGCATCCAAGCGGTGCTCTGGTCCAATTTTTAGAGGCTTGTTGTTGCACGACAGCATAAATAACATACTGTTCTGAAGATCCACCTGCTTGATTAGTACTATAGTTCCATTGCTCGGTACTTATGTACGGTTCTGGTTCTATCAAATTGGCAGGAGGAGTGGAGTGTTTTGGTGGAGCAGGTAAGGCTAAACGTTCCGAGTATCCAAGAGCAGATTGTCGAGGTCTTGCTGCTGGATTTCCTCCATACGGTGGTTCTCGATATCCCATTTGGGCATACCATTGCTGAATTATCCGAGGGTTGAAGTTGCAAAAAGCAGTCTCATGATCAAGCGAATTACACAAATGACATACACTGATTTCCATTCATTTTTTCAATTGAGGACACTCATTCACTGTGTGATTTCCTATGCAAATAGAACACCAGACATTTTCCCTGGTAGAAAAAGTATTTGCAAACTTCTCAGGTTCCTTATTCGCTTTTCCGTGGAAATCTTCCAATGCTTTGATCGACTGCAACTTTTCCATCTGTCTTTGCTAGTTCTTCCCAAGTTTCTCGAACTCATTGAGCATCATCTCTGCAGTAGCGTTGGCATTCGTTGATGCAATAATGGTGGATGTCGTAGTAGTCTGCCCTGTTGTAGAAGGCAACATACTGATATTCGGCTCATCACTTGAATCTTCATCATCCTCCCGAATTGCATCATCCATAGCATTTTGCAAGAGTGCATACTCATTATGGTGTTTCAGCTCATGTCTGATCTGTTTAGGTAGACCTGACAAAAACCACATAATCATGGCATTTTCATTAATCAGCTCAGGTTCGCATTCAGATATGAGACGTTTCACCCTTTCGATGTAATCTCGAACCATTTTCCGCTTTCCCATTTTAACTTTACTTAAAAGTAGGAAAGGGTCTTCCATAAACTTCCGCGGTTTGAACCGTGTGATAAGGGCTCGTTTAACAACCTCCCAATCTGTTATAGTACCAATCTTGACTGCGCCTGTTAAGGCCATAGGAAACAACTTAAGTTTATCTTGAGGGAAAATTTCGCCGTAGACTTCACAGGATTCAGCATAGAAGAAATCTAACCGGATCTGTTAACCCATTGTATTTGGGTAGATCCAAACGGGGTGCTCTTCTAACAATAATTGGATTGACTTCCTGAGGAGCACCTCCAGTGGCAGCCATCGTCTCAAATTCAAATCAAGCAGACAATGAGATTGGATCTAGATTTTTCAGTCAAAAACTATCTCATATCAGATCTACTAGATCTCTTTCACTTTTCAAGAATATGATCCTATATCATGAAAAAGATTTTGAAATTCAATCAATCAATACTTCCAAAAATGAAAAATTTCTCAGAATTCAAATCAGAATATATCAGATTTGATCCAAATTTTGATAGAGACTTGATCTGGAAAATCAAAACCTAAAAATAGGACTGGCGAAGGTTCCCTAGGCGAAGGTTCAACAATGCTATTTTAGAAGAAAAAAAATGGTCGATTTTTGTTATTTTCTCTGATATCTCAGATCCAAATGAATATTAACATTGGTGATCTGAATAGCTTTCCATGTTCTACAATCAGATTAGACTTCAAACAAGCAAATCCACTCAAATCAAGCAAAATCTATTCCAAATTAATCCTAAAATGCAGATCTAACACTATTCATGCCACGACAAGATGCCTAATGCAAGCTAACCATCCAACAATCATGTTGCAAACTGAAAAATTGGCGTAGTTCCCCGGCAACGGTGCCAAAATTGTAGTGGGTTTCTTTCCTTGCCTAACCTGAATCCAAGATCTAGTCAATCTAGCATCAAAGAGACGAAGTTAGTTGTCACGCGTAGGTTCGTTCCCATGAGAGCGATAGTATAATTCAGATTTCAACATGAATCGAGGACCCAAATCTAACTCTAACATCCATTAATCCTAACCATTAACACTACACATCTACAACAAAGATAGCTTACTCTTTCTCTCTCTCCCTTTCTCTCCCACAAAAAGTATAATAACATGCAATTCCAATAACATTCAGATCCAACAATTAGCAAAAACCAAAGAAAGTATGAGAGATGGAGGAAAAGTGGTAGAGAGCAAGGACATTCATCAATTCATTCCTAAAGAAAACCAATCTGCTTTATTGGAATGAGGAATTGAACATGTGTAGGAACTCGAGTTGGTCCCTTTTATAGTAGAGAGGAGGACCCTGGCCTTTGACTCCTATTGGTCCATTTCTGCCTCCCTAATTATTCAAATTTAAAGAGGAGTGAGAACCATTCAAAATTGGAGGGAAACCCAACTTTATTCACTAACTTGACATTTACGCCCTATGACATTAAAAGTCCCACAAAAAGTCCTAAAGTCCTTTTATTGACTTTCTAATTATCAAATAACTATATGATCATCAGGTTGGACTTACACACGCAAGGTGCCAAATCCCTCTCACTTATTAACTAGGGTTAGGATTGCTTTGAGATCCACAAACCCTCCAACGTCCTTCATTATCATCACCTTATATGTGGATGATAGGTTGCTTTTCAGCAACAATACCAATTTGGTCAAGGATTTTAAGCAGATGCTATTTTCAGAGTTTGACATGATTGATCTAGACGAAGCTCACTTCTGTCTAGGCATTCAGATCTACAGAGACAGAGCGAGATGACTGATTTATATCACTCAACAAAGGTATCTTCAAAATGTTTTTAACAGATACAATCTAATGAATTGTAAATTAGCTCACTCACCGATGGATCCAGATCTACATTTCTCAAATGACCAATGTCTCCAGACCAAGCAGGAAGAGGAGCAGATGAGAGAGTATCCTTATCGATCGATACTTGGATCTCTCATATACGTAATGGTCTGTACAAGACCAGACATCTCTTTTGCAGTAAGCTCACATAGCCAATATGTGGCTAATCATGGCATTACCCATTGGAAGGCTCTAATAAGAATCATGAGGTATATTCGAGCTACCATGGACTAGTGCATTTGTTATGGAGATGTCAGCAACGACAATCTTCATTAGCTCAGTGGATATTCTGATGCAAGCTAAGGAGATGTAGACAATTGTAAGTTCACATTTGGATTTAGATTCTTCTTCAACGACGGTCCTATCTCATGGAACAGTCGTAGGCAAACCTCTATCGCTCTTTCTTCTACATAAGCAGAATACATTGCTGCTTCTCAATCTATTAAAGAAGCATTTGGGTTGATAAATCTACTATCAAGCAGTAATTTGTATCAGTACAGCCCCACAATTTTATTCTGTGATAATAAAAATGCTATTGCCTTATTGGCCAACCCTAGATTGCACTCTAGGAGTAAGCACATTGAAATCAGATATCACTACATCAGGGGAAAGGTTCTTAACAAGGAGATGAGCTTAATGTACTGTAGAACGCAAGACATGGTTGCAGATATATTCACGAAGGCATTTTTATCTCCTCTACTCTCCCAAATCCTATTTTAATCTGCCTCCATTCATGTTGTATTTTTTCTCATGTTGTCGCACAGTCTACATATTTACATGTAAAATTAGACAAACGAATAAAACACGATTGTCTGCATAAATACAAGTAAATTTCCACAAGCAAAAAAGGTGAAAAACGTGACACTGTGTTTCTACACGTGATTTTTCACAAGCGAAAAAGACGACACTGCCTTACAAAATGCCGAAGGTGCCCTTACAAAAAAATGAAGGCACCCTGTATATCAAATCTTAAGGCATTTGTTAGAGTCTCGCATTTTTCACATCTTTACCAACGTTTATTTCAGCAAAGGTTGACATCGCGGCTGTATCATGCTCATCCCATGCAATTGTGCAAACAGATTTGACAACGACAGCAGCCACCCATGATCTCTCACAGACAACACATCCACTTTGTACTTTCTTCATCGACACACTTGTAAAATTATGTATATATATTGAATACCATTTGCGTATTCTATATGTGTGTGAAAAATAATAACATCAGAAGCTTATCAAAGATAGAAGAAGTAGATGCTTTCGCGCATCGATTCATTGTATTGTCAGTAATAAGTTTATTCCTTTTACAGATTGGATTAGCTTTGTAGAGCATGCAGTTTTGTCAGCTATTGTCTTGTGCTCAACAACATTATTGACCTGTATATTTTGCTATACTTAATTTGATAACAGATCTGTTTGTTCTACATTCAAATTTGTGTCAATATTGTTATGCCTTTCTACATTCTGTCTGACTCTCTTATTGCTCAATCTGGTAGTCTGTTCTTAGCGAATTATTATTAGTCTAGCTGTTTGCAACTAATATTTAGTCTTGTCTTTCGCGACTGATTATCAGTCGAGCTCTTCGCGAATTGTTCACGACAAGTAGTTTGTCTAGCTGTTTGCGACAAATTATCTTTCTGATATTTTGTTGCTTAATGTTTGGTTACGTAATCAGATCGACCGTGATTTCTATCACTAACATTCGAAGAAAGGCCTCAACACATGCCAAAGGGAGTAAGGTATGACAAAATGTGAGAGATATGCAAAATACAGCTTGATTAAGACTAATTTTATGTGCATAATGTCATTTCACACGCGTGGAGCATGTTCCCACGTGTAAATAATAGGCATAGATTTTCTTGTACATAACTTCAAGAGCCATTAAGCCGAATAGCAAGGTTTTCTATAAATTATTTTCCTAGACTCTAGCTTTTTTAAGAGGTGCAATTTGATTGGATGGCCATCTACACTTGAGATTCCTAGATCTTTTGCAAAAGGTGGTGATGTAAGGCTAAAGCACCTAAGTTGCACTTTCCAAGTTCTACCACAAAGTTATCAGCATCCTTGGAACCTATCCACTCAAAGGTGCATTTTGGAAATGCAAGAGACAATGGTGAATCCAGTTCTTTTGAACCTTTCAGAGTTCATGATGATAGACATAATGATTTTCATTTCTTATCATTAGGAGCTATAATGTTTAACATCTTGTGTAGATGTGTTAAAAATACAAAGTCGAAAGCTTATGTAGCTAGATCATCATTTGTTGATGAACCATGTGATAGCTATGATGCTTTGATGGAGTACAATGACTTTGGTGTTTTGTGGTTTTCCATTGGATGTCATGTCATTAGCGTATGATTAGTATATCCATCTACTTGCTCTTGGATTTTATGCAAGTAAGATTGGTTGCTTCATCCATGTGTTGGATGATTGTCTATGTTTACATTGCTTTTGGTCTATGTCCATATATCAGGCTGTGTTTTACGCCTTGAAGCCTCTTTAATCATTTACAATCTGCTTAGATTGCTCTTGCTTACATATCAAGACATGATCAATTCTAGCTTGCATTTGGTGATAGAATTGTTGATAGTAATGCAACCATTCAATCTTGTGGATTGAATATATCCATTTATGGTCATAATTGTACTTTTTCTTTTACACAAAAGAGCAAGAGTAGGTTCACACATCATCAAAATGAGTGTGTCCAATGAACTTTTCATGGAGTTGGACGGAGCCACTATAGTCAAAGAGGCTTGGAAAATAGGAAAAAGACTTTATGATTTAGGAGTATTACCTTGAAGATTCAAGAAGAGGCACCTACCCTGAAAGAATTGCATAATGAGTTGGTGAGAAAGGATTTTTGGCATGCTAACATGCACCAAGGGGAAAGTTTCAACCAATCAACTCAAAGAACAATGAAGAAGCTTTTTTTTTTTATGAACGAAAAGAAAAAATATAGAGCCAAGAGGCTTTAGGGTTAAGTTAGTTGCTTTAAACCCAGACATCATGTTAGATTTGGTGAAGCCTATATGATGGATCAATCCAATGTACTTTGTGGTCATAGGCCTCCTGTGATCCAATGACATCATAAGGTTGGTGTTTGCTTGACGGACAGATGTTGGTGATGCTCTCAAAGAGCGACCACCTTGGTTGGTGGTATTCCCTCATCCATAAGTGCCTATATGCTCATCAACTCATTTTGGCCCTTGCGTGTACCCAATAATATAAACTAGCATGTGGTACTTCGAAAGAAGAGGGGGAGGGATGGGGGGACAATTGCCTTGAATGGCTAGATTTAAAAAATCAAGTTCAAGGAGTGGATGGTGAAACTACTTCAAGGATAACAACATGGAGGAGAAATAAGGGGCGCCATAGATGGTGCCTTCTATTGAAACTTCTTAAACGTTATTTCATCTTTAACCTTTGATTTGTAAAAAGGCGTATTAAGCATGAGTATCTTTTTTTTTTATCTCGCATGCATGAGTATGTTTTGTGTCTTATTAGCAATGGTTAGTAGACTTGTGGAGGGAGGTTGGTACCATCTATCAACATATAAAGGTTGTCGGTGGTGTGAGAGATGTTGGTGCTGCTCTCAAGTAACCTTTGCAATTCTTGGTGGTGGGCCGGAAACTCCCATCGAAGTCTCATGGCATCCATGGTTGACTATATGCCCGTCGAGTCAGCAAAAGAAAAAACCATTAGCATCTCGTCAAAAAAAAACTGAGGGGCCGGTTTTTAAAAAGCATCATAGGTGAGAAATTGGAGCATTGGGGGAGGGGGGGGGGGGGGGGGGGGGCCCGAAAATGGCAGTTACCACCGGAGAAGGTGAAGGGCAGCTCTGAAGGCTACTGAAGGGCGTGTTAAACGGCTATGTTGGTAAGGTGACTGGCAAATGCCGGTGGCCACCACGGACGCATCCAACGGTCGGATCTACTCCGTGCCCTGCTAACGTGGCGACCTCTCATTGGTGCAATGCGTCCTCGAATATTTGGTCCAATCCACGACCAGGAACATGACCACTACGGTCCCGCTTTGTTTTCATGCGCGCGTTTTCTTATCGCACCCCGTAACTTTAACCCCGCCACCGTTGGATACCCTCAAACCCACTCAGATTTTGCCACGTGTTCACATCTAGCCTCCCTAAACTCTCCAGGTCGCATTAGGACACGTGGCCAAAATCTAACTGAGCTTGGGTAAACTACACAGCGTCATTAAGGCTACATTGGTTTTCGCCCCAAAAAAGGCCATACGGTCACCGTATGTTATCCGTATATGCCCATATACGGCATCCCTGTACGTGGGGGTTGGTCACTAGGTCACGTGAAGGTTGCTCCTTTGTAGTGACCTTTCTGGTCTTGGGTCTTGACCAAAGATATTTCCAATTTCTCCTTTTGTTGTCTGCTGTTGATGATGGTAACCACAAAGGCCTTTTTGGGGTTTTTTGGGTTTTTTTGTGTGTGTGTGGATGGCCTTTTGTTTGAAGCTATTGGGAAGTTAGCTTTGGAGAGAAGACAAAGAAAAGTGAAGAGATTTGACTAGAAAATCACGTTCCTAAAATCTACAGAGATACATATCGAGTATTACCATGTAATGCCTTGATGGAAGATGGATAGGGAGGAATATGTTGAGTCAAATTAACTCACAACAAACATAGGGAGGAAATCGCTGGGTCACATTTCTTTGCAACGAATCTAGATATAAGCGGAGAAGCTCCACTAGCAAAAACGTAACTTTGATCACAAGTTAGGTAACGTCAATTTTTGATATTTTTGGGATAAATTAGTACAAGATAGAAATCTTTTATCTTTCTCTTACTTCACTAATTTTAGTACATACAAGATATATGAAATGAAATTCTCTCTTTTATCTTTCACTTACTCTCTTACGCTACTTAAAATTGACTGATTTTAAGATATATGAAGTGAATCCTCTCTTTTATCTTCTCTTATTCCCTTGCTCTACTTTAGATTCACTAATTTTAGTAAATACAAGATATATGAAATGAAATCGTCTCTTTTATCTTTCTCTTCCTCTACTTTCAATTCACTAATCTTAGTAAATGCAAGATATATGAAATTCTCTCTCTCTCTCTCTCTCTCTCTCTCTCTCTCTCTCTCTCTCTCTCTCTCTCTCTCTCTCTCTCTCTCTCTCTCTCTCTCTCTCTCTCTCTCTCTCCTCTTTTTAAAACTCCAAAACCCTAATTGCTATCTAGGGTTTCTTTGCACTTGTATGAACTTAATATCTCTAAGAGACAAAGTGCAAGTTCATAAATAAATTGCTTATGGGACAAATACCAGGCCCACATCTCATTTTTTAGAGAATAACTAAATCAACTGGCACCAACGGCTCAATGCACATTAGGGTTTCTCAAAAAACCCTAATGAGAGACATGGCACCTCCTAGTGAGTATGAGTCTACTTTTTGTCCATTGTAGGCTAATACACATTCTCCCTTTTGTAGTAAAAATTTCCTAACTTAATCTAAAGATTGCATAACATGATTTTGGAGCTCTCGAGCAAAGTAAGTAGTGGTAGCATTCGATGTAGATTCACATCTCATGAAGACCTATTGAAAGGGTTAGCAAATCAACAAGCCAACACAACAAATCTTCAAGCACTACATAGTTTACAAGAAAAAGGTATGGCCATTTATCTTTTTCAGTGTTCTCATTATTTATTTATTTTGCAACAAATGAGTGACATTAATAGTACATGGGTAAAAAAAAAATCAGTAAATCCTCAAAAGATTCTTGGGAGGGCCCTAGCTAAAGAAGCTTCAAAGAATTTACTTCATTTTCTTTTAGAAATATGAACAAGTATCAATAATATACACCAAAAAGTACATCATGAATGTATATATAGTTTGTCTCCAAAGGGGGGACAAGCTCATATGTAAGCTACTACTAAATCATTGTCTACTAGGTCATTTCAGACCACAATATTTTAGAATCGAAAAAATAAAAGGATAATTAGGCTCATCTCATAAGGACATCTAAATTGAGCCACATAGATTTCTAGTTGACTCCAATGATCCAAAAAATTTAGCAGGTTGCAAGGACTAGCCTACCATTCAAGATTCAAGGACAATAAGTAACTAGATAATCTCACATAAAGGAATTAGCCCATCAAGCCTTCATCCCCCTCAAATAATTTTGATTACCTAATTATCTTAGAAGTTGATGATCACTACTCATGGTGAGCTTATTACCATGTAGATAAAATCTCCAAGTTTTTGATGTATAAATCATAGCAAAACACTAGTTTTAATGAGTAGAATATTTTGCGTGTGCATTAGTTAACTTTTTATCTTCAAAAGCCATAGGCTTTCCATTTTGTAACAAGACAACACCTATTCCAAAATCACTAGCATTGTGATTTTCATTTTATAAGGAATTTTTGACTATGTACCAAACCACAATTCTTAATAATAAACATTCAAGTAGTCGCATAAAAAAAGTAGCACAACATGCTCTATCTTTTTGTTGAATCATGGAAAGACAAAAACTCGCAAGAACTTTACTCACACAATGCCAAGGCCTGCATTTTTTAACGTCTTGTGGGATTAGGGTTTCCTAAATTTTTATCTTGAATACACTTTTGCACAAATGGTTATCCTTTTTAACATTGCATAATCCACTTGCATCACTATTATTAGACAAGTGTGTTGCTTACTAAGTGGAGTATGGCTACTTTCTAAGACATATTCAAGTATAATACTATAGGTACTTTCTGACATGTATTTTTGGTTTCATTGCCATTACGAAACCTAATACCCTTACATGGAGTTGGTTTAGGGTTTTGAAACCCAGAAAGTATTTTTGGAAAATTATTATAAGGAAGCTATACTATTGCATATTCCAGGCAAGTAAATCAACTATAAGTTTAAATTTTGATACATTTTTACATTCCTTTGCATAATGTGACCAATATAGCCAATACATTTACTATCATTAGAAGAAGCTTAATGGAAAAGATTGTAGTAATGTTTTTTTCACACAATGTAATTAAACTATGCTAGCATGTAAGGTTTCATGATTGTGAGTGAGTTTTTGGCTTTGGGAAGTTTCAATGGCATGGATTTGACCAAGCTACATACCATAGCTTTTGGGCTATCACGTTCATTCATGGCATTGGAGGGATCAATATGGCATGGATATGTCTTGATACCCGTAGCTATGTCCAAACCATACCCATTTTCCTCTAAGTGAATGAGTATGATTTCTTTAAAAATATATGCTTTGTTATGTGAATATGATACGATTTCTTGTCTAAATGCTGATCAATATGGCTTTTGTCATGATACAATTTTTTCAGGACAACACATACTTCTAGAATAAAAAATGGTAGAGAAGATTGGACAATTTTCTTGAATTTAACTTAAGTTGTTATTTAGTGAATCTTGTTTCAGACATGGATACCAACTGGTACTCAACTATGGCACATATCTTTCTCACTATACTAACTAGTGTAATTATGTGTTCTGAGATGGTGGCAAGTGTAAAAGGAAGTACAATTAGGACCATAAATGGAATCATTCAATCCACAGGAGTGATTGGTTACATTACTATCACCAATTCTATTCCCAAATGCAAACCGAAATTGATCTTTATATCTTGATATGTATTGCAAGAGCAATCTAAAGCAAAGTGTAAGTGGTCAAGGAGGCTTCACATGTGTGAAACATAGTGTGGCCTCCTGTAAGGACAGAGACCAAAGAGCGTACAAACTCTAATTAAAGCATTGGATCCACCAAAATGCATGCAAAGAGAAAGATACACTACCTGGATGCAAAATCCTCAAGATCTCTTCAAATTGGTCTTACCAAATGAGTTTCAAATTGGAGCACATATAAAAAGCTTGAGGCTTGGACTGAGTTGACCTATTTCATGTGAAGGATTTCAGATCATTCAAGATCCAATCCATGTCCCTGATCTTTGGTTACAATAAGGAGCAAGCCAACAATCCTGCCAATGTAGAAAAATCAGCATCTACATACAAAATGAGATGCAAACTCTAAGAGATATTGATCAAACATGAACCAAAACATAAAATATGTTTGTTTTCCATACAATTACAGTACCCTACTGTATTTCACACGTGTGGAACCGAAAATAGCAATAAATGAGCATTCTACACACAAGATTGCAAGATAACACCAAGATAGTGCACCAATGAGTAGCAGAACCCAAAGAGAACCATGTATAATGATGAAATGAGAGAGAGAATAGAGAATATGTGTCTCTCCATGACTTACATCCTTTTATAGAGTTTCCAAACCCTATTTGGCCACTTGGCTTTCCCTCCAAAATGTAAACCCTACTATTTTTGAGACAATGTTTATATGGAGAGTGTATTATTTGATCACCTCTGAGATGATACATCTCATAATACATGAATTTACTTTTTGAAAAAAAATAACAATCTAATGCCTTTTTTACTTTCAAAAGCTTCAAAGCATGAATTTTATTTTAAATCAAACAGGTAGGAAGATCAAGATCTTGAGATCTGATAGTAGAGGGGAGTACATAGGAGTTTGAATATTTTTGTGATCATTTGAAATCAAGAGACAATCCACGGAAGCTCCTATTCCACAACTCGATGGTGTCACTGAGTGTAGAAATCGTATGATTATGGAAAGTGCCAAATCTATGCTTGTTGATATGAAGCTACCTAAAGTTTTTTTGGTTTGAAGCTTGCAACACCACATTGTAGTTAAAATAGCAATGATCAACTTATACAGTGCTTTCTTATTTCGACGGCACCACGTGTGCTTAGTTCTAGAGTTATCGGGCCATCTTTCTTTTACGAGCCCTTTGAGTGTTTTTAAGGAACTCATCTTTGTACTTACAAAGTAGTTGAATATACAGTTTGAAGAGAGCCATTATGAATTCTTGTTGCACTTAACGTTGTGCTGTGGTGATTGATCCGGTCGGGTGTTTTCAATTGTGTTTACTTAACTTGGTATCAGAGCCCTTGGTGGTTGGAATCACCGGACAAGAATAGAGAGCTGCGAATTCACGACTTTTTGTTGGCTAGGAAGCACAAAACCGAGTCTGTGGAGATTCGTGGAATGGCTTAAAATTGTAAAAAGGATTCAAAGACAGGAAATTGTTGGTTGAATCAGAAAGCAAGCAAAGTTTGAAGCTGAAAAATTCTTCTGGAGGGTTGCTTGGCATTTGTGATTGGTTTGAATCCAATTGAATACCGTTTGAAGAGCGGTTTGGAGCAGAAGATAACCTACAGTAGGGCGACCTCAGCCAGTTAGGAGCTGCAAAGGAAAGCTCAGGGAAAGCCTGAGTAAAGCTCAATATATTCTTCTCTTCAAAATTGCTAGGGTTTCAAGGGACAAAATCTGAGATATCTCCTTGTAGGAGGACGTTTTCAAAGCTGTGAGAGGCTGTGAATGGGCGCCCTCGTAGTGTAATTCAGCGGTAGGGAGGCCGCGACTGGCCGTGGAAGAGGAAGGCAGCCAATTTGATCCATGTGGAGCTGCCATAGCCCGTGAAGGAGAGAGAAGAACTCCAAGAGAGAGAGAGGAGGAGAGGTCGCGGGAGCTCTCGCGCGCTCAGTTCTAATCATCAGCTAGCGACCCAAAGTGTTCGGTGCTTCAAAGGCCTTTGATCAATGCACAAAACCGTTGACAGCCGTCCGATCTCGATTCATACAGATCGACGATGGTTATTTCACAACAGGTGGGTCGTTGGATCTAAAGGATCTGTTGGATTGAAGTGAAAAAGTCTGAAGGGGTCTAAAGTGCAAAGTGCATTACAACTTTATTAAAAATCTTCAAATTGAAAATTTTTTTGGGTCCCAAGTCTTTGAAGGGTGAAGTTTCTTCACACTGAAGAAACAGTTCAAAAACCCAAATTGCTCTTATTTTCACCTCCTTTAGCCTATTTTGACCAAACGAAAGGCTATAGCCTCCAAACAAAGGGCGCCTTGACTGTACCTGCAAGTACAGTTCACTAAAACAGAGTGATTGCCATGGAGAAAGTGTTTGAAGTGCGCCATAAGTGATTTCACCATTCCACTGGGCAGGAAGTTGGGAGTTGGTGACGTGAAGCATTTTGGAAAACGACGCCAGTTTGGCTTTCAATTTGGCGAAGAGCGGCGGGTGGCCTGGTAAGCTAAAAATTGTAGGTCATTATTATCGATTTCTGACATCACGGTTGGCTCTAGCATACACTTTATAGCCTACAGGTGAAGTTTTAAGCAGTTCAGAGATGGCAAACATCAATGAGGCAATTTTGGACGATGCAAGCAAACTTGATGGGGCTTCTAGCTACAACATCTGGAAATTCAAAATGAAGAGCCTTTTGATGGAAAAAGAGTCGTGGGAAATCGTGGCAGGTATTGAAGTCCAACCAAATATCACTCCAGGTGACATAAGGGCCTTTGATAAAAAGGCACAGAGAGCATTATCCTTCATCAATATTTCAGTGAAAGACCATGTGATCACTCACATAAGTGATGCCACGACGGCTAGGGGAGCTTGGGAAGCTCTTAGAATGCAATTTCAAACTTGCAATCCAGCTCGAGCCATGTTCTTAAAGTCGAGATTGAATACAGTAAAGATGGAAGAAAGTGAATCAGTGGGATCCTTCTTCACCAGGATAAAGGAGCTGAGAGATCAACTTGTGGCGATTGGAGAACCAATTAGAGATATTGAATTGGTACATACCACAATGAGCGGCGTCTCGGAAGGGCTACAGATGTTTGTGAGCGGCATTGCTTTGAGGGAGAGGTTGCCTACTTTTGAAGACTTCCACGGAATCATGTTGCAAGAAGAGCAGCGTCGCGAAATGGTGAAGTCAAGACAAAACCCATAGGAGGATCAAGCCTTGCTTGCAAAAGGCAAGCAGAAAGGATGGAAAAGGATTCCTAAGAAATCCAAGGATGATGATGAAGAAGGAGAGTCGTCATCAAAAGAGAAAAAGAAGAAGAAAGGAAAATATTACTATTGCCACAAATCGGGTCATTAGGCACGCAAGTGTTAAAAGAAGAAAGCAGACATAAAGGCGAGAAAAGTGACTCAACAAGGAAACATTGCCGAATATGATGGAGAAGATGACGAGACAAGTGTTTTCTCATCGACATTGGCATCCCAAGTTGATGATGGTGCTAGATGGTTCATAGACTCAGGCGCCACAAGGCATATGTCCGAAAAACGTGATTGGTTTGAAAAATTCTCGCCAATCCATGATGGGGATAAGGTCACTCAAGCCAATGGAGAGGAATGCCAGATACAGGGTGTGGGCAATGTACTTGTGCAATTTCCTGATGGCAAAATTAAAAACATCCCTAATGTACTTTATGTTCCTGGACTCAAAAAGAGTTTGCTTTCTGTTGGTGTAATGGCAAATCAACATCTTAAAGTTGAACTTGTCAAGGATGGATGCCTTATAAAGGATACGAACCACAACCACAAAGTGGTGGCGAAGGGTTATAGAGATAGTAACTATGGCCTTTATAAATTGGATGCTGCAAAACTAGGTGAATATGGTTTGGCTATCTCAACAGCATCTCAATCCGAGTTGTGACACAGAAGACTTGAGATTGATGGAAAAGTTGAAGATGGTAATAGGGTTACCAGCATTGCAGGATGATCCTCATGCAATATGTGAAGGATGCATCATGAGAAAGCATCACAGAGAGACATTTAAGAAAGGTGGAGCTGCAAGAGCTAAGAAACCATTGGAACTAATTCACAACGACCTGTGCGGCCCAATGAAGACCATGTCGTTGGGGAAAGCATATTATTTTATGACTTTCATAGATGATTACCCTAGGAGGACATGGATTTATTTCTTGAAGAAGAAATCTAACGCTTTTGCTCGCTTCAAGGAGTTCGAAACTTTGGTAGAGAACCAACTAGATGCACGCATCAAAGTGTCAAGATCTGATAGGGGGGTGAATACAAATCTGATGATTTTGAAGACTTTTGCAAAGAACACGGCATTAAAAGACAATTCACACAGTCACACACGCCACATAGTAATGGTGTAGCTGAAAGGAAAAACAGAACTATTATGGAGAGTGCACGCTCCATGATGAAGCAAATGGGCTTGACCGATTCACTTTGGTCGGAAGCGTGCAGTGCGGCAACGCTCTTGCAAAACAGGAGCCCTACAGTTGCGGTTCCAAATGTGACTCTTGAAGAAGCATTTACTGGAATAAAGGCAAAAATTGACAAATTTCGTGTCATTGGATGTAAGGCCTATGTACATGTGCCAAAGCAGGAGTGAAAGAAACTTAGTGCCAAAGCAATCAAGTGTATCTTCGTCGGTTATGATGAAAGAACGAAAGCTTACAGGTATTTTGATCCTGTAATGAACAAGATTCACATTAGCAAAGATGTGATCTTTGATGAAACACATAGGTACGGAGATGAAGACCATGCAAGCAGTGAAAGCATCAAGAGACTTTCCACAGTTTTGGAGGAAGAAAATGAAGAAGATGCTTCACAAAATGATGCACGTGAAGACGAAAGTCGAGAGGGCGAATATGAAAGAACACCACCTATTCAAGAGCCTAGGGGGAGGAACTACCCAAAGCACTTTATGGCCTTAAGCAAGCGCCACGCGCATGGTATGGACGCATTGACAGTTACTTTCTTTCACATGGATTTGTAAGAACAAATTCAGATCCAAATCTTTATGTTCTTATAAATGATGACAGCATTGCTGTAGCGCAGGCATCCCAAAGGAGCCATGATTCACTGATATGAGTTCAGATGGAGCCAATCTGTCCAGAAAAGCTAATAGTTCACTCCGTGATCAGACATCCTCCGAACAACAAATAGCTATTGCTAATATGATACTAATTTATGAATAGTAGATAATGTCAAATGATAGCAGAAGTATATCTACTTACAAATTAAGTAAGCATTACACATTCAGAGATTGCATACATTGAGTAGAAGAACTGTTACTTGTCTATATTACAAAATCAAGTATATAGCAATGATCTTTTTGAGTGATGTCTGTCTCCCAGCAACGTGTTGGCACAAGAGAGGTATTCTCTCTCACGAATAGAAACTAGCTACTGCTAATTCTATCTAAGTGTGAGTGTGGTGATGTTGTGCGTCTGATACTGCATGACTAACACTCATCCACTACTTCCACACACGTTCTGTGTATGCTTTTTTTTGTTTTCTGTGTATCTGTATCTGACCTCCAATACATATAGCATGCTTGGTCTAATTACAAGATCTGATTAGTTAAGCATTACAAGATAGTTTAAGCTAAAAACATCAGCTAACTACATGTTGCTACTTTGCTTAACTACAAGGGCTTAACGGTTGAGTTGTGACATTCAAACTGTCACGCTCGTCGAGCTTGGATCGTGAAGTCGACATACTCGACGTTTGACATGGCTTCTTGACTTTTGGCTTTGGCACATTGCTGGGGTTGAGTCCTTGTCGGTCACTTTGGTGACTTCGGACACTTCGGGGACTTTGGCCTTTGGGGATTGGTTTGCCTTCATTGCCATCAGGGACTTCGGCCACTTTAGTTGAGTCTTGACTTGGGCATCGTCGATGACCTCTGTTGAGACTGGTGCCTTGGCAATTCGTTGGGTTGGGGACTTTGGCTGAGTCAATGACTTCGGTTGAGTCAGTTGCTGCCTGTGTAAAAATCTCGTGTATTTCTGCAGGTAATGGCTCACAAGCTAAAAGCGCTTTGAGGGGAAAAACCTTGAGTCTCTTTAGCTCCCTCTCAAAGTGTGATAGCCTTTTGATTCCCGGACTAGCTCTCTGCCTTTCAGACATTGCCTTATCCAGAGGCTTTGTAAAGATGTCAGCCACCATCTGCTTGGTTGGAATGAAAAATGTCTACAACTCGTTTCTCTCAACCAGATCCCTAATCAAATGATACTTAATAGCAATGTGTTTCATTCTTGAGTGAAACACAGGATCCTTTGTCAGATTTATTGCAGATGTGTTGTCCATGTGTAGGATTAGTGGCCCATTGGTGCTCTCTCCCAAACCATCTAGAAATTGCTTGAGTCATGTCAGCTCATTAGCCATTTTGACTGCAGCAACATATTCTGCCTCACATGACGATTGGGGAGTTATGGTTTGCTTTCTGCTGATCCATATAACATCTGCTTTAGCTGCTATTGTGAATTCTCTTGAGACACTTTTGAAATCATCTTTGATTGATGCCCAACTTGCATCACTGTAGGACACTATTTGAAGTCTTGCATTTTGAGAATAGCAAACTCCATAGTCCTTTGTGCTCTGCAAGTACTACAAGATTCTTTGGCAATCTTCCAGTGTGTTGGACCTGGATTGATATTGAATTGGCTCAATCTGAACACTGCATAGACAATGTCTGGCCTTGTATTGTCTACCAAGTACATCAAAAGAACCAATAAGCCTTCTGTAAGGCTAAGGCTGCATAGCTTCTCGTTCTGCATTGTCTGTAGGACAGTCTTCACTTGTCAGTACTGTGCCAAGTACCATAGGAGTGTTCACTCCCTTGCAATCTATCATGTCAAAATCACCCATGATTTTTTGAATGTATCTTGACTGGTGTAGATATAATTTTCCACCTTCAAGATCTCTGTTGATCTGCAAACCCATGTAGCACTTTGCTTCTCCTAGGTCTGATATTTCAAACTGCTTTAAAATATCTTGCTTCACCTGTATCAAGTTGTCGTTCCTTGACAAGATCAATGTGTCGTCCACATAGACACCAATGATGATGATTTCTCCATCTATGACCTTTACATAAACATTGTAATCGGCCATCAGGGGTTGAAAGCCCAAGGATCTGAGAGCATGATCCTTTTTCTTGTACCACTGCCTAGTAGACTATTTGAGTCCATAAATGCTTCTCTGCATTTTGCAGGCATAGTCA
The DNA here is from genome assembly GCA_029204225.1 of Diphasiastrum complanatum. NCBI lineage: Eukaryota > Viridiplantae > Streptophyta > Lycopodiopsida > Lycopodiales > Lycopodiaceae > Diphasiastrum > Diphasiastrum complanatum. The sequence goes on along the minus strand of CM055114.1, from coordinate 15,281,942 downwards.
AGAAATGACTCATAGGTAAAACTTGGTGGCTGGTCCATATAGACTTCTTCCTTTAGATCACCATGCAATAATGTTGTCTTCTCATCTACAATACGGATCTTCAGATCATAGGCAGCTGTACATGCAAACAATACGCGTATTGATGTATGTTTTACAACAGGAGAGAAGATTTTAGTATAGTTGATGCCATACTTCTGTGAAAAACCTTTTGCAACTAGCTAGACTTTGTATCTCAATACATTGCCATCTGGTCCATATTTATATTTGTAGATCCATTTACACTTGATAATCTTTCTCTCAGTTGGCACTAGTTCAAGAGTCCAGATCTTGTTTGCTTGCATGGAGCTCATTTCTTCCTCCATGGCCTTTATCCATTTGTCCTTGTCAGGGACTGTTGATGGCTTCTTCATAAGTTTCTGGTTCACCACCGAATCCACAAAACTCTTCTGTTTTCAAGCTGTCAGCAGGCACAAATCTGATTGATACTCTCTTTCCCTTGTCGATCTCCTTGGAGATTGTGTAGGCTCTTTGTTGATTGTAGAGTTGTTGTGTGTAGCAGGTGTCCTGGGTACAGGCTTCATGTCGGGTTGTTCATCATCTGAACTATCACTCAGTCCATCTGGAATTCGAACATCTTCACCTGGATGCTCAGGGTCCACTCCCTTTGTCGATGTTGACAGGTTGTAGTACTGATTGCCAAGAACTTCGTAGCTAACTGGATCTTCGTTAGCGATTGTTCTTGCTTCATCGAATCTAACATCTCTGACAGTATTTACTTGATTAGTCTCTGGCATATAGATCTTGTAGTATGATGAATGAATATCATATCCTACAAGGTATCCCTGCTCGACTTTTTCATCCAGTTTCTTTCGAAGCTTGTCAGGTTGGTGTGCATATGCAACACATCCAAAGACATGTACATGAGCTAGATTAGGCTTGTTACCCCACCACACTTCATGTGGAGTAGTGTGAGGATGATTTGCATGTCCTGTTCTGCAGGTAGGCAGCTGTAGCTACTGTTTCAGCCCATAATGATCTTGATGCCTTTGAGTAGGCCATCATACATCTTGCTGCCTCCATGAGAGTCTTGTTCTTCCTCTCAGCTACACCATTATGTTGTGGTGTGTATGCAGCAATCTTCCTATGAAGGATGTCTCAACTTGTACAAAAGTTGGCAAAACGGTTGGAGATGTACTCTCCTCCTCTGTTAATTCTGATCTCCTTGACTTTCTATTCTGTCCACTTCTCAGCCCAATTTACATATTCTGTGAATTTATCAAGAGCTTCAATTTGTTGTTGATGAAATAGACAATAGCAAACTTACTGAAATCATCAATGAAGGTGATGTAGTATCTTGATCCTCCTACAAAGAATACATCAAAGGGTCCACAGATGTCAGAGAGTACCAATTCCAAGAGCTTTGTTGCTCTAAAGGAATCCCTAGTGAAGGGTGTACGTGACATCTTGCCTTTGATGCATGCATCACAAGATGTCGAACTGGTTGCATCTTTGATGCTAACTCCTATGATTGCTCCATGTTGGCTTGCTTTGTACAAAGCCATTGGGTTCATATGACACAGTCTCCTATGCCATGAAACATCCATCAACTCATGGACTTGATGAGCCTGCTCTGTCGGTAGGCTCATCAAGTGAGCCTTCAGATGATATAGGTTGCCTTTGCATCTTCCTTGAGTGATTAGTGTACTGGTGCTGGCATCAACTACATTGCATGCTTCATTGGTGAATACCACCCGCGTGGCTGCATCTGCTATCCTTGCAACTGATAGTAGATCCTTCTGCAATGTAGGCACATATAGGACATTGTCCAATCTTCGATCTCAGCCATTGGTGTTGAGCCATAGCACTCCAGTTCCACTCACTTCATGTCTTGATCCATCTCCAAGAATTATGTATCTGGAGGAATCAGATTGTCGAAAGTCAACAATGATCTGTCTGGTTGTAACAAAATGTGATGTTGCACCTAAATCAAGAACGACTTCTTGAAAGTCAATTCAGGATGTAGCACATACATCTGTGCCAAAGCTCCTAAAATATTTGAGATTTCATCTATCCAACATCTTATTGTTGAATTCACACGTGTGGGATGCCCTGCACATGTACTTTTGATCTCCTAAGCCCAATAATACCATAAAGACCAAACTAGCATTGATTGACAATAGGAAAGCTGATCATACAAGAAATATTATTGTGTCACAAGCAAGATCTATCAACAAAATATGAAACTAAGTACAATGAATGTCTCAACTCGGCTAGAGAGAGAATATGAATGTACAAACTCGAGTAGAGAGAGAGGGCACAAAGAGCTTACTCTCCAAATTTGCATTACACCCAAAAATCATCATCTTCTCAATGAGAGTACATCACATATATATAGATCCATGGACTCTCCTCCTACTTTGAGTTGAATTGGAGTTATGAATCCACCTCTCAAGCTATCTAGACTTATTCAAGCCACCTCAATATGTTTAATTGTGCCACCTAGTATTTTCATGCATTAAATGTGGCATGCAAAGTACAAATGGCAATTCCTATGGTAGCTCGAGTTTCTACTTCTACCTACCTTGAATATTTTATTCTGAGATGAGTCTTTACTAAGCCAAAAGAGCTCAATTCATCTTTGGCATTTTTAGGACCCCTACTTACAACATTAGATAGATTTTTCCAATATTTCAACACTCCTCCTAAAAATGTATCTAATGTGGATCAAGCATCGATCTTGAGATAAGACCAAGATTAGATCTATGCTTTGAGAAGGCACTTTTGCAAAGTGGCTTTGTGAGAAGATCAGCAATACATGAAGATGTGTTGACATGTTCCAAGTTGATCTCACCTTCAATGAGCTTTTCCCTTACAAAATGCAAGAGCTTGGGCCGATATGTTGTCACACTTGATCAAGGGAAGATCATCCTCTTTGATGCACTTTAGCTCCATGATTAATCTCTTGATCCAAAGCACCTCTTTAGTTGTTGTAGTGAGTGCTTTGTACTCGGCCTCACAAGATGATAGGGATATGGTATCTTGCTTCTTTGAAAGCCAAGACACAAGATTGCCTCCAAGAAAGATAGTATATGCATTAATGGACTTTCGATCCATTTTATCACTTGCAAAATTGGAATCCGAATAGCCAACAATGGTTAGATCTTCATTCTTGTACAATAAACCATAATCTTGAGTAGAAGATACATATCAGACACCTTAATGACTCTTTTCAAACCAAACAATCACTCAAACAAATTGAGTAGGGTTGAACAATGTGACTTGGATCTCAATCTCTTTTCTAGACCTCTCAATTGAAGCCAATCTATGTCAAATTCTACAAAAGATTTGCATAGATGCTCTATATGCACTAGAAACTCTCAAAGGTTTCACTTGGAGGACAGATCCAAAGATGTTATCTAGCAAATTGATGCTTCTAAACTTGACCCTATCACTCTTGAACAAATTTAGAGTGATGGTACAATGGATTTCAACCTCTCACCTTGCATATCACTCCTTAATCTATGATTTTTAGCAAAATCTCTCTTAACTTCAACATACACTCAAAAAATCAGAGAAGATCAATTAATGCACATTTCAAGCTTAAATTTTAATTTTTTGGCTGATCTAATCTAAAAACTAATCAAAGGATTAGATTTACTATAGAAAATGCTTGATTTTGCACCAAAAATCACTCAAATTGGGTATGTAAGTCAAATTATACAAAATTTTGAAATTTCTCAGTCAAAACCGGAGCTGTATGGCCTCACACGTGTGAAAAGGGTTCCTACAGCCCACAACAAGATTTGGACCAAAAATTTTGAGGATAGCTATCACCAACTCGCTACACAAAATTTGACTAGTTTTCAAAAAACTGCTAATATTGGCTTTGATTTGGATTAACCCTATCAATTTCAACAAAACCTCTTGTACTAGGCTCTGATACCATGTGCAAAAAGTACAAAAAGGACCAAGAGTGGATCCTAATTTGATCCTCAAGAGGGATTGGTTGTCAGATTACTTGATCTATCAATCTACTTGAGATTAAGATCAATCTAGATCAATTCTAGACACAAAATCCTAACAAGAACAATCATTAATTGAAGGTAGGTGTACTTTTTGGTTTCACACGTGTGAAACATTGTCTGAGTATGGACTCCAACCTGAAAATCAAGTACACATTGATAGAACCTCAAAACAATCAAAACAAATGTAGACAAATGGAGAGAATCACTCAAAATTGCTTCCAAAACCAAGATTGGTGTCTCACACTGATTATGGCCAAATGTGGCTCTATATATACAATAAGTGGGAGCTCATGGTACTGATCATCCCTCTGATCCCACATGTGTGAAGGTGCTTTGCCATATGATGATTCATCATGCAAAACTGACACTTGGACAAAACCTTCTATTTTGAGCACTTTTGGTCCATTTTCCTTCTATATGGAGATCTACTTGGAAATCTTCTAGAAGTCAAAATTTGCCTACTTCAGCTTATTCCACATGTGTGAGCTGTCCTCTACACATGGGATATGACACCTAACCAAAGGATGTGGCTCATGCAATCAATAGATTGATGCCATGTGTCATATTTCTAGAAATCTAGTTTTTGGCCATTTTAGCCACTAGAACTTGAATTAAAATAAAAAGTACAACATATATGATTATGGTACATGACAAGTACACTAGTTTCACACGTGGGAATAGGCTCCACACATGTGTGTTTATCTATATACAAGATTTTTGGCCTCTACCAAGCTTATTTTTGCATTTTTCACAATCCTTATCCAAGGGTAACTTGCCATTTAGCCCCCAACACTAAATGGACCAATAGGGTCTGAAGTACTGCTAGTTACATAGGTATGTCACATTCCTTCCCCCTAACCTTAAATTTTTCCTTGTAGGAAAAAATTTGAAAAATTCTTCTAGAGATCAGCCTCCTTTTCCCAGGTATCCTCCTCTTCTGATTTGCCTCTCCACTTGACTAAAAATTTCCAAAGCACTCTACTTCGTAGAGTCCTCTGTCGGCTATTAACAATCGCCTTAGGTTCAAATGGTCTACTCACGGACTCATCACGAAGGAGTTCTACTGGATCTTCCACAGGGACAAGGGTCTCCCCGACCCCCAACGAGGGTTTCAACTTACTAATGTGGAAACTAGGATGAATTCCAACGTTAGCTGGAAGGTCTAGTTTGTATGCGACCTTGTTTATCACTTGGATAACCTTAAAAGGACCGCAATACCTAGGCGTCAACTTTGCACACTTAATAGTTTTCAAGCCCCTAGAGTGACTAGGGACTCTCAAAAACACCCAGTCGTTGACCATGAATACCTTGTGCTTCCGAGATAGATCAGCATAGTGCCTTGCCCTGTCTTGGGCACTTCTTATGCAATCTTTAGCCAGCTGTAACATTTCATGCATATCCGCAAGGAAATCAGCTGCGGCTTGCACCCGTAGGTTTTTCATGCCAATATTAATTGGTGGTCGAGGTTGAAAACCATACATACACGTGAAAGGGCTGAATCCGGTCGCTGAATATGTTGCACTGTTATATGGAAATTCCACCAGTGGACGGTACTGTTCCCAATCAGACTGCCGATGGCCCACATATGCTCAAAGCATATCCTCCATCATCGTCTGATTGGTCATTTTCGTTTGATTCTGGATGATCTGTAGAACTCATACTTAAAGTTGTTTCCAACTTTTCAAATACTGGTTGCCAAAAATTCCCAGTGAATTTTGGATCACGGTCACTAACAATATCGCAAGGCAGTCCGTACAGTCAACAAAGCTTCTCAACAAACAATTGAGCTAGTTCTGAGGCTTTAACAGTAGTTTTCGTTGGGATAAATTGAGCAAACTTCATAAGTCTGTCAACAATGACCCAAACTGAATCGTGGCCCTTCCCTGTACGTGGAAGCCCGACCACAAAATCCATAGATATACTTTTCCACTTTCCGGTAGGAATATCTAAAGGATGTAATAGGCCACTGCTTTATTTAATTAGCACCTAGTACCTTTAAGTACATAGGCCTCTACCTGACTTTTCATCTTAGGCCACCCAAATTGCCTTCAAACTAAGTCAAGTGTTCTTTGTATACCCGAATGTCCTACGCATGGACTATCATGACACTCATGCAAGATTTGGGCCCTTACAATGTCATTCTCTGGTATAACTTTGCCCAGATAGAGCATGTCAAATTCGAAAGATAGCATTGTCTTAGTTTCTTTTATTAGATCAATATTGTTGCTAAAAAGTAAGGTGTCGTCCACATACAAAGTGATAATGATAAAAGACTGTTGCAGTGTCTTAAAAGAGACATTTGAAGAGCTTGGTGTATAGCTGTGATCAATAAAAAAAGTATTGATTCTTTGAAACCATGCTCAAACAGATTGTTTCAAGCCATAAAGTGCTTTATGGAGTTTACACACATGATTATGTTTACCTTCGATATTTGACCTTTAGGTTGCACTATGTAAATGTCCTCTTTGATAACTCTGTTAAGATATGCTGCCTGTACATCCATTTGATGTATTCTCAAATCTACAGCACCTGCAAATGATAGCAAAAGTCGAATAGAAGAATGCTTAACTACTGAATAGAAAGTCTTAGTATAATCGACGTTATGTATATGAGAAAATCCTCTGGCAATAATTGGAGCTTTTCTTTTGTCGATGCTTCCGTCTGCCTTGTATTTGATTTTGAAATCCATTTGCAATCAACTACGTTTATGATAGTAGGTATTTTGACAATCGTCCATGTTTGGTTCTTGATAAGAGATGAATACTCTTTATCCATAGCTTCTTTCCAGAGATCCTGACTGAGTGCCCTTTCGTCGGCTCCTAAACAAGGTAAGCTACAAACTCATCGATATACCTGATAGGTGGTTTGCTAACTCTTGTTGATCTTCTAGGTAATAAAGGAATTTGATCATTTCCATCATGTTGTAGTTGCTAAACTGCAATATCGTCATCTTCGGATTCACTGTTGATAAGTTGATTGTCAGAAGTAGATGAGCTTGGACCTTCGATAGGAATAGTCGACTGAGGAACGTGAGAATTCAATATGTTGGAAGAGTTGGACAAGTCGGCTATATGGGCTTTGCCTTGTCCCTTGAGGTCAATAAACTGATCCTTGATGAAGATTGACATCCCGACTAGTGAATGTCTTTGACTCGACTAGATCAAACAACTTGTAAGCTTGATCTGAAGTAGTGTAGCTAATAATAATACATTTGATACTTTGGAAGTCGAGCTTCTTCTTGAGATCACGAGGAATCTACGCATAAGCGATACATCCAAAAACTCGTAAGTTTGATAACGAAGGTTTGGTACCTGTCCAAATTTCATATAGTGTTTTGGCTGAAAGACCTTTAGTAGGACATCTATTCTGAATATAGGTTGTCATTGAAATAGCTTTAGTCTAGAAGGACTTCGGAAGTGTCACATGTGCAAGCATACACTTTGTCGATTCAACTAAGATTCTGTTCTTTCTCTCAACAAGACCATTCGACTGAGGTGAATTTGAGGTAATGTATTGTTGCTCAATGCCGTTGTTAAGGCAGTACTCCTTAAATTCGATGGAGACGTATATTCTAACCCATTGTCGGACCTTAGTGCTTTGATTCTTTTTCCAATTTGATTTTCAGCATGCTCTTTGGATTGTTGAAACTTGTTGAAAGCCTCCGATTTTTGCTTAATGAAGTAAACAGCTTATCTTTTGGAAAATTCATCAATAAAAATAATGAAATACTTTGCATCTAGCAACAATGGAGTTTGTATATAGGTCCACATATATCTGAATGAACAACATCTAACAGACCTTTTGTTGCATGCCTATGGCTTGATCTAAAAGGAATCCTAGTCTGCTTTCTAGGGATGCAACTATGACAAACAGGGAGGTCAACTTTGTTGGTTGGGTAGTTGAGATCAAGTGCTAGGGATTGTCTGGACATGTTCGATACAGATGCATAATTCAAATGTCCTAAGCGATGATGCCATAGTAATGTTTTATTGACAAGAAAAGAGATTTGCAAGGCTTGACTAGTATCAGAATAACAATGTGCCAGTCTATATAAGTATCCACGCCTCTTGCTGAGTGCAAGGATCTTATTGCTCCTATTGATAATCCTCCATTGATCAGACTCAAACTCCACCTTATGATCTAGATCTATAATTCTACTTATTGATAACAGATTTATAGAGAGGTTAGGAACATACAAGACTTTTGACAGTAGTTTGAATTGATTTGTCGTTTTGAGACTTTGTTGACATATAGAGCATGAAATGAAGAAGTAGACGAAGTGTCCTGACTTCTTTGATTATCTTCTTGCAACAATATTGTAATAGTTAGAATTAAAGTAGAATCATTGTGCTACTGTGCTGTGGGTCCTATCAGTCGATAGAGTTTGGGGTTTATGGTGGGTTGGAGATGGATAGTGAAGCACTGGAGCATGGTTTCTAGCATACAGAGGTTTGCTAGGCGCGAAACTGTGTGAGGATTCACAGACAAGACTTATCAGTTGGAGAAACAGATTTCTAAAAATTTCGTAAAGTAGCTGCTTGGTGTTTGCAATCGGTGTGCATCCAAATGGACACCATTTGATGAACGGTTTGAAGTATCAGATTTCTAGCTATAGGATGACCTCAGAGCAAGAGGACTTGCTTGTTGAAGAGCTGTACAGAGGCTACCAAGTGCCAAGATTGGTGCAGAAACCCTGGTTTAGGGTTTACAGATGTAAAAGCCTGGATCTTGAATTGTAGGAGAGCATTTTTTAAACTGTAAAAATGTGTAGGAAGGCAGCCTAGGAGTGCGAACATTCTGGCAACTATCCGTGGACAACCATCATCCAGAGAGAATGTTGGATCGATCCAAAGGGGCGGCCATAACTGAAAAAACCCTCATTGAAGCTGTCATAGTTGTGAGAGGAGGAGGAGTTGACGGTACAGGTCGCGCACAGTGATTCGGAGTGGCTACTTAGTGTCATTTGGTGTCTAGTGGCTGCTTTTTGATCATCAACGCACGAATCGACGAAAAACCGTTGGATCAACAACTAGTATGATCAAGGGTTAGGATAATATCCTTAAGAAGTGTTGTGGGCCATCGGATTGAGATGAACCATTGAATTAGTTTGAAAAGAGCCTTGAAGTGGGCTAAAGGCACTTGAAGTGCATTTTGGCCTTCAACTTCATTAAAAATTTTCATACTGAAATTGGAGTTGGGTCCCTTCACAAGTGAAAGGTGAAGTTTCTTCACACTGAAGAAACAGTTCAAAAACACAAAAAGTCCCTATTTTCTAGTCCTTTATCCGTACAGTTGCTTTATCCACCATAGAAGCATAGTATAAGGCAATGTGTAGTGTAGCACGAGAAGCTATATGGTTGAGGCAAATCTTGGATGAAGCTGGCATGAAACAGAAAAATTCCACAACTATACATAGCGACAGTCAGAGTGGCATTCAGCTAGCAAAGAATCCAGCGTTCCATGCAAGAACCAAACACATTGAGATTCAGTATCACTTTATACGTGAGAGGCTCCTGAGTCGTGAAATTTATGTTGTTCATTGTAGTACAGAAGAACAACTAGTTGATATTTTCACTAAGCCACTTGTTAGAGAAAAGTTTGATTACTTTAGATCAAAGCTTTATGTACTTAAAGTTTGTTGACTTTAAAGCTATGTATATGACTGTATAAAAAGTAGACTCTACTTTAAGGAAGAGAGTTAGAATTAAAGTAGAATCACTATGTTACTGTACTGTGGGTCCTATCAGTCGATAAGGATCAGTTGGCCTCGCCACGAGGTGAGTCAATGGGACACACGTCCCATCAACGACAACCTGGGTCATGCATGGGTTGCCTGAGTGAAGAACTATATGTGAAGGATTTCAGATCCTTAAGATCCAATCCACTTAAATGATCTTTGGTTAGAAAGAGAAATACACCACCAATCTCACCAATGAGAAAAATCAGCATCTACACACAAAATGAGATGCAAACACTAATAAAACTTGAATGAAATGATAAAGTACTGTTGCTGTCCATACAAAACCAGCAAGCTACTGTATTTCACACGTGTGGATCCGAAAATAGCAATAAATGATCATTCTACACATAGAATTGCAAGCAATCACCAATGGATAGTAGAACCCAAGAGAACCATGTATAAGCATGAAATGAGATAGAGAAGAGAGAAGATAGCTCTCTCCACGAGTTACATCCTTTTATAGCAGGTCCAAACCCTATTTGGCCACTTGGCTTTTCCACCAAAATGCTAACCCTACTAATTTTGGGTCTAGATTCAATGTACCCAACTATTCAAATTTGAATCTACTCAAACTCGCATTCTAACTTTCCCACACTTTCAAAAAGCGTCTATTCAAATGACATTTAGACTAATGAACTTTGAAAAGTCAATCTCTAAGTCTAAAACAAGTTTTGGCCAAATATTTTCCATATTTCCATATGCCAAATATGGAAATATAGCAAAATGTGATGAAATTAGTTGAATCTTTCACACTATATGTACAATGTATTTTCATTTTGAGAAATACAGTTGATACGTGAGCTGGGTGTGGAGAGTGTTTTCTGTCTGTGTTACTATGTAGCATGATCTGTGTTCCTGTTTGAAGCAAATTCTATGTGTAAGAACTCTGGTAAGAGTTAAATATGAGTGTGTCGATATGATGATCACCCAGTTTTCATATGTAGAGGGCAATCTTGAAAGCAATGTCATAATTGCGTCTTGATCATCTATGACTAATCCGACAACGACCATCTGTTGCAAGAGATTTTTGAATTGGTTAATGTGACTCTGAAGAGAATCATTATTCGACATCTTGAGTGTGAAGAATTTCTTTCGTAGATGTAACTTGGTAGTTATGTCTCTCACATCATACAAAGTTCTTTTGAAGTTTTGGCTTCAGTTATGTGGCCAATCTGAGTATATGATATATTGAGGATAATAAGCACGAAAGCTTTATTAACCTTCGATTTCCACTTTGAGTTGGTTGTGTCATCTTCAAGTTTTACTTCAATACTTGTAACAACATCCCACAACTTGTTGGCAATTAGCAAGGTCTTCATCTTAAATTTCCACAAGTAGTAATTGGATCCATTCAGCTTGTCTGCGATAAGACCGACTTTACTTTAAGAATCCATCTGGAACTTTAGTCAGTCGATTGTATTGATGAAGTTAAGAATGATGTCGTGTTGCGCTATCAATAGGAAATCAATAATCTGATACTGAAATTGATGCTATGAACTGAAGAATATGATATCCATATGATATTGTGAAAGATATCAAGTATTAGAGCTCTGGTATAACAGATTGCTCTGATATCATGGAGGTAATAGCATATTAAAAAATACGCTTTGATACCATGTTGGAAAGAGGTGATCAGATGAGAGAAAGCAATTCGACAAAGTCGAAGTAGGTAGATGACTTTATCGAGCGCAGCGGAATGAACCTTCTTTCCTGTGCATGACTACGCCTATCAATATTGAACAAAAGGTAGTGATAAAAATCATGTTCAACCCTTAGCAACTAATTTTAAAATCGCTAGCAACTGAGTGATTACATAGCCAAACATAAAGCATTTAATTATCAGACAATTATCAGTTACAAAGTATTATAGAGAGGTATACATACTGACAAATATTGAACACAATAAGAAGATTGATTGATTCAGTAAGAAAAACAAATCACAATGCAAATGAGCAAAATAGTAGATTGTGGATCCAAGCCGCGTACTCTAAGTTATCTCTGAGTAACTGAGAATATGTCTGAATTAGGCACTTCCGCTAATAAGCCATATGCGCAATAGCAAACTCTAAATCAACTCTAAAACTGAGCTAGAATACTCAATAGTGTCCAAGCTTGAAAGCTTGAGAGAGAGATGCTAACTATTGCTTCTATTGATCTATCTATGATCATTCTTAAAATGTAAAAAATGATAAGCTATTTACTAAGCAAATGCGGCAACGTCCAATAGTAGGACATCTAATTAGGTCATAGATCATAATGGCCAGTGGGCCATAGTGAGCTGGCATCCATCCAGTTGGTAATTCCTGGAAATAGCTTCAAAACGAGTGGAACGTTAACTGTCAATCAACCGACATGGCTGAAGTGGCCGAAGTCGGTTGATGTCTGATATGTCGGATCCAGCTGTGAGCGATTCCCGAGTACTTCTGCAGACTATGTAGAAACATGCATAAAACTGCAGAGCTGGATAATGAAGTGAATGAAGATTAAAAATCGATCAGTCGATTAGTAGGAGAATAATCCAATATGCCAAACTCCCATGCATGTCCAATACATATAGGTGTCCCTAACCCATAGTAGCTAAGACCCATGCAATATCACAATGCATATACACTCTATCCCATACTAGAATGCAACACACATGCTAATAGCGCATGCATGTGGTCACTTGACCCAAGGTCCTACTTGACTACTTTCTTTCTAGTCCGGCCCCAATGTCCAAGGCACCCCTTAACGGTCCAAACCCCGTTAGGGCCATGACATGCACCTCAAAGTATGCATGTTGGAAATGAAATCCGAGTAGGAAATTGAGATTTCTAGTATTTCAATTGTGACTTATGATTTTTAAAAATGTTTTTTTGTCACTGTGTTGGACTTGCTCTAACTCATTGTAACACCAAGGAATGAGAGATGTACTAAAACTCCAATTGTGTACACTCTTAGGATGCCAAAAATTGGTAAGAAACCAAAGACGAGTTGTAGGTTACAAAGATTGTTACTTTTGTTGGGCGTCAAGGTTGCTAATAGGCTTAACTGAAAGCCATACCCTTAGCTTTTTATACAAAAGCTTTGAAATGAATATCTCTCACCATTTGATTTCATGGGCATAAGGTGTGGAGATACATAACAATTATTTCTCCACCATTCAACGTTCCTCACCATTCAATGTTCCTCCCCAACTTCCACAGAAGGCCCAAGGCCCTGGGGCCTTCAACTACGTAATGCGCATGTATGAGTGTGGAGAGAGAAAGCACATTTTGGAAAGAGAATGCACATTTCGAAGAGAGAATGGCAGATTCTAGAGGAGAGAGAAAGGTGAATACATATTTTGGCCCTAAAGGTGCCTCTGGAATACAGAAAAACCAAAGCACTTGGCATTTAGGAGAGGAGAGGGAAAGGAGGTGGAGCAGTGCTCGAGAAAACCCACAAACCATAGGAATGGAACCAACAAGTTTTCTCAAAAATCGATATTGTAAAATATTTGACAATTTTTTATATAAGCAATTATACCTTTTCATGAGTAAAAGTCTTCAAAAAACTGAGAAGTTCTAAAATGCAGGTTTTCTTTAGGATAACTCAAATGAGGTTTCCGGAGCACTCACGAGGAGGAGGAGAGGCCCGAGGGAAAGGAGGAGGAGGAGAGGGGGTATATTTGTGTCTTTGGGGTTTAACAAATTACAATGTTCATGCATGGAGCAGGAGCATGGGCATTCAAGAAAATGGTTTTAGGCACTACCTATGGCCTAGAGGCTACTACTAGTAGTAGACGGTCTCCATTCTCCACGTCCAGGACGTGCGGTTCGGTGGCTCATTGAGAATCGAGCGTTTGCCGTTATGGCATCCTGGCAGCAGTTACAACCAGTCGCCGCCTGCGGCCTGGTCCAATGGTCACCTTGAACCGCCATTCTGTGGGACCCTGAACTCTGGACGTGGCCACCGACGTGACCGATGCCGCCCGTCTCTGATTGTCTGCTCCCCGGCCGTCAGAGGATTCATAAATCGGGCGGCGCACTTCTCGAGACGGGTCGCTGTCAGCTGCCTAGCTTGCAAGTTGCAGTTTTGCAGGGTGCCGTCCCGTGTCGACGGGCAAGTTGGAGCTTGAAAGTTGCAGCGTTGTCCCCAATTTACGCTTTTCATTTGAAGTGCACACGCCAGGACTCAGGGCTGTGAAGTTTGACAACCGTGACACTCTTCATTTGGAAGGAATGCTTGGTCAAGGGTGGGACTTCCAAGAATCGACACATAAATCTTTTCTTGGTATTGGCCCATGGGAATTGAGAGGGACAGACTCCAACCCAAAAAACGTGGTAGAAAATCTTTTGAGAATTTAGGGTTTATTAGTGTTTCTTCCATAGGCATCCCTTTCTAGTAAATGCCATTAATGGCTTCCATCAATGGCCACTTCTCTATAGCCACAATTCCATTGCCTCTTGGAAGTTGGAGTGCATCTTGGTTTAGAGGGGTCTTGAAGTAATGACCAAAGAAACTTTGGATGCCAAGCTAACTAGATGAGCTAGTCCATCTAGGAAGTGCGGTCACATGATAGCCACACTTCCTAGATTTGGAGTGCATTTTGGTTTCCTAGGGGGTTTGAAGCAAGGACCAGAGAAACTTTGGATGCTAATGTAACAAGCTGAGCCAATCCATCTAGGAAGTGTGGCCACATGATGGCCACACTTCCTAGATGGATGTGCCCTTAAATTTGGATGTGTAAGGACCAAAGAAACTTTGGATGCTAATGTAACCAGCTGAGCCAATCCATCTAGGAAGTGTGGCCACATGATAGCCACACTTCCTAGATGGATGCACCCCTAAATTTGGATGTGCAAGGACCAAAGAAACTTTGGATGCTAATGTAACCAGCTGAGGCAATCTATCTAGGAAGTGTGGCCACATGATTGCCACACTTCCTAGATGGATGCGCCCTAAATTTGGATGTGCAAGCAAAGAAACTTTGGATGCTAATGTAACCAGCTGAGCCAATCCATCTACGAACTGTGGCCACAAGATAGCCACACTTCCTAGATGGATGCACCCCTAAATTTGGATGTGCAAGATCCAAGCAGTTTCAATCACATGGTATCTTGAAACACGCTCACCTTGGAAACGATAGGGAGGGAAAAAGGAGGTTAAAGGACATCGAATTATGTAGGGAGAGTGGAGGTAAATAGAAAAGCAAGGGAAGTGAGATTGTAGATTGATTAAGCCCACACCTAAACTATGGTTGAGTTTCTTCCTAAATGTACATGACATCTAAGAACCAATATATTGCATATCCAAAAGTGATGCACTCATTCTAGATGTGGACATCTAAATGTGGTGCACTTGTACAATGTGTAGGTTCAAAACCAATAAGGTGGCCATGACTTCTATTTTGCCATATGGGCAACAACAAGTGATTACTCATGCCCTAGTCATATTCTCACACATGGCAATGAAAAGAAGTGATGACTCATGCCCTAATCATATTCTCACATAAGACAAAAATGACATGACGTAGTACATTAAAAACTTGCTCAATAGGATTTTAGTTCCAATGCTCTCCAAGTTCAATATAATCTTGTAGATTCACATGTGCTTACTTGCTTCTAAAGCTTAGAAAAAAGTTTTCCCTTTTAAATTTAGACTCTTTTTAAATATGTTGATTTCGTCCTTTGGTCTCTAGGCTTTTAAAGATAACCTAGTGGTATTTTCCAACTATAGCAATGGTTTCTCTCTACTTGAGACATTTCATAGATTGGATCTACTTGCCTTCTCACCAAATATAAAATATTTATTGCTCTAACTTCTATCAAACCTTGGGGGCAATCAAGGGCTTTCATCTTTTGGAGAATAGCGAGGGCAATAAGGCAAAGTCTGAGGAGTTGATACTTGGTTGAAGAGAGAGAGAGAGAGAGAGAGAGAGAGAGAGAGAGAGAGAGAGAGAGAGAGAGAGAGAGAGAGAGAGAGAGAGAGAGAGAGAGAGAGAGAGAGAGAGAGAGAGAGAGAGAGAGAGAGAGAGAGAGAGAGAGAGAGAGAGAGAGAGAGAGAGAGAGATTAGTTTTACTAGAAGTCTACCAATTTTGTGTTATCATTGTGAGAAATTTGGTCATCATACTAATGCTTGTCCTTGGCCTCAAGGCAAACCTACATACTAGTCTCCACAAGATTGTGTTAATATAAACAAGATGCATCTTAAGGGGAGTTTAAAGGTCACCCAAGTTTGTATCATCATTCATGATCAAAAAGTAGTGTGTAGGGAGCATTTAAGAAGAATCAATAATTATGGAATTGATGGGCTTTTACTACTTTGGTTAGAGAAAGAGGACCTACTTAATCCATTCTTTTTAATCTCCCAAAAGGATCTTATTGTTTGTGTGTGAACGAGAAAATTAGAGAATTGATGGGCTTGAAAACACATGCAAAGTACTCTGGTTAGAAAAGGAGGACATACTCTATCCATGTTCGTCGTCAATTGCTTGAAAGGATCCTATAAAATCTAAAGGATGTTATTGTTTGTGTGTGGATGATCATATTGTTTGGAATCCTAGTCCACCAGTCCCTAGCTACTTTTGTGATTATTTTATCTTGATCAATAAGGTCGTTGAGCCGTCCATTGAGATCATATTTGTCATTTGCAAAGCTACCATATTGTCTTAATGATGCTAATGAAAAATCCATTGTTCACCTTAATTTTCCAAGTATCAAGGCCTCCACCAGGGATCAAAGTCCAAGATGCTAAATCCTTAGAAACAAAGGGAATTGGATGGTGGAAAAACCTACCCAACCAAATCTATATCAAATTGATGTAGCCCCCAAGCAATGGGCATCAATGCTCAATAAGAGAGAGGTGTCATTCCAACAACATATAGCTACCATCACCAAATCCAACTTTATCCATGGGAGGCCTATGTGTATTACTTATACCCTCCAAGGCTCCTCAACTAGGAGTGCATTATAACACCTCACTGGACACATAAGAAGCCTAACTGGGCCACCTCATCCACTTCCCCTATGAGTCACTGTTAGTTCTCTACCAATCCACCATCTAGATTCTAGGCCCTTAACCATTAATTATGACTTTTAATACCATGAGGGCCCTAACCAAAAAAGAGGAGAAAAGTCACTATCAAGACCTCCACTAGGGATAAAAAAACTAGGATGTTGATTCTATAGAAACAAAGGAAATTGGATGGTGGACAAAGCTACCCAACCAAATCTAGATCGAACGGATCTAGCCCCCAACAACCAATGCTCAATAACAGAGAGGTGTCATTCCATTAGCATATAGCTACCATCACCAAAACCAACACTCATCTACGGGAGACCTATGGGTATACTTAACCCTCCAAGGCTCCTCCATTAAGAGTGAACTATAATACCTCGGACACATTAGCAGCCTAAATGGGCCACTTCAATATCCACTTCCCATATGATTCACTACTAGTTTCATACCAATCCACCATCTAGAGTTGTAGGCCTCTAACCATAAATTATGACTTTTAATAGCATGAGGGCCCCAACCCCTCACAATCATGATTAGTCTCCGGGTCGGGGTAGGCCTACTGACTTCCTTACAATATAATAATCCACGATAAGTCCAATCGTGGGCGTGGCGTTCTTCCCCCCTTATTTAAGCTATGTCCTCAGAACTTAAAGCTAGAAAAGTTCCTTTTTAGGCTTCCTTCCTATTCCCATGAGTCGTAATCATCCGTATAACCTTTCCATCGAACTAGATGTTCAGTTACTATACAATTTCACAATCGTTTAGTTTTAGTATCCAAGATTCTGTCAGGTTCAAGTCGAGTCACACCTGATAATTCTTCTGACAGGTCCAATCGATCTCCAAAACCAAGATGATCCCCTTCACATGGACTTTTCTTAAGGTGATCGACATGAAATGCTAGGTGTCATATCTATCGGTGGATAGTTTGTAACGCTTTTTGGTATGGATTATGTTTGAATCTTTTGAGATTAACAAATATATCTAATCCCCTCCTTGAAAATCTCAAGGCGGTCTTTTCAAATTAGCATAATGCTTGTCCCTAATTTGGGCACATTGGACATTCTCACGAGCTAATTGTAGCATTTCTTGCATATTGTGCATGAAATCTACTACCTTCTAAACTTGATCGTTCAAGTTTCAACTGAAAGGGTGATCTAGGTTGATAACCATACATACGCATAATTGGGCTATAACCAATAACCAAATGCTTACTACTATTATAGGCAACTCAATCAAAGTTAGATACCTCTTCTAATGAGATTTCCACCATGAGACATGTGCTCAAAACATATGTTCTTTAACCACACACTATGTCTTCTTATGATGATCAAGTATAAACTAGAATTCGAACTATGATTTGTCAATCATAATTTTTGAATATTTTATTCCATACTTGTAAATAAGAGAACATAAATATTACTATTCTTAGAAGACATATGATTTGCTCTAAAAAAACCCTTTTCCCAAGTAAAGTCTTTGACTTATAAACTAACTATAAGATGCCACTTAAGAATTTTAATTTTCAAATTTTTCTGACTCTAGACATGTCACAAAGTGTCATTCCAAAGTTAAGATTCAATCTAGAATGCATCTAGATCCAATTACTCTTAAGTTATGATCTAGAATAACTTAAGATTTATCAAAACTTCAATACGTGAAATTTTGACTTTTGGTCAGTTTAACTATCTAACTCACCTGAGCTTGTGGGATAATTTTCTTTTCAATTGGAAAAAATTTAAGCCAAAAGTTCCTACATATTCTATGTACGTAACCCTTTGCAAAAGACTCATAATGGTTGTGACTTACAAGCAATACATATAAGCTATAGTATCAATAAATGTTGTTACACTATAAATTCAAACAACTAACTCATAAGTAACGCTCCTGATTTGAGTAGTTGTACTTGATTTAGCAATATTTTATTGTTTAGATGTGGGCCCAATTTCAAAACACCACATTCAATCTAGTTCTAAATTCTTCCTAGGTCAATAACTAATTCTCATCGAAAGAAGATCTGACCCCCACACGTGTGGTATGACCTTCAATATGGCCTGTAGATAGGAAATGATGTTAAGAACACTTAGATTTCATTTAGATCACAAAAGAAACAAAGTTTATAGCGGTAGGCTCTCTAAGGCATGACTATGGAGAGGTGATGGTACATAGAAAAGCTCTTCCCCACCTCAAGTTAGGTGAAAATCTAGTGTGTAATAAGGAAGATAATTGAGCATTTTTGCCCTAATTTGCCATTATAGCCTAACCCTTGAGTTTTGCCATGCTGGTGGCTAGATT
Organism: Diphasiastrum complanatum; assembly: GCA_029204225.1. Classification (NCBI taxonomy): domain Eukaryota; kingdom Viridiplantae; phylum Streptophyta; class Lycopodiopsida; order Lycopodiales; family Lycopodiaceae; genus Diphasiastrum; species Diphasiastrum complanatum. Next base: position 15,262,903 of record CM055114.1, on the reverse strand, counting down.
GATCAACCTACTGCATGATTTTAGAGATTTGGCCCTATAATGTAGGAATCATCCCCAAACAAACTTGACCAATCCTATGAACAGTTAGAAATCAGAGTTAATCTGATATACATTTTATGTAAGCTCTAAATGTGATGATGTAATTATTGTACAATTTATTTGGTTTACTGTACATGGTTGTGATCGGGACGTGACCCATTAGGATATATTGATCGGGCACTGATCCCGTAGACGACTACTTGGGTTAGCCGGGTAGCCACACATAGGAAGAATTAGCATGTACAGAGTTATTATAGTACTTGCTATACTTGGGGGCATGTCCCAAGTTTGTCGGTCGAATTTGGCCATATTGGGCCCGACCTTAGTTTGACGGGTGGTAGGCCAATTTTAGGACACCTACATTTTCATGCAGTTTGTGAATACTCTATATGTACATCGTTTCTTTGTAATCTATTAACTTTTGTTGTGCCATCTTTGAGAGCTTGTGAGGAGTGGCTATGGTGATTGTGTGATGCGATCTGCATACTGCACTAGATTCTATTGGAATTTCAACTTGAACATGATCTAACCTATTCTAGAGTAGATTTACACGTGGCAACATAGCCTCACATGTGTGGGACCCACCAATATACATATCTACATGGTTTAATTGAGCTAGATTTGCCAAATTTGACAATTATTCACACAATTCTCATAAATATGCATATATTTTTACTAACTAGTTTATGCATTGGCATATAAACTTAGTCCAAGAAACATGTTGTAGATTAATAGGAATAAGAACTTGCTCAAGGAAATCATGATTCCACAACGAATCACTACATATCGTATCTCAAAGATCTCACATAATTTGTATACATTACCTATTTAATTGAGAACCTTGTAGCCCAGTTAACTCTAAGAGAAAATATTTTTCAAAGAGGGCTATTTTGCAAGATATTAAACCAAAATATCAATCGGAGATTATCTCAAAAGAATATATTGTTTAAGAGAGAATTTCATTCCTTGCATCAATTTCTCATGGATCCCAGCTCTCACTAAGATTAAGTTCATCACAACCAACAAGGAGCGAGTTTCAACAAACCATAATTTTCTTGTAATCGAAGTTTCTAGTTCTGATGCAAATCGATCGAATTCATAATCAATAAATTCTTGTCTGTACAAAAATGTTTTTTAAAATTTCCCTAAATTTTCTAACTAGATTTGTTCATACAATCCTTAGAAGATCCAAGCATTCATATAACATTTCAGAACATTTTTGACCCTAAAAAAAAAATCCTTTTACGCTGGTATCACCAACGATATGTTCCTTGATAACATACCCTTAGGATTTGCATGGGGCCTTAAGGAATATCAGAGTATTTTCTGTCAGAAATGGTGAACTCTTGCAACTTTGTCGCAGCACGAACAAGACACGAAGGTCGAACAATTCGCGACAGTCAACGTGTCTTTGACTCGAAGCACGAACGATTCGCAAATCAATCGTGAATCGCAAACACACCTCCAGAACCGCAAACCGCAAAAGGGACGCAAAACGAAAACTATGAAAGGAAACGAAAAGAACGAAAGCAAACGGGAGATAATGAATCAGACGAAGAAAAATCTTTTTTTTGCCAGCTGCCAGCTCAACGGGCTTCGAGCCCAGCTGAAACGAGTAGCAACGACGGAGACTAACTAACTAGTTGATTAGTGTTAACTAGTCATGTGATTCTATGTTTAGCTATCTTACTATCTATCAAAAAACGAAAGGCTATAAGGTCAGTTACCTAAAAGATCCTACCTGCATAGGGTTTGTCAAATGGATGTGTGACATTATATTTGGCATTGATAAAAATGCCACTATATCAGTTTCAAATCTTGGGTACTTACTTCAATCATTTGATGAAGAGCCGGTTGATTTTGCAACAATATCATATCAAATATTTATCAAAGCACTGAAAGAGTCACAAAATATTAGGTTGTGGGGAGCTCAGTTGAGCCATTTGGCTGCCCGTTCAAATTTATTGAATGAAGTAGAAGCAGGGCTTATGACAAGAATGGTCACTCGGACTGTGGAGCATATGTTTGAAGACGTTGCTGAAACAAGTGCAACACATCTAACTGCGGGAAGAGACGTAATTCGAAAGTTGAGGCAATGGATGCTGATGACTCCCAATAGCTGATTGAAAAACTAATGAAAGACCAACAAGCTCCTGCTAGTATGATTGAAGAAGAAGAGGAAATGGCTCAAAGCCCTAACTTCCAAAAGGAAATTCTTGAAGATGACATTGAGAAACAGGTGTACGAGAAGGACCACCAATTACCAATAGAAACTAAGGAGAAACCCGAAAAGGTGAATGTTAGTCTACTACTACAGAAACCCTAAAATTTGATTTGTTGGACTTAGTTTCTATGACAATTTATCCAACGTTGCAGACATTCTTGACTAATACCGAAAATTTGATTGAATATATTAAAACTCAGGAATTATGAGTTTAGTAGGCTCCATGGTCGAATAGAAGATCAACAAGAGTTAATTGCTAAATTATCTGCTGATGCTGCTAAAGTGCTGGAATTAATTATGCCGATTAACAGAAAAGATACTGAGATAGATGATTTAAAGAATAATGATGAAGTACAGCTACAATTGATAAAGGAAAAAGACTTGTAGAGAGTCCAATTGCTGCGAGAGGTCGAAGAAAACCTACGCAACCAAGCAGCTCGCCGCAGTTCCAATTTCCATCCCATTGGCACAACAACAAGGTGCAATCACTACCTAGATTGGCATTACTACCTATTCCTCCTAGAGCTCGAGGCCTAGTAGTGAGAAACCCACAACTAGCTTCTCAGCAGTTTTGAACATGGTCGAGGTGACCAAAGAATCCTACTATCTCAAGGAAGAAGCATCGGGCTTTATCCCATGCATTTCATAGACGGAGCTAATGGTGAGTTAATACTGATCTACGAGAACCAGCTTTGTGGTACATGATTCAGAACTCCCATAAAATGTTATGGATGTGGAGAGAATCATAGGATTGCCAAATGCCTTAACAAGCCGCAAGGCAATTTTGTACCACTTTACCAAGATTGTGGGTACGAACACCCATATGTCGTGTTTCCAATGAGAAAGGATAAACAATGAGATGTCTCTTTCCCATTGCACCTAATGAGTGTGGTAGGAGAATCCAAGGCATCTACGATGCCTGTATTCAACTAGACCAGAGCACAGAAAAGACTAGAAAAAGAACCAAGTTGAACCAAGTCTGCTACTATAGGTCATGTTAGTGGCTCATCATGTTCTCTATATGTTAGTGAATACCCCAATCCCATAGTTGAACAAGGGAACATTAGACACATGAAAGAATGGGTAAGAGAACCCCAAGCCTTAGATCAAGAGACAATCCGAGAGCGACAACATCAACCTAAGGGTGAACAAGCTTTTCCATGCTTCCTAGTGAATCCAAGGTTGCTACCGTTCATCCATGAAATCGGATAGAATGCACGAGCATTCTGGTATGAAGATCTCTTTTCATAGCCTAGGAGGTGAAAAAGGACCATAAAGGTGTTTAAGTCGATCTATTGAGAGGAGATGTCTGAATACCATTAGGCACCCTACTCAAAATGCATCCAACCCTCTGAGAAGAATTGAAAACATACATAGATGGACCAAGCAGCGATAGAATAGAGACACATCCTACTAATCTGGTGCAATTTGAAAGAGCCGAAGAATCACAACCAATCCACCAAGTAGGGGTAGGATGGGAAATGGATTCTAGATACGTAACGATCCCAATCATGTATCGGAGGTTTCCACGAGAATCAGCCATAGTCGATAGAGAATTAGGAGTGAATATCATCTCCTCCAAGCTATATCACGACTGGGGACTTACTCATATGGTAAGCACTCCTTTCACTATCTGATTAGCTGACCAATCTAGTGTGAAACCATTAGGCATAGCCAAGGAAATATATAACAAAGTAGCAGGAATCCATTTCGTGCTAGATTTTGTAGTCTTGGAAATCACATCGTTTTGCAAAATCGCGATTATGTGGCTAACATCGATCTTGATACCTAGATTACAAAAGCGACTGACCAAAGAGCCACGGTTGCTAGGTCTACCACAACAATCCATTCTGACGAGGAGTCAGATGACGGACGTCGTTGGAGGAGAATTATCATTCGTGATGATTGGCAAACTGATGTAGTAAACTGGACCGAAGCCCTAGCTATGATGGATTGCTTGCAGTTTCATGTTGCATCTACCGAACAATTACCAAAGTGAAGGTCTACCGTAGATGATTTCTCCGATGAAGATGACATCTCGATAAAGAGATGAGCAGAACCAATGAAGTAACCTGACGAAGGCCATCAAGATTCCATGTCGCATTTTATGATGAGCCTAGAGGCTATACCCTAAGACCCACTGCAAAGAGTCTGTAGTGAGAAGGAAATAGAAGTTCTTTAGGTGTTTACCTGGGAGGAAGGTTGAGAGTACGAGGATAAAGATTTTTTTCGATACGTTGATCCTCACCATTTCAAGCATGTGTCAAGATCTCGAGGAACTAGATCCATGTGAGGATGAAGCTCTATACAAGCTAGAAGTCTCATTTTGGGACAATAACATCAAGATGGTAAAAGACCCAAAAGCAGATTATTGATCCAATTCATTGAGGCATGCCAAGGGTAAGGAGCCTGTCACTTTAAATCCCCCATCTAGAGGCTCTCCAAAAGGAAAAGCTCTCATCCCCATTGCACAATTGGGTCCGAAGGCATCTAAGAGCGTCAAAAAACTTGACAGGGCCTTGAAAAGGATGGAAATCAACAATATGCCAATCACCAGTCTGCCTTGAGAGTGCAAGCCCCTTTATAAGGCTAAAATCAATGAGTGGAAGGCCAAGAGCGATAAAGGAGGAATCAAGACCAAGTTCATGACCACCCAAGAAATGCACGAAAAATTTTGGAAGGACACCGTAGAAGAACCCAAGCCTATGCCTGACGTGCCACAATACTTCAAGGACTATGAGATGGACGAAGTGGTATTGGTCATGCCTCTAGAATCATTTTTATATTTCTTCTCTCAATGAAAGATGTAGATTTGTGAAATTCCAGGAGAATGAAATTTAATTCACCAATATGATTGAGAGCAGCTACAACTTTGATTAGAGCTACCTTTGAGGTATCAAACCCCTTAAATTTTTTTTTGCATAAGCTCAACCCATCAAGCTTTATGACCTCTCAAATCAGGTTGATTGCAAAAGTATTTCAAAGGTTAATGTTCTCATTATAGCATGAGATTGAATAAGATCAAAAAATGCTTCTCCTAGTCTATTTCACACCACTTGCACTAATTCATTATCCTTAATAGGATTTCCTATACAATCAAGCTCTTTACATAACTTAAACTCTCAAAACATATTGAAAACCAATTGCGTTCTTCCCTTTGAGGCATTGAAGGATTTGGTAGCCTAGAAGTGTTCTTAGACTCATAAATGGTTTGTAGAGTCTCCCAAGCCTCTTTGACCAACACATAAGCACCTCCTACCTTGAGCATTTCATTTAAAACATTTATCCTAATAGCATGCAAGGCTATCTTGCACCTTTTCTTGTACTATGATGTTTTTTGAGGGTGGATTGGGTTATCTTCCAACCCAAGCATGATATCCAAAAGAACTTGGATCATAATAATGGGCTTCATTCTTAGCTTCCAAAAGAAATAATTAGCTGATGTTTTATCACTAGATTCCATAAAAAATGCATTCATGGAAGTCACATAATCAAGATGAAAGCCAACAAAGTACAAGAGATGTTAGAAAAGATGTTTGGATTTTTATCTCACGTCCTTTGAGTCTTGAATAGAGCCTACTTGCCTATTCAACAAGATTTACAAAATCTTAGACTTTATTTATCCAAACAAATTGAAACTAGTTCAATTTGAAATAAATAGTAAAAAACCACCTCCACTTTGATCACAAGATTCACAAAGGGATGGGAATTCACTTTAAGTGTGCAAAGGCCCTCAAATGGATTAAGGGAGGTAGAGAAAAAAAGGACTGGAGCAAATTGACTTGCATTAATAGTATGAATTCAACGCTAGCTATCAAAGGCAAATGGAATAAGATAAAACATACAAATATGGTAATGCAACAATGCACTCAAACGACCAATTATATTTGACATACCAATTGTTGAAATGGGCATTTACCCATTGTAAGTCTTCTAAAGAGAGATTGGCATTTCACCCATTCGTTTTAAAATTTGTATGTTAATTTCCACTATGTTAGTGTTGAGCTTTATACTTAGAGATTTAATACATCCAATATGTGGAGGAATTATCTTTCTAGTGACCTTTACTGTTCGTAAGGGTCAATTGAGAAGTTACCTTGAGCACATTAGGGGGCATAACTTTCAAAATTACTTGAACCACCATAAAGAGCTCTAGAAACACCATTCCCTTACTTGAAGGATGAGCAAAAAAATTTACTTACTTTTAACTAATACACTTGTAATGTGTGATGCAAAAGAAAAATAAAAATTCACGATTGTCGTCTACAATAAATTGCTTAATCAAATTGGTTAGAAGCTTAGCAACAATAAAAGAATCTTCAAAGGCATGTATATTCTATTATGGAGTTTATGACTTATGGTTCAAGTAAACTTTATGGAGATTACTTGTGCACGTTGAGTTGAAATTTTTATTTTAAGCTCAATAAATTTGAGTGAATGCTCTACTACAATATTTTACTCGATTTATTGGAAGTGTTGTAGGCTTTTTTGATGTTGGCATGAAAAGTTTCTAAGACCATCCCATTACTATGTGCATTTCTCTCATCATGGTAGTGATCTTAACTTTTTGGTTTCTTTTAATATATTGAACATACTTCACTAAAGGCAATTTCAGGTAATTATTTAGGCAAACCTTACAATAAAAAGGTTAGTTTATAAAAAAAAAACCCAAAAAGCTTGAAAGTTGACATTACATTACAAAAGAAAACCTCAAAGGTGACATACTACTCCACAAAACTCTCATGTGAAGAGTCATTGAGAGATTGATACTTAGCCATGAAACATTTTGGCATAATGTGCATGTGGAAAGATTAGAATGCACATGCGCAATGTGGACAACCAGTGATTGGTCGTACACACATGGAATGTGCATGTGCTATGTGGCAACTAGTCATTGGCTATCCATATAGCCCATTGTATGGTATTTAAAATAAAAGTAACCGCAAAAGAAGAGCACTCATGGGAGTATTTTTGTGGGTGAATCCCCACTCCCTTCCAAGGGCCTTGATGTACTTCCCTCCATGTGCAAAAGATTTGTGCTAGCCCAGCCTAGTCAACATTTGGCACATGGCATAAGATGATAAGCTCAAAATTTTACTAAAAACATAAGCCCCCCTCCCCCTGGTTTGAGCCTTGGAGGCCTACTCTTGTCTATATGTGAGGAATTTGAACTTTGAACCCAACAACACTTGCCACATGGCGAACGTTGATGGGCTCAAAATTTCACCTGAATGCACTTCCTTCCATGTGTTTGGTGTTTGGGCCTAGCCCAATCAACATTGGCGAATGTTGAGATGCTCAAAGTCTCACCTGAAGGCTGAACACACCTACTACGTGCAAATTTTAGCTCTCCGTTTATGTTTCCCACACCATCTCATTTCCCAACACGCTAAGACAAAAAAAAAAAGAATAACTTTGAAATATATCCTTGTGGAAGAAATTACAAGCCTCATTATGTTTCAATTGCATGTTCAAATGCACTGAACAATTTGTTTAGGGCCTAAAAGTGTCTAATAGAGTCCATTCCCATGCCACATATATTGAATCCAGGATTTCTATTGGGAACTCCATACTTGACATCCAATTTCCATGAGTTTTTCATCTGCATGTCCTGTTGGCCATGCCTCGCCATGCCTCCATAGGAGGGCCCTTCCAAGGCTTGCCAAAAAACTACAACCCATTGAAAAAAAAAACTGAATTTTTAATTCACCTATCAAGAAATTTTTTTGTAGGTTTCCATAGCCTACATGTTTTGAGTCTCTTATAGTCTATGAGCCTATCAATTATTAAACTCTCTATATTCATATAAACTAGTAATTAAATTTTTTAATCTAAAGATTTAAAAAATAATTAGTTTGGCTCTAGGCTCTAGTAAATTTTTTGGCTTGGCCCATAATGAAGTGATGACAAGGTGCACGTGCATGCCATTTTAGTCTATTGTTAAACCGTGAAATCAGTTTTTCGATTTTTACAAAGGAAATGATGATTCCTCACAGAACGTAATCTGTGAGGCAAATTTTTTTACAGGCACCTTCTGGACACCGGAAGGTGCGTGTAAAAAAAAATTTACGTCAAAAAAAAAGAAAAAAAATTTAAAAACAGAATTCACGGGTGGGAAGGGCCGGCTCCTCGGCCCTTCTGCCCGCGGAATACTGTGCGCCCTCGGGCCTCCGACCTCGGGCGCACAGTATTCCGGGGCGGAAGGGCCTCGGAGCATGACCTTCCCCCCCATAAAGATCATGCAAGTATTTTTACAGTGTTATTGAACTTATGAATATCCAAGACTTCAATAGATTTTTTTTTATTTTTTTGAGGCTTCTCAATATAAATCCCATAGGCTTTTTGGCCCAGGAGCTACTAAAAAGCCTATCAAATTGTTTTAGCTTTGATGTAGTAGCTGTAAGCTATTTGTGACAATTTGCTAAAAGTTGAGATATCACTTTTAAGTGAGTTCAAGCATATAGTAACTTTTTTTTTATATGTCTACTTTTTTATGAGGCCCCTCTATTTATTTTTATAAATTTCTAACAATTTAATGGGTGGCATACAACAAAGATTTTCATGATGTATAAATCACCTTATTTTAAATATTTTTTGTGTTAGTTTTTTTTTTTTTGCATACATGATTAAGCGACTAGCGGTTGTTAGATACAACATACACACAACCTCGCAAGGCCATTTATGGAGCTAGGCTCCTCAGATGTCTCTACACACTAGTCAAGATTCGAGTTGCACATTTTTTATCACAGTCAACAACTCTACCCATACACCCCATTCCGACGATGGACTTTGTGTTGGGATTTTAGGGTTTAACAGTCATCAACTCTACCCAGCAACTCTAACCATACACCCCACTCCGATCGACTTTGTGTTAGGGTTAAGGGTTTAACAATCAATAACTCTATCCATACACCCACTCCGATGGACTTTGTGTTAGGGTTTAGGATTTAACAAGAGAGCAAGTCTACCCATACACCCACTCCGATCTACTTTGTGTTAGGGTTTAAACCCTAAACCCCCCCCCCTTATCGGGGCAAACGTGATGACGGAGTCCGGATTCTGAATCTCGATGAGACGACAAAATCATATACAATATATATAGGAAACTGCCAGTATGCACATGCGCTCTCTCTCCCTGTCTCTCGCGCTCTCTCTCTCGATCGATCGATCGGAGATTCGGATGGACTTCTGATCTGCCGTTGCTGCTGCTGCCTGCCCACATACATACAAAGTGCAAACATACGAAAGTGGAGTAGTTGTAAATATTATACAACGGACGTGGGGCCCTTTCCGCACCGCAGCCTGCACGACAACAAAGAGAGCGGAAGCACTGAGTGGCAGCAAAATGGACAAGAAATGTCAAGATTCCGGGATTTTATTACATCAGGATTTCAAATCTATGGAGGGAATCCAGCGGCGCCCATCCATGAATCGGGAATCACGTTCCATCCTTCTGCAGATGTGAAACACCTGTATGGAATCTTGATTCTTGGGCAATGGGCCCTCAGGGCTCAAAGAAAAGTTAGGCGCATGAATGCGGAGATACACTAGGAACGTGGGCGACGTGGGCGCTATGCCCTACGGTCTGACTTGCTGTTGCTGCTACGTTAGTCCAAAATCCAAATATGTATCTATGCTTCTGACTCCTGACTCCTGAGCAATCAACAATTCTTTGTCAGCAATGAAGAAAGAGCACAATTAGCTTAACTTTGTCCTCAACCTATTGATGCTTAATTGCAAGTCCAAATATCTCCAGACTCCAATAGGTTGAGACAACTTGAGAGCAAAGTTGAGCTGATTGGATTAACTTCGTCCTCAGCTTATTGGTGCTCAAGTCCAAGTCCAAATATCTCCAGACTCCGATAGGTTGAGAGCAAAGTTGAGCTGATTGGATTAACTTTGTCCTCAGCTTATTGGTGATTAAGTGCAAGGCCAAATATCTCCACACTCCAGTAGGTTGAGAACAAAGTTGGGCCCATTAGCTAAACTTTGTCCTCAGCTTATTGGTGCTGAAGTGGAAATCCAAATATCTCCACACTCCAATAGGTTGAGACCTGAGAACAAAATTGAGCTGATTTTGCTTGCCGTTCATAGCTGCAAAACAATTCACGGTTGCTCGAAATTTAGATATCTGGATTTGCTCTTTAAGGACCAACAGGTTGAGAGAACAAAGGAGCTGATTTTGCTCTTTGTTCATAGCTACGAAACAATTACTGATTGCTCAGGAGTCAGACACTGGATATTTGCATGTGCACATAGGGACCAATAAAGTTGACAGCAAAGTTTAGCTCATTTTTGTTCTTTGTTCATAGGTGTCAACCAATTAGTGATTTCTTATAGGTTGCTGAAAAAAGATTTCAAGGCAACCCTACAAAGACCTACAACATTTTAATGTGAGGTAAAAATCTAATGATGAATCCTATGAATTTAGAATCTTTAATTTAAACCCGTGCATTTTTTGGAGGTAAAACACCATGCAACATTTTATTATATGGGGGATGATCTTTATATTGACCTTTATGAGTGATAAGGGTCCTTTGAGAAGTTAAGCCGAGCTTGTTACATTGAGACATAACTTTGAAAATTATAATTTGAAAAACAGGAAGACCATTTCCTTACCTACATACTGAGGAAAAAAAACTTATTTACTTTCACCCACCATGATTGAAAGATGTGATGCAAAAGAAAATAATTCGACATCAATTTTTAATATAAATCGATTCATTGAATTGGTCAAAAATGTTACCGGTAGTATAACATCTTTATGGGCAAGCAGATTTTTGACTATGACCTTATGTGGCTTATTGAAAATATACAAATTACGAAAAAAGTTTTTCTGCGGGGAATAGATTTACACCTAAGTTAAAAAATGTTGAGAGAATCCTTTAATGAAGCTTAAAGTATTAGAATAATACCTTTACATTTGATATTTGTAATTAAAAAAGATGCATTTTTTCACATACGAAAAAAGCACGAAATTTGGAACTAAGGGTGGAAAAAAATGGAAGAGAAATAAGTGAAGAAGGCCCCAATACTCTTTGTTAATTGGTTGAGCCAACTTCAGATGGCCACAACCCTTTTCAATAAGGTGGGACTTATCCCTAGGTGGCATCCTACATGGCATGAATGGATACCAACATGTGGTCATCTACTCACCATGGGAGGTCTTCATTTGTATTCACTAACTCTCAGTAACGATTGTGGACTTAAGTCTAATGAATGTCACAACTATATTATGAATGCAAAATCTTTTAAAATGGGAAATGATGGAGAGACCTGATTCTACTTCTACTTTGCTACAACACGAACTGAATCAGATCCTAAACTAATTATATCTAATCTACACTTGCACTAACCCACAAAACAAGAACAAGAAACTAATTTAACAGCATATTGATAGCCCAAGGATCAAGAAACACACATTTCTTGATTATGGACTACCAAGAACATCAAGAAATGGACTGTCAAGAGATTTACAAGTCCTACACCACAATCCAATCCAAGATGGTTTACCACAATGTTGATCCCTACATCAATCCACGAAGCATAAATGAAAGAAATCAAGAAAGCTAGTCCTCCCTAGATCCACAACCACAACTCCCTATAAAGCTAGTTCTCCCTAGATCGACAACCACACACAAAGGAGATGGAGAGGCAAGATCATCAATGCATCACTCAAGAAACAAGAATGATCAAGGAGCTCAAGGATGCATCAAACTCATGGAAGCTATTTCTCATTGAAGCATGGAGTAGATACAATACACAAAAAGCTCCCTTCTACAAAGGGTGAGCCTCTTAAATAAGCAAGAGAGCTCCTTAGGTGGCATCCTAGTGGCATTTCCACATTACACAAATTACAAGTGGAATTACCTTCTTTACTAGAGGTCACCATCAAAAGGTGGCTCACTCTACTTTTTGAAGAGGGGTCTACTTGCATTTATTACATTTGCCTAGAAATACTAGTTCCTACATGGTCATTCCATCTTTCAGGATTCATCATGGGGCTCACACAGTTTCTATCTGTCTTGCTTAACTGGTGCTTCTCGGCTCTCATACTTGGCTCTCAATCTTAGTTCATCTTGTCTTCTCAGAGACCTCTTCGGTCTAAGGTGAGAGGTGCTCTTGGGTAGCTATGGCCGAGTATCTTGGGAATCGTCAGAATCAGCCAACATTGTCTCACAAAGTCTTTTAGAACTTTCATAAAATGCTCAAGGTAGAACATCTATCTAGTGTGCACTGGCCCAGCAAAGGAAATTTCATCAACCAAATGCACAAGTACATGAACTTGTATATCCATGAAAGAAGTTGAAAAATCTAAATCTAACAAGCACATAGTTTCAATTATTTCTTGTTGTTTTGAATGCATTTCACTCCATTTGATCTCCTTTGAGGTGATCCACCTACAAGATAAACATTACATAAAATAATGTACAAATAACGGGGCGCATTGTTTTTGTATTGTCATGTCAATTTTAATGTCCCTAGTCACAAATGAGTTTTGTAAATACCTAAGAATTGATGCTAATTTGTACAAATTACTTCATAGATTGTCTCCTAAGCAACCTCAAATAGCAATCAAAAGAATGAATTGCAACATCTTTAGCCAATCGTGAGATTTTAATCCACTTAATTTGTCATCTTTGGTGAAAGAGTTGCACAAGGAATGCGCATAGCCAGTTGGAGTTCTTATTTGTCTTATGGCATTTTTTACATGTGAGAGCTCTCCCTTTGTTAGAATCCATGACACGCTAGGAGTAATTGTCATCCCGCTTTTATTGTTTGGAATCCAATAAGTTTTCTTCACCTTAGTCACCTCCAAGTCTTGACGTGCTACAACAGTGTCCTTTGCACCAATTATAGGTTTCCATATAGATTCACCCACATTTTTGTATGTATGCATAGGATCCAAGAGGTGATTGATTAAGAGATTATTCCAATAGGGTAATCGTTGGAATATTGACAATCTCTTCATGCTTGGAATTGACTTATCCCAAGAATCGTTCACATCATGTTGTTTGATCCACTCGTCGTACCATTCTTTTACTCTCATTCTGATGGGTGGAGGTGTGATTAAAGGGCATCTTCTGGTCTTCCCCAAGCTTGTGTCCAAAAATGATGATTGATTGGTAGGTATTTTTGATGATTTTTGCACACAACTTTCCTCAACAAATTTATACTATGACGACTTTCCAAATTTGACCCACATATGTAGCATGCTTTATATCCAAATGTTGTAAAACCTACATTTATGATTGCATTAGAAAGTTCGAATATATTTATGAGATGTAATAGATCGCGATAATATCATTAATAATACAAATGAAGATTAATCATACCTGATAATCATTCACTCAAACCGGGATAATCATGTGTTGTCCACATTAGAATTCCACGAAGAGTGAAATTTCTTTCTTGCAAAGGCCTTGAGATGTCATACGCATTGACACCATTCCAAAGCTTGGACAATTCTTCAATCAAAGGTTCGAGGTAAGCATCCATGTTCTTAACCTTGTATTTTCCTGGAACCAATAGAGCTAGAAACAAATGTCCCGTCTTTATACTTAGCCATGGAGGAATATTATAATTAACAAGAGCAACTGGCCACGTGGACCATGTTGAGGCTCGAACATCGAAAGGATTTATGCCATCCATTTCTAAACCAAATCGTAAATGACGAGGTTCATTTTTGAACTCGGACCATCGCTCATCAATATGTTTCCATGCAGGTGAGTCACTTGGTACCCACATAACATCATCCGTAGATTGATTCTTAGCATGCCACTCTACTAGTTGTGCCAAAGACCTGCATTGAAACAAACGCTGTGGTTGTGGAATGACAAGAAAAGGACGTAACACCCTAAACATCTGTTTTCTATTGTGATGTGCCACATATTGGACATTGATCTTTTTCTAAAGGCACACCCCTATATAAAACGTGGTCATTTGGACATGCATGAATCTTTTCGTAATCCATTCCAAGTTTCGAGCTTCTTTTTGTGTTCCCGACATCACATTGTCTTTTGGAAGTATTTTTTGTAATAAACTGCAAAATAATATTGTGTTTGTAAAAATGAATGCATAACCCTAAATCCTAACAAACAATATAATGCATTTAGAGTTTATACATACCTGAACAATGACGTAACACTACTAGAACTCCATTTGTACATAGCTTGTAAGTTTAGAAAGAGAGTGTTGTTGCCAGTCGAGAAAAAGATGCTTGTGGATACAAGGGAGTGTCGGCTTCTTTGCGCAGTAATATCTCGTTTCATCATCATGCAACTCTTCACTTTCATCCATGTTCTCTCCACACGTTGATTGTGCACGTTCATTATTGGTTGTAAAATATGATTCAAACAAGTCATCCATTGCTTCATTGTGTAGTACCTCAGTATCATTATCATGAGCATCATCTTCAACTGCAACGTCTTCCTCATAAGATGTTTGCATGAGCAATCCACTAGTTTCTTCTATTTGTTTCATTCTTTGTTCCCGCATTTGTATCAAGACTTTTCTTCGCTTGGAATTCAAATACAGATGGCGGATCAAGACCATGTAATGGCATTCAATGGTGTGTCTAAACAAGTCAACAGAGAATGTGTCATTTAAACGAGTCAATGGTTACCTAAATATCCTAATATCAAAAATATATAATAAATGCAACAAATGCGTTAGCTTTTAAAACAAACCTCAATCTCTTCTGGATTTGATGTTTGACCATCCGCACTACTTTCATACTTCCAGAAGTGATAATTGACAATGCGTCTTTGACGCATCACTTGCCCGTTGCATCGGCGTAGGTGCACCACATTCGTTCTTGATAATAATTGGCCTACAAAAAACTGTAATTACGTTGTTTCTTACAAATATCGATAATAGTTAGCTTGCAAAAAAATCATTGTAGAATATGGTATATTGACTTCACATAAAACTTACCTTATTGACACTTATGCGCTCGTCACTAGATTCTCCATTTGATAAGCTACACAAACATCCATCAAAACATTCAATTTCTAGTAAAGTATTTCAAATTTCTTAAGCTTCTTAAATTTGTTCTTTGCATGTAACAGATTTATAACCTTTGCTTTTTGAACTATTATCCCCTAAAAATGCTCTTCATACTTGATTGATTGATCTAATTCTTGTCTAGCATTGATTGTGTTTGTAATTCTATAGCATTAATTGTATTGCCATGAATACGTTTTTCACAATTTTTTCATAATGTGATTTTTTTTTATTTTTAGATCTTCGACTAAATAATTATTGTCCAACATATGATAGAATTCATTTCATATTTGATTTGTCTGTTCAGCATTCGTTGGTATTGTTTGCACACAACCATGAGTGGCAGTGGCAGTGGCAGTGGAAGTGGTAGTGGTAGCGGATGTCATCGATCCAGATCTGTGTATGAAGATTATGTCGCTAGCTTGATTGGTACCATGCTGTCTAAACAAAAGACGGTTGTTAAACACAAGAAGGCACCACAGAAGGCCCTTCATCTCCACCCGTTGCTACAGATGAATCGTCCTCCAACCCTCACTACAATATAAATGCCGATGGGGATGTAGTGAGAGATGAAAAGGGACAATTTTTATTAATAATTTGCATTTGTTATGTCCCCGTTATTTTGGAACAAGGCTTTGTAAAAAATGGTGTGATCAACATGGAGAATCAAAATCCAGGATTATGCAGGCAGACATAAATTGTTATTCCTATATTCTGAACACAACAAAATTTTGTCGTAAGGCTTACGTGGAACTCTAAACTCAGGTATTGTCCAACATCATTCAGTTTAAGTGATAAAAAAATCGATTTAAATTTTTGTTTGAAAGAAAAAATAAGTGCAAATCACAAGAAAGGAAAATTTCAATTTTGAATAGTCAAAAATATAAATACAAATCATTTTATAACTATTGTCAAGGTTACAAACAAAAGTTTTCCACTAAGTCATTTGGATTGACTTCAGCAGTTTCTTGAACAATTGTGGATACCTGGAGCCTCTTGAGTAACAACATTTGTAATGATGTTGTACTCTTGCTCTACAACCTCCGCTAAGCCACCCACCTGCAACTTCGTTGGCAAGTGGTTGAGGCTCTTTGCAAATTGGGACAACTTTGCCTATTTCTTGAAACTCATCCAGCAAAACTGAAATACCTGTTAATCTCAGTTTAATAGAACTCACTAAGGTAGAGTCTATAAATGACTTGCACGAGGAGCCGAAAATCAAGACAGAACCCTTGATCGAGCCAGAAATCCAAGTTTCATTTTGATGCTAAAATCACTGAAGAAGAAACTGCAAATGAAAATATGAACGTAGAAAGGCAATCGCCAATGAGAATGCCACGTTTCGATGAAGAATGGCTAGAGGAAGAAAGTGATGATGAAGATGATCATAGCTCTTATACTCATAGGTGGAGAAATTTATGATTGCACTTAGAATTAGATTCAAATGAGTGTATGGACTTAGATAATGACGAGAATGAGGCATTATTTGATGAGCGATGTAATGAGAATATTGACTCGCAATTCAAATATTATTACAAAGACTGCATGCACTAGTATCGCAAAGATTGTATGCACACTATTGGCATGACCTCAAGTTTCAACTTTGAGTATTCAAGTATGTACTGTGGACCTAAGTTGCCCCCCCCCTTCTGGAATGTTGCATTCCAATCGCGTTCTAGAATGTTGTGTTCCGGAAGGTTGTGTTTCAGAACGTAAGAGTCATGTGTTCCAGAATGTTATTGGATTCCATAACCCAGTTAGTTGGATTGTGTTCGAAGTTTACTAAATGTTAGTTGATGGGTTGTGGACCCGAGCAAACCCATAAAGTTGTTTTCCAGATAGGTAAGAGGAATAGCACATAAAATACTTTCTCTGGCTTTGCCTAATCTTTTTTTGTGTGAAAAGTACAAAAATGGAGTAGATCTCCACCTTGTTGTGTGGCATATGACACATAATTTGGTGTTATAATTTGCTTGTGATTTGCAATTCTTTCTTACACACATAAGAGGTGAATTGTTTTTATTTTATTTTGTAGATAATGATCCCTACAAGGAAGGATTATGGACCCACTTTGTGGAAGTAGGAGAATCATGAAGGGAACACTTAGACATAAGAAGGGCATTGAGTAGCCATCAAAAGTCATAACTCATGTAGATACGAAGACCATAAAAAAGCTGGAGTAGTTGACTTCCTCAACCTAGAGCTAGAAAATGAAGTTCATTTCAAAGGGAAGGGACATGTTATAAACTATGACTATAGGATACAACTTTGAGACTGATAACAAGGCTGAATAAAGGGTCACAAGCTTGTTGAGGTGCTTCATGTCTAGGAGGAGAAGGCATACATTGCCATCTACTTGTAGTTACAAGTTCTAGTCATTTTCCAATTCTAAGGAACTCAAACAATTAAGATGCATATACTAGGCATACTACTTATGGACATGCAATTGAGCACTACAAAAAATGTAAAAGGAGAATAAAAAGAAACACACGCTTTTTGTGCGCTCAAACGTATAGCATAATTGGAGGCAACAGGTGCTAGCATGGAGGAAAAATAGTTGATATAGACTTTTCAACAACCTACCATATGTGTAGAATATTTTATCAACCAACAAACATATTCAAGGATTGAGATTGCATAGCTCGGTTTTGGCCTCTAAGATTAATACTAGCTTTACAAGGCCAGAGCTTGACTATGCTTCATTATCATTCCATTTTATTCAACTTGGATTGGCCTCAGACTTTGTAGCACTCAAACTAAGTGTAGTTGCATTCCATTTATCAATAAACTATGTATAAACAATGCAATTGCTTATATTTCATATCTCTTGTACACTGATTTTATTCATAATATATTTTGATGGACTTGGATATGATATTAGGGTTTTCTCACTCCTACCCTCAACCAAATCAAATCTCATTAGCCTCAACCAATCCTCATGAGCCTCACCAATTAATAAGAGTTACCAATGATAATTTAATAAGAGTGACCCTCAAATCTCTCTTTCTTTGTCACACACTCTTCATATCTCTCTTACAAATGATGATTTTGAGGAGAAAAGGAGTTTTCAATTGAGGAGCAAAGGAGCAGATGAGTCTGTTTCTAGCTAAAGAGTGATTCTCAAGAGGAGGAGCTATCATCAATGTTGATTGTGAGAAGCATAGGGGGTGCTAGCTAAGGAGTGGAGTAGATGAGCATGAGTGGTTATCAAGACACACACACTCTCTCTCTCTCTCTCTCTCTCTCTCTCTCTCTCTCTCTCTCTCTCTCTCTCTCTCTCTCTCTCTCTCTCTCTCTCTCTCTCTCTCTCTCTCTCTCTCTCTCTCTCTCTCTCTCTCTCTCTCTCTCTCTCTCTCTCTCTCTCTCTCTCATCTCTTTTCTCAAAACCAAAAATGAATTCCAGAAACTAACTCTCCCTCTCTCTCTTCACACAAAATATCTCTCTAAAAAAACATCACCTTTCTATCTCTCTCACAATTTTTTTTTCACACAATCTCTCTTTTTCCTAGTCATTCACATTCATACATTTCCTTATACAAACACACACACACACACACACACACACACACACACATTACCTCTCTTCTCCCTCTTTCAGCCTCTATCTCTTTTCTTAAAACATAAAATCAAAATCAATTCATTCACATTTCATTCCTTTTTTTATACACACATTACCTCTCTCTCTCTCTCTCTGTCTTCTCTCTCTCTCTCTCTCTCTCTCTCTCTCTCTCTCTCTCTCTCTCTCTCTCTCTCTCTCTCTCTCTCTCTCTCTCTCTCTCTCTCTCTCTCTCTCTCTCTCTCTCTCTCTCCTCAAAACAAAAAATCAAACCCAAAAATCAAAATCAACTCATTCACCTTTAATTTATTTTCTCATTCTCTCTCTCTTTCTTTCTTTCTCAATTTCTCTCTCACAATTTCAATCACTCACACACACACACACACTCTTTTAAAAATCAAATGTCACAAGTTTTTTTAACACACACACTCTCTCTCTTTCCATCTATCTATCTATTTCTCTCTCTCTCTCTCTCTCTCTCTCTCTCTCTCTCTCTCTCTCTCTCTCTCTCTCTCTCTCTCTCTCTCTCTCTCTCTCTCTCTCTCTCTCTCTCTCTCTCTCTCTCTCTCTCTCTCTCTCTCTCTCTCTGTGTGTGTGTGTCTCTCTCTCTCTCTGTGTGTGTGTGTGTGTGTGTGTGTGTGTGTGTGTGTGTGTGTGTGGAGGCTGTCAGAGTTCATTTTTATGGCGGTTCGAGAGAGATGTCGGATACTGACATGTCAGATTTTGACATTTTTTAAAAATTTCTCGAAATTCGTCACAACCACATGTCAGAATGTGCGCTTTTTGTTGTAGTGATTCTTTTGCAAACTTTGAAAGATTTGTACTCTTACTAACTTATCCTTTGATGAAGTACTCTTACTAACTTCCTTGAGAAGCTCATTGGTAACATTCATCTTTATCATGTGTAGAGATCTTTTAGCTCTCTTGTCATACCTCAATTGTTCTTGTTGTGTTGCTGACCTCTCCTCCAAATCTACAACAATATCCAAAAAAATCATTCATCTCAAAGTTGGATTATTCTCCTTCTTACCAATCGTCTAATCAGTTTTAATCTTCATCCATTGTTTATCCAATTCTGTGGTTTTTTCTCGGTGTTTATATAGTCTACATAATTACAAGTGTTTTTACACAGTCTGCAGAATTACATGGAGTTTACGATAGTGTTGTTTTTTTTTGCCTGTCAGGAATCCCGTTGAAAAATGCAGTGCCATCTTTTTCGTCTTTTTCGCTTGATAGAAATCTCGTGTAAAATCACAGTGTTGCATTTTTCACTTCTTCAAAGAGCCTCAAATGTTAAGGAAATGACTCTAGCAAAGTGTGGGACAACTCTAAATGAGATTTAAGGGCACCTTCTCTTTTTTTGCATTTTTCGTAAAAGCCCCGACAGTGTCGCCTGTGGCTGTTTTAGTTCATTTCTGCAGAGCTACAGTTTTGGTTCATTTATGCAGACATAATATTTACGGCCAATTTCATCGCTTATCAACAATCAATGACAACGACCAGATGGATGCTAACTGATCACCAGCCAACTGGCGATCGCATTTGATGACCTAATTTCTTAGTACATATAGTTGTTCATATTCATACAGTTTTAAGATTATCAGAAGCATTTGAATAGTTAGCTCTCTCTCTCTCTCTCTCTCTCTCTCTCTCTCTCTCTCTCTCTCTCTCTCTCTCTCTCTCTCTCTCTCTCTCTCTCTCTCTCTCTCTCTCTCTCTCTCTCTCTCTCTCTCTCTCTCTCTCTCTCTCTCTCTCTCTCTAGCCTGCAAGCTTGAACACTCATGAGCATTCTAGCACACTTCTTAGTTTTTTTTGAAGATTGCTATTGTGCCATTGCTTATCAGCATTGCGCTTAATTCAGACTTTCATTTTAGCCACTCAGAGATAGCATAGAGTACGGGGCTTTGATTTGCAACTTATTGTACTCATTTACTTCTATTACATTTTCATACTGAATCAATACTATTCTTTAATGTGTTCAGTTTTCGTCTCAGAATGTATGTGCTTCTGTATTTCTTCGCGACTAATCTGCGAACAATTCGTGACTAATGATCTGTCTGATAATTTTCGATGCTTAATTATTTGGCTACGTAATCACTGTAGTACTTCTGACATGGACAAAAAGATTTATTTCTAGACATTCGTTTCTTTTTGAGCTAGACCTATCTTTTGCACACCACTTTCCGACATGGTATTAGAGCATTTTCACTACTTCTTTATACAATTCCAACATGATATTAGAGCGAAAGCTCTAATACTTGATATCTTTCGCGATATCAAATTGATATTATACTCTTCAGTTCTTTCAAAACTTTCAGTATCAGAGAATTAATTTCCTATTGTTTGCATTACCACATCTTAGTGTCATCGATACAATTGACAGACTAACTTCCAGATGGATTCTAAAAGTAAAGGCGGTCTTATCGCAGACAAGCTGAATGGATCCAATTATCATTTGTGAAAATTTAAGTTGAAGACCTTGCTAATCGTCAACGAATTATGGGATGTTGTTACAGGTACAGAAGGAAAGCCTAAAGACAACGACTCAAAGTGAAAATTGGACGGTAAAGCTTTCGCGCTTATTATCCTCAATATATCAGATACATAGATTGGACACATAGATGAAGCTAAAACGTCAAGAGACATTTGGGACATCTTGAACTCACTATATGACGTGAGGGACGTAACTACTAAGTTACATCTAAGAAGGAAATTCTTCACATTCAAAATGTCTACTGGTGATTCTCTTCAGAGTCACATTAACCAGTTTAAGAATCTCTTGCAACAGATGGCCGTTGTCGGATCAGTCATAGACGATCAAGACACAATTATGACATTGCTTCCAAGCTTGCCCTCTACATATGAGAACTGGGTGATGATCATATCGACACACTCAGATTTAACTCTTACTAGAGTTATCACTATGTTGTTGCAAGAAGATAATCGAAGAAGTCAAGACACTTCGTCTACTTCCTCCTCTCAGACTCTATATGTCAACAAAGGCTCTAAATGACAGAAGCAAAAAAGCTCCAAGAAGGCTGCAACAAATCAGAAACAGACTCAAAGTCAAGCACAATCATGAGATCTACAATCGAAGAAGAAGATGTTTTGTAGGTATTGCAAGCGCAAGAGATCAAGGACTGTCGAATTCTCCAAGCGAAGAACGCGACCAAGCAACCTGATCAACAAGCAAACACAGTTTCATCATCTCCCCAGGTCAAAGTGGACGAAGGCGCATTCATGGTCAAAGATCAAAGCGCATTTTTGGATGATTCATAGTTTCTAGATTCTGGAGCAACTCAACATATGACCAATCAATGTGAGATCTTCAACTCCTACACTCCTTACAACACGAAGAAAATTGTTCATCTTGGTGACAATAGTACTCACACTATTGAAGGTGAAGGTACTGTAAGATTGCAGTTCCAGCATGATCAATTCAAATTACTGTCAAAGGTATTATATGTTTCTAAACTTTCTACAAATCTGTTATTAGTGAGTAGAATTATAGATTTAGGTCATCAGGTAGAATTTGAATATGATCAATGCAAAATTATTGATAGGAGTAATAAGACCCTTGCACTCGGCAAGAGGCAGAGTTACTTATATAGATTGGCACATTGTTATTCTGAGTCTAGTCAAGCCTTGAAAACCTCTGTTCTAGTCAATAAAGCATTACTATGGCATCATCGCTTAGGACACTTGAATCATGCATTTGTTATGAACATGTCCAGACAATCTATGGTTCTTGATCTCGACTATCCTTCTAGTAAGGTTGATCTCCC
This sequence comes from Diphasiastrum complanatum, assembly GCA_029204225.1. Lineage (NCBI taxonomy): Eukaryota > Viridiplantae > Streptophyta > Lycopodiopsida > Lycopodiales > Lycopodiaceae > Diphasiastrum > Diphasiastrum complanatum. The sequence goes on along the minus strand of CM055114.1, from coordinate 15,240,294 downwards.
TGTATGTCATAGTTGCATCTTTGGAAAGCAGGCTAGGATTCCTTTTAGATCAAACCATATGCATGCAGCAAAAGATCTGTTAGATGTTGTGCATACTGATATATGTGGACCTATGCAAACTCCTTTATTGCTAGATGCAAAGTATTTCATTACCTTTATTGACGAATTCTCTAGAAGAATAGTGGTTTTTATTTCATCAAACATAAATCAGAGGCTTTCATCAAGTTCAGACAATTCAAAGAGCATGCTGAGAATCAAACTGGCAAATCAAAGTACTGATGTCAAATAACGGGGGAGAGTACATCTCCAACGAATTCAAGGAGTACTGCCTTAACAATGACATTGAGCAACAATACATCACTTTCTATTCACCTCAGTCAAATGGTCTTGCTGAGAGAAAGAACAGAACCTTAGTTGAATCGACAAAGTGCATGTTATCATATGCGACACTTCTGAAGTGCTTCTGGGTTAAAGCTATTTCAACAACAACCTATATTCAGAACAAATGTTCTACTAAAGGCCTCTCAGACAAAACACCATTCGAAGTTTGGACATGTACCAAACCTTCTTTATCAAACTTATGAGTTTTTGGATCTAAAAGGAAGAATTTGATCTCAGGAAGAAGCTCGACTTCCAGAGTATCAAGTGTGTGTTCATCGGCTACACTACTTCAAATCAAGCGTACAGGTCGTTCGATCCCATCGAGTCAAAAATATTTATTAGCCGGGATGTCATCTTCATCGATGATCTGTTTCAAGACCTCAAAGAAAAAGACAGTCCCCATGTAGCCGACCTATCAGATTCTCTTGACGCTTTGAACTTTCCAGTTCCTCAGTCGACTATTCCTATTGAAGGTCCAAGCTCCTCTACTCTTTACGAACAACAAATCAACGGTGAATCAAAAGATGATGATGTTGCAGATCAGCAACTACAGTATGATGGAAATAATTAACTTCTTGTCTTCAAGGACTAGCAGACCACCTAACCGGTATATCAACGATTCTGCAACTTATCTTGCTCAGGAACCGACATCTGTCCAAGAGGCACTCAGTCAGCCTGATTCAGATCTCTGGAAAGAAGCTATGGATAAAGAGTATTCATCTCTTATCAAGAACCAGACGTGGACGATTGTCGAATTACTTGCTAGTAGAAACGTAGTTGATTGCAAATGGATTTTCAAAGTCATGTACAATACAGATGGAAGCATCAACAGGAGAAAGGCACAACTTGTATCAAGAGGATTTTCTCAAATATACAACGTCGATTACACTGAGACCTTCAATCCAGTAGTCAAGCATTCTTCTATTCGACTTTCGCTATCATTTGCCGCTACAACAGTTTTGGAAATACATCAAATGGATGTACAAACAACATATCTTAATGGAGTTATCGAAGAAGACATTTACATGGTGCAATTTGAAGGTTATATTATCGAGGGTAAGCACAATCATGTTTGTAATCTCCATAAGGCACTTTATGACTTGAAGCAATCTGCTCGAGCATGGTTTCAAAAGATCAATACTCTTTTTAGTGATCACGGCTATACACCTAGCTCTTCAGATTCAAACGTTTACTTCAAAGCAGTGCAACAGTCTTTTATCATTATCACTTTGTACGTGGATGATACATTGCTTTTCAGCAACAATACCAATTTGGTAAAAGAAGCCAAGACAATGCTATCTTCCGAATTCGACATGACCGATTTGAGTGAAGCTCATTTCTGCCTCGGTATACAAATCCACAAAGACTAAAAACAAAAGTTGGTCTATATTACACAATAGAGGTACATTTACAACATGTTAGTCAGATATAATTTGATAAATAGCAAGTTAGCTCTCTCACCAATGGAACCAGGACTCAAATTGTCAAAGGACCAGTGTTCCCAAACAATTCATGAGAAGCAGCAAATGCGTGAGTATTCTTACCATTCTATTATAGGATCTCTTATGTACGCCATAATCTGTACCAGGCTGGACATAGCTTTTGCAGTCAGCTCTCTTAGTCAGTTTATGACTAATCTTGGTATAACACATTGGAAGGCTCTTATCAGAGTCATGAGATATCTTTGAGCTACTATGGATTTTTGCATTTGTTATGGAGCAGTCAGCAATGACAAACTCAATTTACTCAGTGGTTACACATATGCAAGTTGGGCAGGAGATGTAGACACTCGTAAATCCACTTTCGGATTTACATTCTTTCTCAACAATAGTCAGGTTTCCTGGAACAGTCACAGGCAATCTTCGATAGCTCTATCTTCCACTGAATCAGAGTATATCGCAGCCTTTCAAGATACAAATGGTTGAGGAATTACTCTTAGATATCAGTCTGAATCAATATGCTCCGACGACATTATCTTGTGATAATCAAAGTGCCATCACTTTATCAGCCAACCCTAGATTTTATTCTACGAATAAGCACATTGAACTGAAGTATCATTTCGTCAGAAGCAAAGTTCTCAACAAAGAGGTCAGATTGCAGTATTGTAGAACGCAAGATATGACAATAGATAATTTTACTGAAGCATTAAGTTTGGAGTCACACAGAAGATTCTGTGTAGAACTAAGTTTGAAGTTTAAGGCATTCAAGGATTCTGATTAAGGAGGAGTGTCAGATTATTCTCCTTCTTACAAATCGTCTAATCGGTTTTAATTTTCATCCATTGTTTATCCAGTTCTGCGGATTTTTTTGTGTGTTTATATAGTCTGTAGAAGTACAAGTGTTTTTACATAGTCTGCACAATTACACGGACTTTATGACAGTGTCATCTTTTTTGCCTGTTAGGAATCCCGAAAAATGCAGTGTCGTCTTTTTCGTCTTTTCCGCCTAACAGAAATCTCGTGTAAAATCACAGTGTCGCATTTTTTGCTTTTTCAAAGAGCCTCAAATGTTAAGGAAATGACTCTGGCAAAGTGTGGGACAACCCTAAATGAAATTTAAGGGCACATTCTTCTTTTTTGCATCTTTTGCAAAAAACCCGACAGTGTCACCTGTGGCTGTTTTAGTTCATTTCTGCAAAGCTACAGTTTTGGTTCATTTATGCAGATAGAACGTTTGCCTGGATTTGACTGTACAGAGTGACTGTTGGAAGAAATCAAAATAGTCTTTCAATATGTATCAATTGTCGGGGCAAAAATTGTAGACTGCATATGGTCCTTGCCCTTCAAATCATTAAATTGATCTTCAACGAACGTCACATCCTTGTTAGTGAAAACTTTATAGGTCTCTATATTGTATAGTCTATACATTCCATCAGAAGTATAGTAGCCAAAAATAACAATTTTGAATGTGCTCGTCTAATGTATTTCTTTTGTCCTTTGGGACATGAGCATAGGCAGTGCATCCAAATATTCTCAAATGTTTCAATGAAGGCTTGGATCCTGTCCAGACTTCATGAGGGGTTTGATGTTAGGGAGGACTTTAGTTATACATCGGTTCTGCATGTAAGCTGATGTTGATACATCATGTTGCCAAAACTATTTGGGCAACGAAGCATGAGTTATCATGCATTTGGCAGACTCATTTAAGGTCTTGTTCTTCCTTTCTACCAGTCCATTCGATTGTGGAGAATAGGAAGTAGCAAAGATCTCGATCTAGCCCCCGAGCGATCCAGAGGAGATAGCCAAGCCATAGGAAGAGTGCTTCACAGCCTTTCTGATAGCATAACGGTCATAGACTCTTGAATGATCCTCATAGACACTGGTGAGGGTATATATAAAGATATAGCCAACCCCACCTACCCATGCACCGAATCCACATGGAAGAACTCTAACTAATCATGCCAATCTCCCATGCATGTCCACTGCATGTAGGTACCCCTAACCCATAATAGCCAAAACCCATGCATAAGCACACTGGATGTACACCCTATTCCATACTAGGATGCAACACACATGCCTATACCAATCCTACTCGACTATTATCTAGATTAGGCCTGGCCCCTATGTCCAAGGCAGTTCCTAATGGTCCAATCTCGCATTAGGGCCATAACATACTTTCCCCCTTATTTTAGTTCTGTCCTCAGAACTTAATGTCCGGGAAAATTTTCTTTAGATTATCTTCTATTTGCCATGAATCCTCACCATCAGAATGTCATTTCCATCAAACCAAATGCTCAATAACATCCCAATTACGCAATCACTTGGATCTTGTATAAAGAATATTTTCAAACTCTAAAGGAATCTTGTCAGATAAGTCTTCAAATGAATGTAGACTTTCACCAGAACCATGGTAATCCCTCACATGTAGACTCATCTCTAGACGACTAACATGGAACATGGAATGAGTCTTGATTCCCTCTGGTAACTCTAACTGGTAAGCTAAAGATCCAATCTTTCTCAAGATTTTATGTGGTCCATTATAACGAGCAAACAACTTGTAATGCTTTCTCGTGCACATTACATTAGATAATCCTACTTAGTGGTGGGATAGTATCTTGATGGATTTTGTAGTCGGTTTACCGTGTGTACAAATAAACAAGAATGGTGCAATTTGGGTCATGGTTGACTGGTTAACTAAATTGGTTATGTTTATTCCTGTAAAGACTATAGTGTAAGCGTATGAGTTGTTGGGCGAGTCTACAAAAAATCATTATCTGTTGCTATTGTAGATAAGTTGTATCGATTGTAAGTCACAGCCATTATGAGTCATTTTATGACTTAGGTAATGGGTGATTTACATAAGATATTTAGGAGCTTTTGGTTCTAATTATTTTTCATTTGAAAATAAAATTATCTTGTAGAACTCAGTTGGAGTTGGGTAACTGGAGTAACCAAAAGCCAGGGGCTTCACATAATGAAGTTTGATAAATCTTAAGTTAATATTCTAGATCAGAACTTAAGTATATTGGGGTCTAGATGTGGTCTGGATGGAACTTTGACTTTGGAATGACACATTGTGCCATGACTAGAGTGAAGAATTAGGAGACTTCCATTTCTTTATTGGCATCGTAAGGTGAGTAGATTCACATAAATCTGGAACTTTCCTAGTGGAAAGGATTTTTGTGGAGCAACTGATATGTCTTTTAAGAGTAGTTGCATTCACGTTCTCTTATATAGAATAAGAATCCGGTGAATTGTGATTGACGCGAATCATAGTTCAGGTTCCAGTTTATATTTAACTTCTAAGAGGATAACGCGAGTGGTGAAAAGATTTGATGTTTTGTGCATCAATCTCCTGATGGCAATCTCGTTGGATAAGGTATCTTCCATTGATTGAGTTTGCTTGTAACAATAGTAAGCATTATTGGGTATAGTCCGTTTATGCTTATGTATGGATTTCAATATAAATCTCCTGTAACGGTTGAAACTGAGTTGATTAAAGTTCAGAAAATAGTGGATTTCTTGTGGGAAATGCTACAATCAGCACGCAAAAATGTTCTAAGTGCCCAAGATCAGGTAAGACATTTTACTAATCGGAAAGAATTGCCTCGAGATTTTCAAGTTGGGAATTGGGTGTATTTTAGAATTCCAAAGGATTTAAAGCCGTAACAGACTAGGTTAAATGCACCAAATATTCAAATTTGAATTCTTCCAAACTACCTACTTTTCTCACACTTTCCAAAAGTGATAACTCAAATAAACTTTAGGCCTAAACAACTTTAGAAAGTTTATCTCTAAGTCTAAAATGCATATTGGCCAAAATTTCCATTTGGAACAAAACATTGATCGATGTTAACTAGTTGACAATTTCTCACACTCCCTCTTCAATTACTTTTAGCATAGACTTTGAAAGTACACCAAGTGATGTTCTATGCTTTGTAAACAAGTCCTTTCCAAGTGCTTTGGTGAAGATATCAGCCACACATTCCACATGTTGAAACTCCACCTCCTTTGCCATGACTTGTTCCTTCACAAAATGATATGCCACCTCAATATGCTTGCCCCTTGCATGAAAGATAGGATTGCTTGCCAATATTTGGGCTGATAGGTTGTCACAAAAGATGATTGGACTCTCTAAAAAATCTAGCAAGTGAAGATCTTTCAGCATCCTCTTGATCCATAACATCTCCTTTGTGCATGATGTAAGTGCTTTGTACTCGGCCTCACTAGATGACAATGAGATTGTAGCTTGTTTCTTTGACAAATGATAGCTCCATCACCTATGAAAATAGCATGTGCACTAATGGATTTCCTATCCATGTGATCTCCAACAAAGTTTGAATCAGAAAATCCAAACAAGTTAGGTGATGATCCCTCATAAAGAATATCGTAATCTCTAGATCCCGAGATGTACAAGAGAGCATATTCAAGCCTACTTGACCATAATCAAACTTACTCTCATAGAACTTAGACTACATAAAACATGCTATTCGGAAGTGACTATAACTTCTTCAAGGGTTGGTTTGATTGTTTGTATCAAAGATTAACACTTCTAGTGATTTTTTACTCTTCAACTTTTTCCATCATTTATCTTTTAATCTTTTTCTCATAATTTTTTCTGATTTTTTTTCATTTTTTTTCAGCAATTTTTTTTTTAATGTCTTTTTCAAATAAAGTAGAAAGCAATTACTGAAAAATAACAAAATACAATATATATATATATATATATATATATATATATATATATATATAAATATATATATATATATATATATATATATATATATATATATATACATGCCAAGTAGAGGCTAAGTAGAAAACTTTGGCTGCCAATACTTTTATAATCGAATATTGTTGATGGGAATATCAAATTGTGTTTCATCCTTACCATTCTATAAGACAAAATGTCTTTGACGAGATACGGTGCTTCTCTTGTGAACTTCAGTTTTCCTTTGATCATCTAAGTTTTATACATCAGCATCAAGTCACTCACTTTTAGATCTTTCTTATGCAATCATCTACTCTCATGCCAAGCTTTCTATCGGGACTTCTCCACTACTAATGCATGAACTGCCATCTTTCTTGTTTCACATAACTTATGAAAAGCTTCATGAAGCAAATGTAATGACTGTGCTTATCCAGAAGTTCTGTTGCTACAATATGTAAAGAAGGTACAAGGAATTCAATTGATATAACAACATCCTACCCATAAATCAATTGGAAAGGTATTTGATTGGTCCTAACTTTATAAGCAATTCGAAACACCCATAGTGCAACATCTAACTTATGTTCCCAATCCAATCTACTGGTCTCAATTGTTTTAGTAAGAATATTGCATAGAATCTTATTGGAAGTATTAAAGTATAGTACTAAGGACCATTAATGAGCCTACAAAAGACTCCATGAGTGATTGATTGATTGATACACCAATCTATTACAAAACTAGTCATCAATTTCTTGATCTAGATAAGCAATTTTGGACCACACAATCAAGAACCATAAAAAACAATGATCAAACATGTAAATACGACTCCACGTAGTGTGTCACTATGGCCCCTAGTAAACCTACTAATAGAGAATGAACGTTATCATGTTTAGATCACTATGGAATCATAAAATCACAAGACAAATGTAGGAAAAACTCAAGATTGCCAATTTGCTCTCAAATCTCTATCTTGCATATATGGAATGATAGATTGACATTAAAATAGGGCTCTTCTCCTTGGATGATAGATTGATAGTAAAATAGGGCTCTTCTCCTTGGATGTTGGGTGAAATTCTAGCATGTTTCAAGGAGCCTAATTGATATTTTTGCCCTAATATGTCAATCTTACCTAAGCCAAGAGTTATGCCAATTTGGTGGTTAGGCATCTACCTCCATGATTTGAAGAGTTGCTCCTAAATTTGAGGAAACTTGAACAAACAACCTAACTAACTCCTAATATTTGGATCTAACCTACCTAGGCCTATTCTTCACATGTGTGAGCAACCTTCACACGTGTGGGACCCGCCTATGTACAGTTTTACAAGGTTTAATCAAGCTATAATTTGTCAAATTTGACAATTTTTTCACAAGAAGATCAATTTCTCCATTTGCCTTTGGGTATTAAGGTGTACTAAACTAATGGATGATAAAGAACTCCTCCAACATGACCTTGATGGTTTCATAAGAAAATGAGTGATGCAGTCACTCAGAATTTTCACTGATCATTCAGATCAGACTATAAGATTTTCATATAAGAACTTTGGAATCGATCTTGCATCTACTACCCGCACCACTCTTGCTTCAACCCACTTAGTCATACAATCAATAGCCATGACAATATATCGTGCCTAGGTGTCCCTTGCAGCTCGATGCATTGGTCCAACATTATTCAAACCCCATTTTTCAAAAGGTGCTTATACTAAACCTAGATGTAACCACTCATAATTTGCCTTAGTAGGATGATGTGCTCGTTGACAAAAATCACAAGTTTGAATGTATTTCTCCATATCTCTATGAATGGTTGGCCACCAACATCTTGATTGCAAAATTACAAATTGTGATATCAACTGCAAAAGAAGCTCCACCCATAGCATCATGAGATATCATGACAATATTTGGTGCTTCATGTGACAAAATACATCTTCGTAGAATATCATCAACTTCCTTGCAATACAATTTCCCTCTTGCTATCAATTGATACACATGTACCTTTAAAATCGACTTGTGTTGTTGAACTTTGGTAAATGATTCACTTGTTTGTCCATGCACAAGATATTTAACAATAACAGCATCAGGTACTGCTTTCACATAGAACATTGCTGCATTTGGAAGATCATCATCTACTTTAGTGTCATTAAGTGTTGATTTAATCCTAGATACATTATCCGCTATATATATTGTTTACCTTTTGCATACTACCACTCAGAAATCAAATTCTGACAACGAGTAATCATCTTGTGATTCAACCTATGTTATAAGTCCTATTCACTAAGTACAATAATGGTTGACGATCTGTATAGAAGGAAAAACATGTAGCTATCAAATAATAACTAAACTTCATAATAGAAAAAATCATTGCCAAGGCTGCCATCTCAGTGGTGGAACGATTGATTTCAACGTCATCCAACTGACAACTAGCAAACATGATCGGAAAGTCTTTTTTATACTCTCTTGGTTGAGTTAACTCTATGCATCAACAAATAAATTAATTATAATTATGAGGGGTTGGGGCCCTCATGGTATTAAATTCATAATTAAAGGTTGGAGGTCTAAAACTCTAGATGGTGGATTGGTATGGAACTAACAGTGACTCATAGGAGAAGTGGATGAGGTGGCCCCAGGTAGGCTACTAATGTGTCTAGTCAAGTGTCATGGAGGAGCCTTGGAGGGTATAAGTATACCCATAGGCCTCCCATGTAGGAGGGTTGGATTTGGTGATGGTAGCTATATGTTGTTGGAGTGACATCTCTCTCCTATTGAGCATTGGTTGATCCATAGTTGTCCATAGCTTGGGGGCTAGATCCATTCGATCTAGATTTGGTTGGTTTGGTTTTTCCATCATCTGATTTCCTTTGGTTCTATGGGATTGGGGGCTAGATCCATTTGATCTAGATTTGGTTGGTTCGGTTTGTCCACCATCTGATTTCCTTTGGTTCTAGGGTTCTACATTCTAGTCTTTGATCCATGGTAGAGGCCTTGAAAGTAATATCAGAGCCAAAGCTAGGACAAATTGTTGAGGAAAGCACATGAGAAGAATCCAAGAATTAGTGTGTGGATCTTGCGAAATGGGCTTCTGATTTTTGGGCCATAGAGCAAAAGTGGAAGCAAAGGCTTGGTGGTTTGATTTACTTTTTTTTTTCCCAGTTTTATGGTATTTTCAAGAGGATTTTTGTTGTAAGGTATGTGCACTACCCCATTTTGCAACAATGTTGAAAATTAGGCGCTTGATAAGTAAAATTTGGAAGTGGATTGAATTCATTTTTTTAAGCAAGGTTTTTGCAAAGCAATTTGATATAGATTGTGTCAAATTCAGTGTACATCCTTCTTTTGAATGCAAGGCAATTTGTTTCAACAATTAAGGGACATATCAATTGCCTTTGTGAAAGTTATGACCTTTAAGACTGAACTTTATGCATTTCAAAAATAGTGATTGCTTGTGCTTTCAAGGAGCTATTTTCAATTTTTAATGTTCTTGATAATTGGTCATGTCTTGTTGAATCTTGTTGGTTTGTTAGCAAGCTTCAGTTTCTTGGTTTTTAGTTAAAAGGATTTGTGTATTTTACAACTAGAAACGTCTATAATGGTAGTATTATTGATGTGTTGTGAAATTATTATAAAAAATTGCAGTAACACTTTTATAGAGACTAGAAATTGTTCATAGCAAAAGAATGCTACTGAATGGAAATTTCAAGCTTCTATGAAAAGTTTGCAAAATTCTCTTTAAATCCTTTTAACTTTTGGTGTTATTGACAAGAAAGCCCAGTAGCATCTATGATTGTCTTTCTGGAAGAAAACTAAGGAAAAGAGCCGCAAAGATCTAAGGATAGAAAACAGAGAGAACAGGCTTAGGCCTAATACTTGTTGGGTATTGAGCATCGGTTGATCCATAGCTTGTAGTGCATAAGATCTAAATCTGTCATTTTAAATTGCTTACACAAGTCAGCTTTAATGGATCTCACAAAGTCTTCATTATTTTTTGTGATAATGATATCATGAACATAAAGCACAGCCAAAGTAACATTATCCCCACTAGTAAGCACATACAAGTTAGGATCAAAATTTGTTCTTACAAATCATTGGAAATAAAATAATCATTGATGAGTCATACCATGGATTCATGGAGCTTTCTTTAAACCATAAATTGCCTTTTGTAGCTTGCACACCTTGTCTTCTTGGCCCTTGATCTTATAGCCTTGTGGTTGGAGCATGTATATTTTCTCCTCCAGATGACCATTCAAGAAAGCAGAGTTCACATCCATTTGGTGGATCTTCCACCCACAGTGGGAAGCTAAAGCAACTACCAAATGTAGAGTAGTTCATTTCACTATAGGAGCAAACGTTTTTTCATAATCAATACCCTTCTTTTTGTGCGTAGCCTTTGACTACTAGTTGTACCTTATGCTTCGCAATAGATCTATCTGCATAAACTTTAGTTATGTATACCCATATGTTGTCAATGGGTTTCTTATTTGGAGGAAGATCAACCAACTCCCATGTACCATGTCTCTCAATGGAATCCCATTCCTCTCTCATAGCCCCTTTGCATATGTGATGGATATCTCATGCATATTATGCCCATTTTTAGACTCAATTAAAAAGCAGAAAATATGTGTGTTATTTTCAAAGGCAGATTCTGCACTTTTTTTTCTGCCTGTCCGTACGAATTCCATATGACTGCCACGTGGCACATTTGTGTTGGTCAGTCAAATTCAAACCTGCCTATTATGCTTCGTAATGTACTTCTAAAAAAATTCTAGATATCCATTATGCAATGGAAGGATCCGGGCAAAGGCCTTCCATAATACATTCATGTTGTTTCGCCTACTCATAGGATGATGGTTATTGGCATTGAAGAATGTTGCATATAAGGACATAGTTAACTTGGTGATGATCTAGAGATCTCATTTGTCTTGTTGATCTTCTCGCCTCGTTTTCTATGATAGATTCAGACTTGTTTCAAAAGTTCTCCTCAAGCATCATGTCCCAACTACTCCTACATCAAAAGAATTTTGTGGATTCAGTGGCGAACCACAAACATTCGAAGAAGCAGTGCATGAGAGAAGCGACGCTCTCCCACAAGTGATGTCTCGCTTACTAGCGAACTATGGGGGGTATGCGGTGAAAATAGTATCGAAAGGGCAAGTAACATATTGATATTCGCGGTGCATGGATATCAAAATTTTCATATTGACATTATAATGAACCATTGGGTATGAAGCTCTACAAACGTCTTGTAAATATTGCTAGACACCCAACTAAATATCATGAGTTACTTAAACTATAGATACCCAACAAAAATCTTGTAGATACGTAGACACCAACTAGCCACTGACTAAATATGATCAAATACTTCAACTATTGATGGTTGGAGAGTAAGAGAGATCTAGGTGTTTATGATAGCCTTTGATTATCAAATTTTGCAAAAATGTGGATCCATCCGCCTTGTGTCGCCTTGTGTGGTGTGGGTGGTGATTTACCACTCAAGTTCAAAGCTTGCCCACACAATGGTCCGAGAAAAAGAAAAAAAGTGGATCCAACATATTTGAATAAAATCTAAGAACCGCTAGTCTAGACTTTCCATTAGTGTTGAATATAAAATTGATACGTCGATCATTGAAATTGACATTTCACCTGTTAGTCAAAAATTTTGTAGGCATTTTTATCGGCAGAAAACATGTTTATTTTAGTTAGAAATCTCAAATTTTTAGGTGTATATTCCAGTATTTTTTATCGCTTTATCTAAAAATATCATACTTTGTTATAATGTTGGCTCTAAGAAAAAATTCTACGAAAGAAAAAGAAAAAATTATGAGCACTCCTTTCTCCCCAACCAAGAACACCAATACGCGGAAAATTGGCAATGTATAGGAATGGAACTGGCATTCTTTTCTTAAAAATTGAGAGCCAAAAAAGCGTGATGATTTTTTTGATAGTTATATAAACCCTTATATGAGTAATAGTCCTCAAAAAATCGAGAAGCGTTAAAAATTTGCAGGTTTTTAGGGATAAAAAAAGGTCCCTCGAGCACTCCATGAACCATAGTGTCCAATGGGGCACATGTGCCCACATGAGGGACATGTGTCCACTGAGCACCGACCCACGGCAGGGCACCCGTGGTCCACCTCCTGCTGCTCTTCTGCATCCCATCGGCATGCATGTGAATTTGATGTAATTACATCCACGTTCCTGCATGTTGCATCCGTATTTGGCAACCCACCAGCACGTGTTGCCACATGCCTGTCTCTGTCTTGCCCCAGGCTGCATGCTTCCCAACCTTGAAGGGCACCGCCCTCCTCTGCCCACTGTCTTCCTGCCACGTGTCGAGATCCGCCCTTCCAAGGCCCACGAAATCTGCATTCTGAAAGGGAGAAGGACGGCTGGGATGCTGCCACCACCCTTCACAATAATTACATTTTTCCTCTTTGCAATTAAAAAAGAATAATAATTCGATATAAAAATAAATACCTACTACTGGTTTTATGTACGGAATAATTAATTTCGGAAAAGTTATGGGACTTAAAAATAATAAGACAAAACGTCTTTCTTGAAAGGCATGTACTACGTGGGCGTGTCATTCTGACAGGCACTTGCCAGTCAAAAATATATATTTCCGCCTGTCAACTGATGGCATTTGCGGAAGTACCATAGAATCTGCCGTTAGATACCCATACCGGTGCTCGCAAAAAATATTTCGGTGAATCTTATGAAAAGCTTACAAATTTTATTTTTACCGATAAAAGGTTGGAATAAAACCCACAAATGTGAAACTTATAACCAAGACCAGACCAGTGGATATTTTAGAAGTGAAAATCTGAAAAACTAATTGTTGAACTGCAAATTTCAAGAGCTCGAAACCTCTACCTATTTTTGTCGAGCACTGTCACCCCCCAATAGACGTTGCTAGGGATGCATCTTGATTGAAGTGATTCGACAACTACATCAGTTTACAACAATATTCAGGACCATGATCACACGTACACTTGAACCCGTGCACGACGACCTATGGGGAAGCCGCTATGTGAAGATATCGGCTTCCCTATATCACTAGGTCTGCAGCCCAAGTAATTTGGGGTAATGACTAGTTGTATCGGTGAACCATACATACCAGCCACTTCTAGATGTCGTTGGTTAGCTCAGTCAATTGAGGCTGCTCCAACTTTCGACATGTGAATCTGTGTTGATCTTGTGTGTATCAACCTTGCCCAACTTCATGCTTGTCAAGGAGTTGGCCTAGGTCGCCCATTCAACAATCAGGTGGTGCAAGGGCACATGGAAAGGGCCTATCGGAGGCCTACGCAAATTGTAGAATTCTAGGAGTTATCCCATTCTCATTGATAAGCATTCAATATACAATTTGGGAATTTGATCTGATCCTAATGTGTCCTTTATAAAGTTGTCATGAATTGTCTAATAAAGCACATGTCAGGATGACCCATCCACAACCATTTTTTCAATGCCAACGAGCCACAATAAAACCATCAATTGCATGAATTTAGCACACATGGCTGATTTGGTTTTATCAATGTCAGTTTCATTAGTCACTCACCTAAGGGCACAAAGTGCACTTTTGTTTTTTGTCATAGGATAGTGAGAGTAAATACTTTGAATTCTACCTAGAGTGAAGAATAATCGGCTCAAATAGAAAGAGGGACCCATTTTCTTAGTATTGGCCCAAATAGAAAGAGGGTGGAAGATTGGTTAGTAGAAGCAAATAATCTAGTGAAAGATTTTCTCAACACCCTTGTGTGGACCGCTCGAATGACCATGTCTTTCTAGAAACTTCTCTTTCTAGGAATTTCTAAAGTCACATGTTCTCTCTCTAGAAATTTCTAAATGCACGTCATTTTCTGTTGGAAAGAGGTGTGTGAAAAAATAGGTTGAATAGAATCGAATAAAAAGAATTCGAACGGCAAGAATTGAAACTTATCGTGCACAGCGAAAAAAACTATCTTTCTCTTTCTCTATGCATGACTAGTAGGCCTATCAATTTTGAACAAAACAATAGCGATTGAAATCACGTTCGATCTTATAGTAACTAACTTTGAAATCATTAGTACTACAGTGATTACGTAGCCAAACATTAGCATTGAATTATCAGACAAATAATCAATCGCAAAGAATTACAGAAATGCATACATTTTAAGACGAACTTGAACGCAATAAGAGGATAGTATTGATTCAGTATGAAAACGAAACAGATGTAAATGAGTAGAATAAGTTGCGGATCAAAACCGCGTACTTCGGAAGTGACACATGTGACAACATGCACTTTGCCGATTCAACTAAGGTTCTGTTTTTTCTCTCAGCAAGACCATTTGACTGAGGTGAATAGGAGGTAATGTATTGTTGTTCAATATCGTTGTTAAGGCAATACTCCTTGAATTTGGTGGAGATGTATTCTCCCCCATTGTCGGACCTCAGTGCTTTGATTCGCTTGCCAGTTTGATTTTCTGCATGCACTTTAAATTGTTTGAACTTGATGAAAGCCTCTGATTTTTGCTTAATGAAGTAAACAACTGTTCTTCTAAAGAATTCGTCAATAAAGGTAATGAAATATTTTGTATCTAGCAACGATGGAGTTTGCATAGGTCCACATATATCTGAATGAACAACATCTAGTAGATCTTTTGTTGCATGCTTATGACTCGATTTGAAAGGAATCCTAGTTTGCTTTCGTAGAATGCAGCTATGGCAAACAAGGAGATCGACTCTACCAAAAGGATAGTCGAGATCAAGTGCTAGGGATTGTTTGGACATGTTCAAAATAGATCCATAATTCAAGTGTCCTAAGCGATGATGCCATAGTAATGCTTTATTGACAAGAACAGAGGTTTTCAAAACTTGACTAGGATCAGAATAACAATGTGCCAATCTATATAAGTATCCATGCCTCTTGCCGAGTGCAAGGATCTTATTATTCCTATCGATAATTCTGCATTCAGACTCGAACTCCACCTTATGACCTAAATCCGTAATTCTACTTACTGATAACAGATTTGTAGAGAGTTTAGGAACATACAAGACTTTTGACAGTAGTTTGAATTGATCGTGCTGGAACCTTAATCTTATAGTACCTTCACCTTCGATAGTGTGAGTGCTATCATCACCAAGATGAACATACTTCTTTGTGTTGTAAGGCGTATAGGAATGAAAAATCTCACGATGATTGGTCATAGGTTGAGTAGCTCCATAATCCAGAAACTACAAATCATCCGAATTTGCATATTTGTCTTTGACCATAAAAGCACCTTCGTTCATTTTGACTTCAAGAGATGTTGTAACTGTATTTGCTTGTTGATCAGGTTGCTTGGCTGCATTCTTCGATTTGAGAATTCGGCAATCTTGGATCTCATGGTTATTGCATTTGCAATATCTGCAAAACATCTTTTTCGACGAATGTGGATTCGATGATTGTTCTTGACCTTGAGTTTGTTTCTGATTCGATGTAGACTGCTTGAAGCCTTTTTGCTTCTGTCGTTTCGTGCCCTTGTTGAGATATAGAGCATGAGACGAAGAGGTAGACGAAGTGTCTTGACTTCTTCGATTATCTTCTTGTAGCAACATAGTGATAACTTTGCTAAAAGTTAAATCTGAGTGTGTCGTGATGATCATCACCCAGTTTTCATATGTAGAGGGTAGCCTTTGAAAGCAATGTCATAATTGCATCTTGATCATCTATGATTGATCCGACAACGGCCATCTGTTGTAAGAGATTCTTAAACTAGTTAATATGATTCTGAAGAGAATCATTGTTCGACATCTTGAGTGTGAAGAATTTCCTTCAAAGATGTAACTTGGTAGTTACGTCTCTCACATCATATAGTGAGCTCAGGATGTCCCAAACTTCTTTCGAAGTTTTGGCTTCAGCTACGTGGCCAATCTGAGTATCTGATATATTGAGGATAATAAGCGCGAAAGCTTTACCATCCTTCGATTTTCATTTTGAGTCTTTTGTGTCATCTTCAGGCTTTACTTTTGTACCTGTGACAACATCCCACAATTTGTTGGGGATTAGCAAGGTCTTCATCTTAAATTTCCATAAATGATAATTGGATCCATTTAGCTTGTTTACAATAAGACTGGCTTTACTTTGAAAATCCATCTAGAACTTTAGTCTGACGACATCAAGAGAGATACTGTGTTGTGGAAATCAATTCGCTGATACCAAAACAAATTGATTCGAACTGAAGAATAATTTGATATTGCGAAAGATATCAAGTATAAGAGCTTGCACTTGATATAGTATTAGGCCTTGAAAAAGAATCAACGCTCTGATACCATGTTGGAAAGAGGTGTGCGAAAAGATAGGTCGAATAGAATCGAATAAAAAGAATTCAAACGACAAGAATTAAAACTTATCGTTCACAACGGAATAAATTATCTTTCTCTTTCTCTATGCATGACTACGCCTATCAATTTCAAACAAAACAATAGCGATTGGAATCACGTTCGATCTTATAGTAACTAACTTTGAAATCATTAGTACTATAGTGATCACATAGCCAAACATTAGCATTGAATTATCAGACAAATAATCAATCACGAAGAATTATAGAAGCACATACATTCTTAGACAAACCTGAATGCAATAAGAGGATAGTATTGATTTAGTACAAAATCGAAACAGATGTAAATGACTACAGTAAGTTCCAGATCAAAACTGTGTACTCTAAACTAACTCTTAGCGGCTAAAATAAAAGTCTGAATGAAGCGCAACTATTGATAAGCAGTAAGCGTAATAGCAATCTCTAATCAACTCTAAAGAAGTGAGCTAGAATGCTTAGAAGTGTCCAAGCTCGCAAGCTTGAGAGAGAGAGAGCTAACTATTCAATACTTGTTGATCTCTTGATCACATTACAACTTAAATGTAGAAATATAAGCAGCTTATTTATACTAAGAAAATTCGACCACGTCCAATAGTAGGACAACTAATTAGGTCGTGGATCATAATGGCCAGTGAGTCATAGTGAGTCGGCATCCATCCAATTAGGACTTCTCAAAAATTACTTGCCGATAAATTCATGCAAGACGGTGGCTTTGGTCATAAACAGTCTATCTGCAGATTTAAACGTAAACTATAACTCTGTAGAAATGAACGTAAACTATCATGCAAAAAATGCAAAAAATGTAAAGGTCTTTGCCAGCGTCAAAGTGTCAGTTCCGTTCTAATGTAGAATAAGGTCCAATTCTGCTCAACCTCAATAGTAGTAAGTAAATCCCTATTTTCCATGATATCAATGCATATACGATCAGTGTGTCCAATGCTATCTAGATCTTGATCTAATGGGGCCCAAGTACCATTGTGTTTTTTCCATCTCTGATAATGAAACACCATACTAAGCATTTGCTTTTCTATACTGTATCTAAGTGATATGGATGAGTGTTTGATTCTACAAACAATATCTGCAATGTATTTTATATCCCAACCTTTGTCCATGAATTTGAATATAAAATCATCTGATAGATTTTTGCAAACAAACATTGTGGGAGTACGATGCGCCTCCGTGTTTGAAAAAGAGCTGACAAACAATGACATTAGAACAAACCAGCTTAAGTGCACATTTCTTGATCCAATACTAATTTTGAGTGACTTTTGTACATCATTATATAGCTTGGAACGAAAACATTTTATTATATTGTCGTTGACTGCAATCCACCACACGTTATCTTGAAAATTAGGTAGAGGTATACACTCTAGTTTTTTCATTCCTTCATTTGTGTCTGGAATATACATAACATCATAAAAAAATATTCTAGAATCTGCAAGTTCTTTTGTCGTTCGTCCTCTGTATTGCAATTTGCCAATTTTTGAATGAATGACATCTATAATACTTGAAAGAGACGCCACAAGTTCCCATTCATGTATATTTAAAGGATATAGATCTGCAATACAAAATCATAATTGTATTGCGAGGAAAAAACAAAAAAAAACTCGTAACAAATGGCCCTTCTAAGTTTGAGAACTCCTATAATGATATAAGGGCAAGAAACAATATTATAAATGCAAATTACAATAAAGTACATGAGAAAACATTGTAATCATTCACTAATAACAAAATGGGTGCAATTCTTTCATAACCAAAAGTATCAGGGTAGATCCGTGCCATACTCACCCTTTAGACATCATGCATAATCACGAACGTCTACGAACTATGGTAAGTAGTTAGGGTAGATCCATGTCATACCCACTTCCCAAAATCAGCAACCCCCTCATAAATATAATAGCTACAATCCTAGCCTTGGCTATTTAAGAACCGATTCGTAATGTCCCTTTTCTTGTAATAACAAAACCTAAAGAGTATGCATCAAATGATCTAATCAAAATGTTGATGGAATTAAAAAAATTTATAATCTCTAATTTCGTGTAGACTTTGAGTAAAACAACTCTATAATCTTTTAGCAAATGTCGAATAAAGAAGATATGAAATGCTTTCTTGGCATTGTTCATATAACAAATGTTTGAATCTGAAAATATAAGTTACTAAATGAAACCTGACGAAAAGAAACAGTGCTTACTGTAGTACCTGAATATGGGGTGAAGCGATGTCCTGAGTATTAGCCATCTCTCACTTAGTAGTAATATCCGTCTATCATCATTGATTCACTCCGAAAAAAAAAAAAAAAAAGTCAAAAGAAGTTTTCACATTGTTTAAGCACAAAACCAGCAAACTCTTCATCCATGGATTGACATGAATTACGTAAACTGAACCAACTGAGTATTTCTTAAAAACCGAATTTGGTCAATTTTTGCATTATCTATGGAATCAGTTTGGATTAGTGAATTGACTAAGCTGAGTTTATCAATCAAATATGGTCACAATGTTTTCACTAAGTCTAAATTATTTCCCAGTTTTAGATAACTTAAAATTGAGAAGAGGAATCGCGATGAATTTGCCGACAGTTTTTATTGTAATATCACTGTAATATCATATTTAACTTTTGGAGTTGGGAACTCCCAAATTGAAAATTAAAATTTGAATGTTTTCCTTTCCTGTTGAATTTCATATTTGGTTAAAATTTTAAATCGGTTACTTGTCTGATAGATTTCTAATTGATACTGATAATTAGAAATGGGTCAAGTGAATGTTTGTGCAAAATACTCGTCAAAATTGAATTTAAAACCATCAAACAACATGAAAGGGCCAGATAGAATGAGTGGCGACAATATACTTTATCCAGACAGTGAAGCTGATTGGATACAATTTAAGAATTATTGAAATCCTATTGGTAGGATTTCCATTCATGTAATTTCATATTCTGAGTTTGGATAGTTTTTGTCAATATTTTCCTTATACACGGAATACCCACAACAAGAGAACATGTGACTCTAGAAATTCCTAGAAAGAGAAGTTTCTAGAAAGAGAAGATATAAAAGAGCAAGAGAGAGAAGGAGAGCTGCCCATCAAGATCACGGAGAGGGAGAGAGAGAGGCGCTAATTTTTTTATCTTTTAGGGTTTTTTAGGTTTTTTAAAGTTTTTTTTTTAGGTTTCACATGAAAAATAGCAATAATGTGAATTGAGAGAGAGAGAGAGAGAGAGAGAGAGAGAGAGAGAGAGAGAGAGAGAGAGAGAGAGAGAGAGAGAGAGAGAGAGAGAGAGAGAGAGAGAGAGAGAGAGAGAGAATGTGGGCAATGATAGACAAAAAGAATTTTGTCTATCCTTATTGGTCCATGTTTGCCCTAAAACTTATTTGAAGGGCATTTGAATTGCATTTGAAATGGGTTGAAAATGACTTGTGCATTTAGAAATTTTTAGAGAGAGAACATGTAACTTTAAAAATTCCTAGAAAGAGAAGTTTCTAGAAAGAGAGAAGGAGAGGTTCACATCAAGATCGAGAGAGAGAGGCGCTGATTTTTTTATCTTTTAGGATCTTTTTAGGTTTCACATAAAAAAAGGCAATAATGTGAGTTGAAAATGTAGGCTGTTCCAGAGAAAAGGCATTTTTGAGGTTTTCATTGGGTCATGTTTGCCCTAAAATGTCTTTGAAGGGCATTTGAAAATCATGTGAAACACAGTTAAAGTGAGAGCTATATCTCTCTAGAAACTTTTAGAAAGAGAAGTTTATAGAAAAAAGGAAATCAGGGTATAAAATCGATAGAGAGGAAGGAGGAACGCGAGTGATTTTTTTTTTGTTTTTTAGGGTTATTCTTAGGGTTTCTTTGGTATGGGAGATAAATAGCCAGAGAATGTGGGCAATGATAGACAGAAAGGGCTTTCTCTATCCTCATTGGTCTACATTTGCACTACAACTTATTTGAAGGGCATTTGAAATGGGTTGAAAATGTTGGATTATTCTCCTACTAATCGACTAATCGACATTTTAATATTCGTCCAACTTTTATCCAGACTTGTAGATTTTTTCGTGTTTTTACACAATCTGCATAACTACTCAGAAATGGCTCACAGTGTCGGCATTTTTGGGTTTTTCGCCTTTCGAGATTTTCTCTCACTTCAGCTTTCTCGCAAAATGCTAGGCTCAAAAGCAAGATATCCCCAAGTATTTCAGCTTTATAATGGATAGAAAATTGGTATGTGAAATCTATGAATTTGTATATTAATTTGTAATCATTATCCTTTTTGTCAATATTCGGATTACTAACTGTAATTTGATTAATGTATGTTTGTGCAGATACGTAAAAGACATGAAGAGAAAATCAAATGCAAAGATTTGGGAGGAATTGTTCAGATAATAGAGCAATCATGATACAATATTTGTAAAAACTCTCATAAATATCAATATATTTCTCATTTTTTGAGAATGTACATGTGTGTCTTGTATTTAACAATGGATGCTTTTATCCCATTGCCTCTATCTTTCTATATGCCCATAATTATTCACATGGCATTACAGATCAAAAATGTATATCTCTATTTAATCTATTATTTACAGCTCAAAGTAATATGGATTATCTCCACCCTGCACTAGTGTCAGTTGTGGACTTGATTG
Organism: Diphasiastrum complanatum; assembly: GCA_029204225.1. Taxonomy (NCBI): domain Eukaryota; kingdom Viridiplantae; phylum Streptophyta; class Lycopodiopsida; order Lycopodiales; family Lycopodiaceae; genus Diphasiastrum; species Diphasiastrum complanatum. The sequence continues at coordinate 15,218,819 of CM055114.1, read as the reverse complement.
GCCTCCCATTTCCGTAGTTGGACTGGGTGTTGCATGAGATAATAAGTTCACCAACATTTGTTGACGAAACTCATATATCTCATTCATTGTAAATGCTCAACATTTATACTGCAAATCCAAAATAACCGAGTCAATTGACTTATCAGAAACCAAATCGAAATTAACTTAGCTAGGCCATTAACTAGTCTATTTACCTCTCATATATCTGGAGTCCCAGATTGCATGATGTACCACTCTAAGAAGTCTTGTATATTGCGGATGGAGAACCATCTACCACTGTGTCCATCATCTTGCTGAGCTGACTTCAATCACAAAACGTATAATAGTTTAGTTGTGCACTCTGAAAAAAAACAAATCAAATTACTTATCAGATACTTGATGAGAAATACTTACTTTTGCATCAACAATCTCCAGGTGGCTATTTACAGTGGCCCCATCCGGCCTTCAACATTTTGCTATACATCACATCCATTTCGGCATGGGTAGAGCTCAAGGAATTCATCTTTAAACAGATGAGATTAATGATCCCATCTGGATCTTCCCTATGGGAGATTACATGCATAGTCCAATGCTTACTACAAACAAGAGATAATTAGTTAAACTGAAGGAATTACAATACCTAAAACAAAATGTTACTTGAATATATTCTATGTAATCACTTACTTTTGGCAGTATGGAATAATGAAGACTTTGGTCTCCGAAGTTGTATGGAGAAGATACTTCATCGTTTGAGTTGGACTATGAAGGCTGTGTGCAAAAAAGGACAGCACAACTCCAAAGTCCTTACTATCATCGCATTTACATCTATTTACAAAATACATCAAACCAGCCTCCACAACTGGATCTGATATATTTGCTGTCTTCTCTTTCAATAGCATCACAAAAGTCTTTATTTATGTGATTTACATAATTAATTGAACTTAGACAAAAAGAAAATTGACCTCCTAGCTTATCAATCTCTTTGGTAACATACTCATCAAAAACTATATACCTGTCAGAATTCAAAAATGAATTGTTCGGATCAACATGAAATCTTACACAAATATCCTTATAAAAATTACCTATTAAACTCTTATCTAGATCCGATATTATTTTATCTACAATAGAGGTCATATCCTCATTATTGTGGGATGAAATGGAGGGAATGGAGGAGGAACTACTTGAATAGTTAGGGGTGGTGGGAGGAGAAGAATGCCTGGCAGACTGGAGTGATGGTCCAACCAAAGGACGAGAGATATGAGGGGGGGATGGTGACTTGCTGCCGCTGAGTACTACCCTTTGTCTGGCAGGACTAGTGGGCTTGGTTTGCTTTCTCCTTCTTCGTTGAGGAACAGGCCCTCTCTCTATAGGTGGTGGCCTAGAGGTGAAGCCACTCTTAAAAACCTGATCGTATGTACTCCTCAGTCTCATGACAAGAACTCTCTTGGCGTGCATAGTGCAAAGTGTAGAGTCCTCATAGAATTTAACTTGAAAGTCCTCATAAGCAATATGGAGGGCTTCCAGGGATGTTATGTTCCAACGAACATCATGTGAGAGTGACCTTGTCACTGATCTCACAAACCTATAGAAAGGAGCACGGAGAATCAGAAGATTAGTTGTCCTCTATAGTCTCCTGATATCCCTTAGCCACGGTCTTCTCAGCCGACCTACTCTCCTACCAGTGCCCACTGCCCTTCCAACAAGAGGACGAGGAGGTGGGGCAAATGTGGAAAGACATGCTATCTATTTAGTATGGGCCATTTCAAGCTAAGGTATCGCTATGACGCGCCAAATAGAAAGAACAATGGATATCGGAGAGGTGAGGTGCCTGATGACGATATAGGAGATGGTGTATCGCTACGACGCACGGAGAGGGAAGTTGTATGGGTATCTGACTGACTGGGCACATGGTAGCGATATGGGAATAGCAAGGAGCGCCAGGGAACCAGGAAATCCAAGGAACACTAGGGAACCAAGAAATTTGAAACCAAAAAATGAGTCAAAAACATTCTTTTATACCTGCTGAACGTCACAATCATTGTCACACGTGTGATGTGGCACTACTCTCCTGGCGCGTAGTTCCAATATCCGGAACTCTGTACGGTGTATATCGCCATCACGTGTCGAGGAATACACCATTTAGGTCCCCTTGCTAATCGGCACCTCATATCGATATGGCCTCCTCGTCTACTAGTTCGATCTATGATATAGCGCTTAGTTCTTTCCTTGTTGATGTTGGGCCCATTTTTTGTCCTATTTCGATTTTGAGTTTGACATAGAGAGATTTGTCATTGAGTACAGGGAAGTTTTTCCCAAACTGTACAAGGATTTTTATGAGTGCTTGCAATAGGGTACCCTTATGATGGACGACCTAAGATTTGTGCATTTCACATATTTGACTCATGCTCAACCTAGTGCCAAGAAAAGGCATGATCGTAAGTTTACCAAACTTATCGATCTGTTTAAACATGTCATACCCTATGAGGAACACAATCGAGTATGTCACTTCGTTCAGGAGGGTATGGCCTTTGTGTTTTTCTTATCTGCTCTTATCCCTGATGAGGCAGAGTCTTTTGGGTTGTCCATGATTGGTTTGCCTGCCCCCTACCACTCGTGTGGCTTCGGAGGTTTCCATTACTGATGAGGTTTTAGGAGATGTAGAGGAGGCCATGCAAGCACAACAATATGATCCTGCCAAGGCCCGTTCTTTGTCTATCTCTCCCTTATCTACCGTGAGCGAGATTGACCAGAGCAGAACCCTGATGGACCTCCCTGTGTACCATATGGAAGATATTGCATTCTTGTCCGTTAGCGACATCGGAGACGTAAGGGATCTCAGAGAAGATGAGATATTATCTCTTATGTCAAGGATGATTTCTGAATTTAATGATTTTATTGACTTTGATGATGACGACCTCATAGATGGCATCGACTATGAGGACCAAGTAGAATGGGCAAGTGGCACAGATGCCCTTCAAAGGATGCTATCTGAGAGCAGGACATATGAGGCTAATATGTCGAGTGAGGAGGAGTTTGTGAAAAGTACAGTACTAAGGACCATAAATGGATCTTTGAATGATCCACAAGGTGATTGTATGCTTGTTAAACAATCTATCAGAAACTAGTCATCAGAAAACAAGATCTAGTTTAGCAGCTTGATAGGAAACAAGTAGAGACAATCAAAGCATTGATCAAATAGTCTAATCCAACTCCACACGCGTGGAAATAAGGCTGTAGTACGGCCTGTAGACAGTGTTTACAAAGTGCCAAAGCTGGGTTTCATTGAAAAAATAGAGTAATCACCATACAATGAGAGGAAACTCGAGTTTCTCCTTGAGGCTCAAAAAAGTTTCTATCTTCTCACTATGGAGAATGGAAATACATAGTAAAACACACTTCCTTTGCAAAGTTAGGTGAAAATCCAGCATGTAATAAGGAAGTAGACTCCACTTTCTTGCCCTAATGTGAAAACCCTAGCCTAGATCCAAGAGTCATGCTTGGTAGGTGCATGGTAGGTACAAATCTCATCATAAATCATGGTCTAGATCCTACAAAGTAGGAATCACTACCAAATAGACACAACCACTCCTCTTGAATCGTGGTAACCTACTTTAGGTGTGTATGTACAAGTGGCACTTTGGCCATTCAAGTAACCAACAAACAATATTGACAAAATGTACAATATTCTACATGGCTAGATTTGCCAATGTAGGCAATTTTTCACAGAGTTTTTGGCTTTTCAGAAAAAGTATCCGCCACCTCCCATATATACTATTCCAGCTGACCAGCAATCGACCATTATTGTTGGTCACAATTTAGAAGCTGCTGGTGTGATCCAAGCTGATGAGGAAGATTTGGTAAGTACACCTTCTCACAAAAATCATTTACTATTTAACATGTAACTGATGATTGATCTGCTAGTTTGACTAACAATTGATTATTATGTGTTGTAGGAAATCGTTGAAGTTGATGCATTTGCTAGCAGGCATGGAGGATTGAGAGAGAGACAAGGCGGGAGACAGAAGGATGCCTCATTGGCTCATTACTTGAAATATTTTGTAAATAACAAAATTTGTATTCTTCATGAAAGGTTTTTTGTGAATGCGGGAACCTCAATCATGGCCATCAAGGCCCTATCTTATTTTGCCCAGGGGCATAAATATCCAAAAAATACATATAGAATCATTTTTTGTCAAAAGAGATATTGCTCCTAAAGTGTTCAATTACTTGCCAGAAAATGCTCCTATGAGATCATCTGCTCTGGCAATTATATCAGGATATATAGATCTGAGCAAAAGGCAATCCACTCGATTTTTGGATCCTTATGATAGGAAAAAGTTCTTTCATGACCACACAACAAAAATTGTCCTTAGAGACGATACAAAATAATGATTGTACTCTTCTCCATTTAATGTATGTGAAATTTGAGAATTTTTTATCACACGCATTTAATCTTTATTAAATGTCGTCAATCTAGTTTTGGCTTATAAATTTACATGCTTTTTTGAATCTTTGATATTCAGTTGATCTTGTTGTGTATCGAACTTGAGCTCATCTATAAAACCATTGGATTAGCTGAACGATGTAACTATTTTTTGAGGATGTTCCACCATGTTGTGTATTTCGATGAAATGTTGCTCTTGCCTGCCAATGCAATTTCTCCATTCCTTGTGAGGACCATATACTCAAACTGCCATACGTATTTGCAAAAAATGATGCATGATGCCTTAGTATGTGCTGCAATATCAAAGATTTATGCATTGGTTAGAATCTATCAAGTTATACTAAAATTATAAAATTGTAAGACATTGTTCAAATGTATCTTACCATGTAGTGGGTGATGTGATCTGAGCCCCAAGCTACCCGAAGTGCATCTACAAACTCTATTGTTGTTTTCTCCAATAGGAGTGAATCTGCATATGAAATTGTGTCTTTTCTAAGCACTTCAACCATATTATCGAGCTTTTTCCAAACTTCAACCTTCTTTGCCCTTGTTGTTCCTTTATCTTCAAAGTCTTGTGTTGTAGAAATAACATCTTTCCAAACCGAGTATTTGATCTTAGACGACTCTTTAGAATGATTTGATAAAAATCGACGAGCTCCTCCTATGCTAAGTTTACTGGGTACGTTTCCTGTTTTTCCTAAAAGCTTTTCATCTTTTTGTATTTTAACATGTCCCTTATGAAGGCCCGATTTTGACAACACTTCCTCTAATCGAGCGATTGCTTGTTTTGATGCTGACTCCTGCTTAATATTCCATGCAAACAAAATATGAAGGTATATTAATTCCTCTATGATCCTCACCTCTCCATGAAGTGTGCAAATATGCACATTTTGTAAAGGAATTGGTAACACTGGTTTCCAGTTGGGATCTTCAATATCTCTTGAAACTCTTGTGCTCCTTGAAATGTCATTTGATGATTTCATACAATATAGACATGGATGTTTCGAATTTGCTCCATGAGATACATTGAACATACATTTCAATGACTTCAAGTCTCCAGCTAAATGCCATTCCACAAAAAATTCACCTCTTTCAAGAACACTAAGTACTTTGTCATTCATATGATCCTTTATGATATTTGAATAACTTGTTCTGCTAAAACTCCAGGAAAGAACATCGTGATCCTCTTTGATAACCTGTCCAACATATGGAATTACGAGTTTTTATATATTCAAAACAAACACCAAAAGAAATTGCACATCAATAACAACCATTTTTTACTTGAAAACATGCTAGCCACCATATGTTGATTTCTGATTGCACACTAAAGTTGAGATCCCTTGATTTTGTTGCATTGCTCAATGCTCCATTCATGAGAGTAATACTTACTCTTTCCAACTTTTGTCCTTTTATAACTTCCGATTCATCTAGCTTGACCACCAGAATAAGTTTGCTCATACTAACACTTGTAATATTATAGAATTTCACTATAAATCTCAATAAATGATTCAAATCCACAAATAAGTTGTTGGTAGAATCATATGACAAATTGCCAGACTTTGAAGTGTAAATCTCATTGATGTGAAAAGGGATTCCAATGACGTTTTGCATACCCTTATTCAATACATCTCTCTCCAATCTTATCTGAAAAGGACGAGGAATGGAAAACTTTCTTACATGCAATTGTCCAAAAGGCTCTTTAATAATTTTAAATATACTGGCATATGCCTCCCTGCTAATACATGAGCAATCACATGCTCCCTGAATTAACGTTCGATCGATTACCTTACCGACCTCGTTCATCAAAGCCTCAGTGACCTTGGACTCGATTCAAGAATATCAATTATTGTCCAATAAAGACTTTGTGGACTTGGCTGTCAATACCAAACTCAATGATTTTCCAATCATGTCATTGTCCCTCAGATGCTCATTTGCAACCAATGATGATCTACAAATGATTATGAAAATCAAGAAACCCAAATAGGCCACATAATAAATGTCATGCTACTTCACAAAACAAAAATAAAATGATTCAAATCAAATCCTTACTTGAATGCTTGAATCTTTTTTCTCCGTTGGCCTCCATTTAGCAAAAGCTCATCAATGTCCTTCAGAATTCTTTTTCGCTTGTTTCTTTTTAGTTTCTTATCTAGTATGCAAGTTTCTTCTTTTAACTGGTCATTTGATATACGTAATGTCTAAACAACTTGTCGTAATTGATCATTACTTGCATTCAAATGTAACACAATATTATGTAAACGTGCATTATCTTCTTTTGTTTATGATAATGTGGTCTCTTTTTATCTATAGTCAGCAAGCAAACCAATTAACATACATTCTAAACTCTACATTTTTTGAATTGAGTTTGCAACACCATAAGTTGTCAATCTTTCACAATAACTCAATAAACCGTTTTCTCCGTCACACAAAAACTTTATTATTCGTGTGATGGATTGGAATTGTGGAGCTTGCATTGAGCTCGTATCCAATGGATACAAACTTCCGTCAATCCACAAATCGTAGTTCTTTCTTTGGATGATTCTGTGAGCGATCATATCAAGTGGAGAAACTGTGGATTCTTTCAGTACTCCTCCGCTATCGGAGCATTCTCGGCAAGGAGCACAATGTGTAAATGAAACTGAGACATCTCCGAAAACATCAGTTGATAGACCAAAAATCGACACTCTTCTTCATCCATGGTGTACCTGAGATTCTATGTTTATTCTCTCGCTAGTTAAAACGAGAGACACAATCTCATTTTTCAAATTTGAAAAAGTAAGTTAATGAGCGTCATAGGTTCTTGAAGTCGCAGTTGCATGCGTCATAATCGTGTCATGTTATACATTACTAGTAAGGTTAAGCTAGACTGGACCTGAAAGTCCGTTGGATTTCCAAAATTCGGCATTTTTTTTTGTCCTACGTGGCATTTCTTAGACGGGCATTTTGATGTTTGTAACTCCTCTAATGTGATCAATATGGCTTATGCCCTGATATGGTTGTGTTAGGGCAAAGCGTGTTAATATATAAATGCTTTTGGCAGGGAATATTGGACTATATGTTATTCTTTGCTATTCAAGTTGTCATGTAGTGAATTTTGTTTTGGACACGGATAATAACTGTTATGATGGGATGGTGGCAGAGGTAATAGTTGGGCATTGGTCTGATTTTGTTTGGGCCTAGTATTGTCCTGAAACTAGTATTCAATTTTTATAATCATCCTTGATATGTAGATATGCACAACGGTCTTGAAGACAAGTGGAACTGTGAGAAAAACTTGGAAAATTCAAAAAAAGTTTTGTATTTGTTTAAATTTTGATTGATTAGGGTACTAAGGTTAGTGAGTGGTCAAAACTTTGAGATTGGGACATTAAAGACTAGATACTTTACTTTAAGTAAGAAAACTTAACTTGAGAATGAATTTGCTTTTGTTGAAGTGCGAGAAATTGGAAATACTAATGTTGCGAGTATTATAATTACTAGCATTTGGTTATGCACACATGGGGCCAACCATTACTTACACCTTGCTGAATATCGCTATATTTCTACCAAAAATTATACACTAGGCAAGCTACTCCATTTTGTCTTATTTCGCTCTACACATGAGATCTAATAGTGACTTTCAGAAACAAAATTTGCATACTCTAATCTTACAAAGTTTTGGTCTTAATCTTAGTTCAAGCATGTTAGCACCATTATGAATTGATAGGGTTAATCCAAATCAAAGCCAAATTAGCAGTTTTTTGGAAACTAGTCTGATTTTGTGTAGCGAGTTGGATTTGATAGCTATCCTCAAAATTTTTGGTCCAGATCTTGTTGTGGACTGAAGGAACCCTTTTCACACGTGTGAGGCTGTACATCTCCAGTTTTGACTGAGAAATTTCAAAAATTTGTAGAATTTGACTCACATACGCAATTTGAGTGATTTTTGGTGCAAAATCAAGCATTTTCTATAGTAAATCTAATCCTTTGATTAGTTCTTGGATTAAATCAGACAAAACATTAAAATTGAAGCTTGAATTAGGTGCACTAATTGATCTTCTCTGATTTTCTGAGTGTATGTTGAGGTTGAAGAGAGAAATTGCTAAAAATCATAGATTAAGGAGTGATTTTGCAAGGTTGAGACTAGAATCTAAATTTCCAAGCAACTTAATACTAGCTTGAAAGTATTAAAAAGTGATAATGGAGGGGAGTACATCTCCAATAGGATGAAAGAGTTTTGTGAAACTAATGGCATAAAGAGAGAGTTTACTTGTACATATACTCCACAACAAAATGGAGTTGCTGAGAGAAAGACTAGGACACTATGTGAGTGTGCTAAAGCTATGAGATTAGATGCATCTCTTTCTATTTCATTTTCAGGAGAAGCTATTTTATGTGCAAACTTTCTTTGTAATAGAATGACTAATAGTGCCATTAAAGGACTTACACCTTATGAAGTATTGTTTGGCAAAAAGCCAAATCTTAGTGATTTGAAAGTTTTTGGATGTACTTGTTATGTACATATTCCTTTAGAAACAAGGAAAAAGGAAGATGTCACTTCTTTCAAAGGCATCTTTGTTGGTTATAGTGAAAGTAAGAAAGCCTATAGGATATATGATTCTATCACAAAAAATGTTGTTGCTAGTAGAGATGTACTTTTTGATGAATCTCTCCAAGCCAAAGGAAAGGTGACTTCTAGCAACACTCAACTTGTCAAAGATCATGCTATGGCTGAGGAGGAGCTTCATGAAGATGAAGACCAAGTGGAACCTACTCCAAGTCCAAGGGTGCCAAGAAGATCAACAAGGACAAGGATTGAGCATCAAGGCTCACTTATAGTGACAAAGGGGAGCAAAGGGAAGATTCTCAACTACTCAACTCTTATACTTTCTTGACTACTATGCTTGAAGAACCAACTAGTTTTGAGGAAGCAAAGTTCCTGCAAACAAAAACACTGATGATCTGATACCATGTGAATTTTTTAGCACGTGTGAACTTCACCACCCACCCTATAGGATCTTACTGAGGTGTTGTGATTGCACAAGATTGATCAAAGAACAGTATGCTTGAAAAATGTAAGGCAAGAGCACAATGGCATACATCTGATGAAAAAATCTAACTCTTCACTATGAGAAATGAATGTCAGAAATAATTCTAAGTGTTCAGTATGGGAAAAAGAGACTGCTCTCGAGTAGAGAGAGAAAATCATATATAGAAAACTCGGGTAGAGAGAGAATGAGTCCAAAACACCAAAATCTCAATATTCACAATATGGCAAAACATGCCCAGCTTTCCCTACATGAGAGAGACTCCAATTCCTACAGTGGAGTTGCATGGAAAGTCCACTTAACTGAACTAATTCACCTACCAGAGATCCACATGTGTAACCGCATGCATGTATGGTGTATGTACTGCATGTCAACTCATTAAATTGCCTAGACATATGTAGATCACAAAAACTACTTTGCATGTTGCATGCACTGATTGCATGCGGCTTGCATGCATACAGTAAGACTTTGAATGATATCTAAACATCTGCATGTCATCATAATTGAACCTATCTAACTCATATCCGAGCTACACTAGAACTACACACTTCTTATATGTACAACATGAAAACTAGTGAAAATTATCATGGACATGACCCCAAACTCAAGATAGGAAGATAATATTTTAACAATCTTCACACCATCTCTTCTGCATCTTGTGCAGGTCTTCTTTTCTGCATCTTGTTGTTTTGACCTCCCTTTGGTCTTCCAGTTGCTTTTGCTAGTCCTCTCTGCTTGCTGGTCACGATCTTGCCTCTGATTCGACTCCCTCTTAGGCTTGAACAGTTTCTTTGATTTTTCTCTGTTGTCGTAGAGTGCCTGGTCAGAACCATTTTTGTGATCAAGATGCTCTCTGGCCTAGACTTCCTCTGGAATCTCGACAGTCGCCTTTGCGAGGTTCATGGTAGGATCTTTTGCGAGCAGGTTTTGTGTCATCTGGAAAGATCCAGATAAGGCTTTCAACAGATATGTGAGCTGCTTCTCAGCTAATACTGCATTCTCTACTCCTGAGTTGTGTAGTGATAGAAACAGATCCTTCATCTTTCTCACGAAAGAGGTGAGGTCTTTTGCATCCCACTGCAGATTCGTCAGCTGATCTTCCAGCATCATAATCTGACTTCTTGATTTCGTCTGAAATCTTGTGAGTAGTGCATCCCACATCTCCATAGCTTTGGAGAGTGTAGCCAGGTCAAGTGTAAGGCTATCTTCAATGGAAGATGATAGCAAGGCTACCGCCTTGTCATTTTTCTCCCTCCATTCGCGTAGCTCCTTGCCTGTTGTCGTAGGCATTTTTTCTTTGCCATTCACCCAGGGGAAGAGTCTTTTTCCCTTGAGTATCAAAGATGTCTTAACTTTCCAGACTAGAAAGTTAGATCCTGAAGAATTAAGTATAGTGTAGATCTTGTTCTGCATGCTGCTGATTGAAGCCATTGCTTCTTGAAGTCTGTTTTCTTGTTGATGGTTGATTGTCTGAATGCTTGGCCTCTTGGATCTGCTAGCTTCTTGGCTATGTCAGAATATGGCAGGGTGGCTCTGATACCACTGATGAGAAATTGCGAGAGCTCTGATAGCACTGATGAGAATCGTGAGATGCTCTGGTATGACTGATGAGAATTGTGAGGAGAAAATTCATGAAATAGTCACGACTCTCTTTCAAGATTCGGATGGAGTTCAGATGCATTCGCTGGGCACTGCCAACTGAAACACTCCTACAATCCTCCAGAGAGTAGTCAATTACTTGATCTACATTCATAAAATTAATATAGCATTCGACTTAATTTCAACCAAGGTGCAAAATTCAAAGGAAACAAGAAAACTTAGACATATGAAATAAACAACATAAGCATTCAACATCCAAGATCTCACACAACTAGAAAATCATCTATATTGATTTTCTCTGATTTCTTCAGGGCACTGCATGCAAATCCACGGAGTGCGTTGGCTTGATAGAAGCACGGTTCTCTCACGAGTAGTAGTCTCACTTCACTAGCGGACAATTGGATCTTCTGGTCCTAGATAGAATTATCTTCTCGCACGTAGGCAGAGATTCTGTCTATGTTCGTCTTGATTGCTTACTAGCATCAAACTTCTTCAGTGTCTCTTCTCTCTTAGTTACACTCTGTGTATCCTATTTTGATATATGTCAAGTATTATCCAGTAAGTACGGTCTCTCTATGTAAACCTAAGATTAGAGTGATTATACATCTACAACTAATCAGACAATTGCAAGAGTGGCAGATTAGCCACGACCTAGAAAGTATCTGCTGGTGTCATGCCATCAGGTCAGATCTCTGTACTTATGGGTACTTGCGTGATCTCTGGTGGTACTCCTTGGAGCGCGAGAACAAAATGGGTTTCGTTTTTACCATTGGTTTCGTTTACCTCGTCTACCTTTCTCTCTTGCTGGACCACAAAGGAATCTCGTTTGTGGATCCTTCGTGTCGCGAACCGCTCATCTTCGTTTCCGTTGACTTTCATGTTCGTGAAACTCTTCGTGTTTCGTGTTTCCAGATGTTCGAGTTTGCGAACATCTTTGTCAGTGAAGGGCTGAAAGCTAGAAAGGCTTTGTAATCAGAACACTCTGTTTCTTCAGTGTTGGATTTACTCCTCCTACTCTCCTAAATCCCAATTTTAATCTGCCTCTATTCGTGCTGCATATTTTTCTAACATTGTCACGCAGTCTGCACTTTTACATGCAAATTTGCACAAACAAAGAAAAGGCGAATGAATCGTGACACTGTGTTCTTACACAGGTCATGGTGACAGGCAAAAAGAGGACACTACCTTACTGAATGTCAAAGGTGCCCTAACAGATAAGGCACCTTGTAAATCTTATCCTAAGGCCATTCGTAAGAGTGACGCACTTTTGCGTCATTGCCAACTTCAGTACTGGCTGACGTTGCACCCTTTTCACCCTCACCCCATGCAGTTGTGCTAACAAATTAGACAACGATTGCAGCCACCCACAATCTCCTACAGACAACACATCCACTCTGTACTTTCGCATCTGCACACTTGTCATATTATGTATATATATTGGATACCATCTGAGTATTCGATGATAATGATGATGATGATGAGGAATTATGATGAAACAAGATAAGTCTAGAACAAGTTAAAGAGGTTTCATTCCTCATTACAGACGAAAATAAGTTTTGTAGGGCACGCGATTTTGTCCGCTACAATCTCGTGCTCTACCGCATAATTGACTTCTATACTTGATATACTTAATCTGATACAACTCATTTGTTCTGCATTCAGATATGTGTTAATATTGTTATGCTTATTCTTCATTCTATCTGATCTATCTTGTTGCTCTTTCTGGTAATAGACGATTAACTTTTAGTCTTGTCTTTCACAAATAATTCGCGACTAATTATCAATCGAGCACATTATAGCTCTTCGCGAATCATTCGTGACAGATAATTTGCCTTGCAATTCACGACAAATTATTCATCTAGCACTTCATCCATTTAAATGTTTGGCTACGTAATCTAGAATGACTGTGATTTCTATCAGTAAAGTTCTGTTCATTCTGATAGGCATAGTCATGCTTACGGAGAGTGTCAAATAATTCATTCCACTGCGCACGAACATTTTTTGTTCGAGTTTGCTTCTCGTTCATTTCTTGTTCGAGTTCATTTCTCGTTCGTGTTCATCATTTATTCTTCCTCCCTCTCTCCCAACATGGTATCAGAGCAATCTTTATAGCTCGATTAGCTCCCATAGTATAAGACTCTACTAGCTGATGGAGTAATTGTTTTCTTGTTCTGTATTTTTCAGTATTAGATTTTCATACTTAAGTCATTGATAGTTTCTCCTATCACTTAGACTAATTCTTCCACATGGATTCCCAAGGGAAAGCCAGTCCTCTCATGGACAAGCTTGATGGAGCCAATTACCATCTGTGAAAATTTAAGATGAAGACTATACTAATGGCAAAAGACAACGTCGTTACAAGTGCAGAAGGAAAACCCGAAGCGGATGACACGACAATCGCCAGATGGAAGCTGAAGGATGGAAAAGCTTTCGCGCTGATCATCCTCAACATCATGGATACACAGATCAGCCATGTATCCGAGGCTCAGACATCGAAAGAAGTCTGGGACATCTTGAGCACGCTATACAAAGTGCGCGATATAGCCTCTAAGCTACATCTCAGGAAGAAATTCTACTCCCTCAAGATGACGAATGGTGATTCTCTGCAGAATCATATTAATCAATTCAAGAACCTACTAAGGCAAATGGCCACTATCGGATCTATCATAGACGATCAAGACACAATGATGCAAGTGCTTACAAGCTTGGCAAGTTCTTACGACAGCTGGGTGATGATCATCACGACTCATTCAGAGTTGACTCTATCGAGAGTCATCACTATGTTGTTGCAGGAAGACGCACGAAGGAACGAAGCCTCAAGTTCCTCAGTTTACACCAACAAGGGCACGACAAAGCAGAAGAAGAAGAAAGGCCCAAAGCTATCAAAGCCAGACCAGAAACTAGCTCAGCATGAGGAACAATCGAATCCTTAGACAAAGAAGAAGCTGTTTTGTAGATACTGCAAACAAGACAACCACGAAATACAAGACTGCCAAATACTTCAAGCAAAGAACAATAGCAAAGGGCAGTCGAATCAAGTGGCAAATGTAGCTGCAGAAGCTCCACAGCCCATTCAAGAAGTGTATCATGATGCCTTCATGACCAACCATCAAGGAGCATCTGGCGACAGTTCTTGGTTCCTGGATTCCGGAGCCACTCAACACATGACTAGCCTGATTGGCTATTTCAAGTCCTTAACACCTTACAGTATCCAGAAATTCGTTCACCTTGGCGACAATAGCACACAAGCTATTAAAGGTGAAAAAAATGTAAGATTATACTTTGCAAATGATCAATCTAAGCTACTCTCCAAAGTTCTGTATGTACCTAAGTTATCCATGAATCTGCTCTCTGTAAGCAGAATCACAGATCTAGGACACAGAGTAGAATTCAAATGTGATCAATGTAAAGTAGTTGATAGGACAAGCAAGATTCTAGCACTCAAAAAGAGGCATGGACATTGTATAAATTAAGTCATTGCTTTTCTGCCTCTAGTCAAGCTCTCAGTACTTCAATTCAATAAAATAAAGGTTTACTTTGGCATTATAGACTTGGTCATTTAATTATGCTATTGTACAACAAATGTCTAGACAATCTATTATTCTTGATCTCGACTATCCTCGCGAAACAGTCTAGCTACCTGTCTGTCAAGACTGTCTAGTTGAGAAACAGACTAGGAAGCCATTTAAGTCAAGCCGTCAGCATGTTGCTAGAAGATTGCTAAATGTTGTACATTCAGATATTTGTGGCCCGATGAAAAATCCTTTGCTGAAGGAAGTCAAGTATTTTATAACCTCTATTGACGAATTTTCAAGAAGAACGATGGTGTACTTCATAAAGAGGAAATCAGAAGCCCTCCATTGCTTCAGAATCTTCAAGGAGCGTGCAAAACAGGAGACTAGAAGGACGATCGAGGCTCTAAGGTCACATAGCGGTGGAGAATATATCTCTGTCGAGTTCAAGGAGTACTGCCAAAGCCAAGGCATTGAACAACAATTCATCACTCCTTACAATCCTCAGTCTAATGGCTTAGCTGAGAGGAAGAACCAAAATCTGGTCAAATCTGCTAAGTGTATGCTAGCACATGCATCGTTGCCCAAGAGGTTCTGGGCTGAAGCTATCTCCACTACAGCTTACATCCAGAACAGATGTTCGACCAAAGCCCTCTCAGACAAGACACCCCACGAGGTGTGGACAATCCTACGTGCAGATCCCAAAGGACACAAGGAAAAAATTGGACTTCCAAGGTCTAAAGACCATCCTGATCGGATATATTTCGTCTGATAACACCTACAAGCTATACGATCCTGATACCTAGCAAATCTTGTATAGCCGGGATACAGTCTTTATCGAGGATCAGTTCGTTGACCTCAAAGACAAGGATATCACTCAAGAAGAACCTTCATCACCTGCCATTGACATGACAATCCGAGCTTCTGGCTCAAGAACGTCTATCGTCGACCCACTTCGAGACAACGAATCAGACGAAGATGTTGCTGCTACCCATCAACATATCCCAGGAGCGGTTCATCAGTCGAATCCTCCCAGAAGATCAAGCCGAGTGCGCACACAGCCCACAAGGTATACTCCTAACTCTGCCTGTCTTTTAATGTAGGAACCGACGATAGTCGAAGAGGCACTTAGCCAACCAGACTCTGATGTCTGGAGAGAAGATATGGACTGAGAGTATTCCTCTCTGATCAAGAATCAGACATGGTCACTAGTCGAAGCTCCTATTGGCTACAATATTATTGATTGCAAATGGATCTTTAAGATGAAATATAACACCAACGGAGCGATTGATCGAAAGAAGGCTAGACTGGTAGCACGAGGATTCACCCAAATCCCGAATGTCGACTACAATGAGACTTTTAGTCCATTTGTCAAACATTCGTCGATCCGAATGCAAAGGATCAACACATTTCTCATTGAAAAAGGATTTAAACCAGGCACTGCTGATTGCAACATTTATTCAAAGTCAGTGCAACAGTCCTTCATTATCATCACCTTGTATGTTGATGATACGTTGCTCTTTAGCAACAATGCCAATATGGTCAAGGATTCAAAACAGATGCTGTTCTCATAATTCGACATGACTGATCTGGGCGAAGCTCACTTCTGTCTTGGAATTCAAATCCACAGAGACAGAGTAAATCGACTAATTTATATCACTCAACAAAAGTATCTTCATAATGTTCTTAGCATATACAATTTGATGAATTGTAAATTGGCTCACTCACCAATGGATCGAGGTCTGAATTTTTCAAAGGACCAATGTCCTCAAACAAAACAAGAAGAGGAGCAGATGAGAGAATATCTGTATCGATCGATACTTGGATCTCTCATGTATGCAATGGTCTATACAAGGCCAGATATCTCTTTTGTTGTTAGCTCACTCAACCAATACATGGCTAATCCTGGAATTACCCATTGGAAGGCTCTTATTTGAGTCATGAGATATATTCGAGCTACCATGGATCAGTGCATCTGCTATGGAAATGTTAGCAACGACAATCTTCATCAGCTCAGTGGATATTCTGATGCAAGTTGGAGAGGAGATGCAGACCATTGTAAGTCCACATCTGGATTTACATTCTTCTTCAATGGCAGTCCTATTTCGTGGAACAGTCGTAAGCAAACCTCTATCGCACTTTCTTCTACTGAAGCAGAATATATTGTTGTTTCTCAATCTATTAAGAAAGCGTTTTGGTTGAGTAATTTGCTGTCAGACATCAATCTGTATCAGGAAAAGCCTACAATTTTGTTTTGTGATAACCAAAGTGCTATTGCCCAACCCTAGATTTCATTCTAAGAGTAAGCACATTGAGATAACATATCACTACATCAGGGGCAAGGTTCTCGACAGAGAGGTGAGCTTAACGTACTTCAGAACGCAGGACATGGTTGCAGACATTTTTACAAAAGCACTCAGTGTTAATGCACACAAAAGATTTTGTGCATTGCTAAGTCTAAAGATCAAGGCATTCACGGATCCAAATTAAGAGAGGGTGTTGGATTTACTCCTCCTACTCTCCTAAATCTCAATTTTAATTTGTCTCCATTCATGATGCATATTTTTTTAACGTTGTCACGTAGTCTGCACTTTTACACACAAATTTGCATAGACGAAGAAAAGGTGAATGAATCGCGACACTGTGTTCTTACGCAGGTCATGGTGATAGGCAAAAATAGGACACTACCTTATTGAATGCCAAAGGTGCCCTAACAGATAAGGCAACCTGTAAATCTTATCCTAAGGCCATTCGTAAGAGTGACGCACTTTCGCGTCATCACCAACGTTCACTTCAGTACTGACTGACGTCGCACCCTTTTCACCCGCACTCCATGCAGTTGTGCTAATAGATTGGACAACGATTGTAGCCACCCACAATCTCCTACAGATAACACATCCACTCTGTACTTTCGCATCTGCACAAGTATAATATTATGTCTATATACTGGATACCATCTGAGTATTCGATGATGATGATGATGATGAATAAATTCTGATGAGGCAAGATAAGTCTATAATAAGTTAAGGAGGTTTCATTCCTCATTACAAACAGAAATAAGTTTTGTAGGGCATGCGGTTTTATCCGATACAGTCTTGTGCTCTACCTCATAATTGACTTGTATACTTGATATACTTAATCTGATATAGTTCATTTGTTCTGCATTCAGATCTGTGTTAATATTGCTATGCTTATTCTTCATTCTGTTTGATCTATCTTGTTGCTCTTTCTGGTAATAGACGATTAACTTTTAGTCTTGTCTTTCGTGAATAATTTACGACTAATTATCAGTCGAGCACAGTCTAGCTCTTCGCGAATCATTCGCGACAGATAATTTGTCTTGCAATTCACGATAAATTATTCATCTAGCACTTCATCCATTTAAATGTTTGGCTACGTAATCTAGAATGATTGTGATTTCTATCACTAAAGTTCTGTTCATTCTGATAGGCATAGTCATGCTTACGGAGAGAGTCAAATAATTCATTCCGCTGCGCACGAACATTTTTTGTTCGAGTTCGCTTCTCGTTCGTTTCTTGTTCGAGTTCGTTTCTCGTTCGTGTTCATCATTTATTCTTCCTCCCTCTCTCCCAACATGGTATCAGAGCAATCTTTATAGCTCGATTAGCTCTCATAGTACAAGACTCTACTAGCCTATAGAGCAATTGTTTTCTTGTTCTATATTTTTCAATATCAGATTTTCATACTTAAGTCACTGATAGTTTCTCCTATCACTTAGACTAATTCTTCCACATGGATTCCCAAGGGAAAGCCAGTCCTCTCATGGACAAGCTTGATGGAGCCAACTACCACCTGTGAAAATTTAAGATGAAGACTATACTAATGGCAAAAGAATTGTACGACGTTGTTATAGGTACAGAAGGGAAACCCGAAGTGGACGATGCGGCAATCGCCAAATGGAAGCTGAAGGACGAAAAAGCTTTTGCACTGATCATCCTCAACATCACACATACAAAGATCGGCCATGTATCCGAGGCTTAGACATCGAAAGAAGTCTGGGACATCTTGAGCACGCTATACGAAGTGCAAGATATAGCTTCTAAACTACATCTCAGGAAAAAATTCTACTCCCTCAAGATGACGAATGGTGATTCTCTGCAGAATCACATTAATCAATTCAAGAATCTACTAAGGCAAATGGCCGCTGTCGGATCTGTCATAGACGATCAAGACGTAGTGATGCAACTGCTTACAAGTTTGACAAGTTCTTACGACAGCTTGGTGATGATCATCACGACTCATTCAGAGTTGACTCTTTCGAGAGTCATCACTATGTTGTTGCAGGAAGACATGGGAAGGAACGAAGCCTCAATTTCCTCAGCTGATTCTCATGCCTTGTACACCAACAAGGGCACGACAAAGTAGTACAAGAAGAAAGGTCCGAAACTAGCTCAGCACAAGGAACAGTCGAATCCACAGACAAAGAAGAAGCTGTTTAGCAGATACTGCAAACGAAACAACCACAAAATACAAGACTGGCGAATACTTCAAGCGAAGAACAACAGTAAAGGGCAGTCGAATCAAGTGGCAAATGCAGCTGCAAAAGCTCCACAGACCAACCAGGAGTTACAAGATAAGATCCGTGAAGACGCCATATAAGAGCCCAAGCCTGTGCATGACGTCTCGCAATACTTCAAGGATTATGAGATGGATGAAGTAGTAGTGGTTATGCCCAGAGCAAAGAGAGAACCCTTAGAAGAAACCTCCCAAGGAGCCAATTTTTATGAAGGTCCTTCCCATACGAAAGATATAGATCTGGCTAAGAAGGGAGAAGAAAGTCGTATGGTATCAGTAGGGGATGATTGTGAAAAATGCAAAAATAAGCTTGGTAGAGGCCAAAAATCTTGTATATAGATAAACACACATGTGTGGAGCCTGTTTCCACGTGTGAAACTAGTGTACTTGTCATGTACCATAATCATATATGTTGTACATATGATTTAATTCAAGTTCTAGTGGCTAAAAAGGCCAAAAATTAGTTTTCTAAACATATGACACATGGCATCAATCTATTGATTGCATGAGCCACATCCTTTGGTTAGGTGTCATATCCCATGTGTAGAGGACAGCTCACACGTGTGGAATAAGCTGAAGTAGGCAAATTTTTACTTCTAGAAGATTTCCAAGTAGATCTCCATATAGAAGGAAAATGGACCAAAAGTGCTCAAAATAGAAGGTTTTGTCCAAGTGTCAGTTTTGCATGATGAATCATCATATGAGAAAGCACCTTCACACATGTGGGATGAGAGGGATGATCAGTACCATGAGCTCCCACTTATTGTATATATAGAGCCACATTTGGCCATAATCATTGTGAGACACCAATCTTGGTTTTGGAAGCAATTTTGAGTGATTCTCTCCATTTGTCTACATTTGCTTTGATTGTTTTGAGGTTCTATCAATGTGTACTTGATTTTCAGGTTGGATTCCGTACTCAGACAGTGCTTCACACATGTGAAACCAGAAAGTACACCTACCTTCAATTAATAATTGTTCTTGTTAGGATTTTGTGTCTAGAATTGATCTAGATTGATCTTAATCTCAAGTAGATTGATAGATCAAGTAATCTGACAACCAAACCCTCTTGAGGATCAGATTAGGATCCACTCTTGGTCCTTTTTGTACTTTTTGCACAAGGATGTAGAGGGAGAGGAACTCAAGGATCTCAAGGCACTTCTCTGCAAATATCGCGACTGTCTTGCTTGGAATTACGCTGAGCTCAAGGGCATATCACCAAATGTAGTGGTTCACACCATTCCACTGCCTAATGGTGCAAACCCCATAGTTAGGAGGCCTTATAAGTCCAATCCGCACTACGCCCAGTTGATCGAAGAAGAATTGAAGAAGCTTCTAGATGTAGGATTCATCTATGAGATGGAACACACTAATTGGGTATCACCTATCGTGGTTGTACCTAAGAAAAATGGAAAACTTCGAATCGGTGTGGACTACAAAAAGCTGAATGTCATAACCAACAAGGACCGTTTTCCCTTACCATCCACGGAAAATGTGTTAGAGAGAATAGCCGAAGCATAAGCCTATAGTTTTCTGAATGGGTTTAGTGGCTATAACCAGGTGCAGATAGCCCCAGAAGATCATCACAAAACTGCCTTCTCCACTGAGTGGGGAACATATGCCTACAAAGTGATGCCATTTTCGGATTGTGCAATGCTCCCAGCACTTTCCATCGAGTGATGAGTTATACCTTCAAGGATTTTCTCTGGAAGTTTCTTGAAATATTCATGGGTGACTTGTGTGTCCACTCCTCTAGAGCCCAACATTTAGCTTTCTTAGAGAAAGTGTTCATCCAGTGTCGATTATTCAGCATATCCCTAGACCTGGCCAAATGCCAATTTCTGGTCACGCACGGCATAGTGTTAGGCCATGTAGTTTTGAGTCATGGTATCGCCACTGACGTCGACAAGATATGCATAATATTTGCATTGCCTGAACTGGGAACTGTACATGAAGTGTACATCTTTATGGGGCAATGCAATTATTATCGGAGGTTTGTCCTGAACTTCACTAAGCTGGCCCGCTTAATCTACCATATGACTATCCAATTAGAGTGGAGAACTGAAGCCACTGAGGCTTTCCACAAACTCAAGAAGGCCTTAGTGACCGCACCAATCCCTGAGTATCTTCCATGACATGCTCCAACAAAATGGTAGCACATGGTGTGCTACTCTTTCTATGCCACTACATGATTTTTTAAGAACAAGAATGATGGTTTGATGCATACTTAAAAATGTGACTATCCATCAAATTCTAAATAGGTTCATCACCAAATACTTTGTTGCTCGATAAATACAAGCTCACTTTTATTTAAAAAACATTGTCCTTGAAGTTGTAGAAGATAGCATGCCGGCGTGCTAGCCTGCAAATTTTTTATTTCAAAAACATGAAGGTTTTTTGAAGAACTTTTTGAAAACATAGATTTCTTTTTGGAGTTGATTCGGCTAGCATGCCGGTGTGCTAGCCAAGTAAATTATAAAATAGAAAAGCTATTTTGACACATTTGAGAACCAAATTTTGAGTAAAAACATTATTTCGAAATATTTATTTAAACCTCCCAACATCGTAAGCCGACGTGCTAATTAAAACAACTAAAAAAAAATTATAGCCTTTAAAGATAGCACACCCGCGTGCTATATGAAATGAGAAAATTTTTTTGCATTTAACCAAGATAGCACGCCGGCGTGCTACTTGAAATGAATTTTTCTTTTGCAACCAACCTAGATAGCACGTCGGCGTGCTATCTGGGTTGGCTGCACAAAAAAAAAAAAAAATTGTCAGCGTGCCGTGCTATCTGGGTTGGCTGCACAAAAAAAAAAAAAAATTTGTCAGCGTGCTGCTTAGCTGCAAAAAAAACTTTTAATTTGAAATTTTTTTTACTTAGTGGGATCTTTAACTATGTACCAAACTACATTCTTAATAATAAACATAAAAGTAGTAGCATAAAAAGGGTGGCACACCATGTGCTATCTTTTTGTTGAATGATGGCAGGAAAGAAACTCGCAAAAATTTATTCACAAAATGCCAAGGCCTGATTAATACTACTTAGCCAGTTAGATCAGTCGTTTACTAGGTGGATTTTAGGAAGACCAAGTAGGTAGACTAGCTCGCGTAGATAGTCCTTGTCTGGTTAAATCTATTCAATTGTCCTACGAAGATAGTGTTTCAATTAGATGACCCCAATCAGATAGCTAGATTAGATCTAAACAATCCTACTTGTTAGTGTTGGTTTTAGATTAGTTAGTTTTCAAGTAACAGATCAAGTCCCGTAGACTAGAGTAGTTACCGACTGAGACCCTTAAATAGATTTGGACATGTAAAAGTCGTAATATACCAACAAAGAATTGCTAGATATGTGTAGTATTTATGTCGTTCTCCAAGGAGATAGCACTTAAAAGTTGTTAAATTGGTACAGTCCTGACTTATTTTGAATGAAATGGACTCGAGTGTTAAGATTTCTTCTTCGAGGAATTTCTCCGCTTCTTTGAAGATACTTTCGTGTCGGTTTTTGAGGAGCTTTTTCTTCTCGTAGCCACTTTAAATAACTTCATCGCTTGGCCAAGATTGGTCAACTATCTTTGACTGTTTGGCTTTGATGACATCAACCTTCTGTACAACGGCATCAACCGAATATTTTAATTTTGTATCGGCAGTGGCAACAAGTGTAGCAACATATTGGTACTTTGGACATGGCTTCAACAGTTGTGGACAGTCCAGATACTTGTGGCCAAGTTCTTTACAGTTTGAGCACAAAGTTATAAATCCGATCAATTTTTGAGGCTGTGGACAGTCCGATGAAAAATGTCTTGGTTCACCACAGTTATAACAGTCTCCCGAAACAGATTTATTCGAACTGGAAGGACCAACAAATTCTGGTGGGTTGTGTCTCTTTGGTGCAAACTTTGGTTTGCCTTGTTGGAATGGTACTGTAGAGCCTTGAACATAATTGGCAGTCGCATCATCTTGAAATATAAATAGTACTTCATGAGAAAGATCTCAACATACTTTATGTTCACAAATCTACAATCTTCTTTAGAATGTCCAGATGTACCACATTTCGTACACCATAGTCTTGAGTTTGAAAAAGAAGCTTTCGGTCTCTTGTTTACAACTTCTGAAATCTGAACTTTCCGATCGTTGAACTTCTTATTAAGATCAGCCATATTACTTTTCCAAAGCTTTTCAACTTTAGATGTCGCAGAGTTGTCCTCAGTAGTTTTGCTATCTTCTTTTTATTTGGACTTTTGTTTCTTTCTTCGATCGGTATCATCAGTTTCTGTGTTTGATGAGTCACTAGAATTAGAATCGGAACTGGAGGAACTTGAACTGGATTCGTCTTCACCGCCACGGGAGTCATGCTTAGACTTTCAAGTTCGTCTGGTAGAACATCTTTTACGTGCTAACTTGAAAGTTTCATAGTTCTCAGCACTCGCTATGACTGCTGATAAAGAAGTCATATCTCCTTGTCTGCAGTATCGATTAATTTTTGGTGGTAAACCTGCCAAAAACCATTCAATCTGCATCGCGACAGAGTACACTCCCATTAGTTTTTCAATTAAATTTTTTACTTTTCTTGTGTACTTTTGAAGAGATTCCTACTCTTCTTCTGTACATTATTGAGTCATCCAAGAATTTTGGATGAATAACCAATTTCTCTGAACTAGTTCAGAAATGCATCTTTCAGCGGTAACCAGGTAGCTACACGTCTTGGACTTGGTTGTACTATATGCGCACTTGCTTTCTCAGAAGAATAGCAAAGATCTGCAGCTTGTCAGTATCAGCACCTTCGTTGTTCGATAGCAATTGACTCGAACTACAAAACATGATTGTCAGCATCATCTGAAGATGTTCCTTTAAAATAATCATATTTGATCTTCGAGATTGAAATGAAACGGGGAGTAGGGACTTCCATAATCGGTTCTGGTTCAACTTCAAGCTCCGGCTCTAGTTCAGGATCATGATCAGCAGGCTTTGGATTTACAACTTCAAAACCTGGTTCAGCTGCAGCAGAAGCTTCAGGACAAGAGTTTTTAGATAAATTTTTCGGGATTAAAATTCAAAAAAGGTGATTCTCTTCTTTGCAAAGATCCTGAAGTCTTTTAAAAAATTTCTCTCAAAGTTTGCGATATCTTTCTAGTCGAGCAACTCTATCTGACAAACACTGGGGATGGAGATGGAGTTGTCAATTTGTATCCCAGCAATGACGTCGAAAATTGGCATATGTTGTAAAATACCAACAAAGAATTGCTAGATATGTGTAGTATTTATGTCGTTCCCCAAGGAGATAGCACTTAAAAGTTGTTAAACTGGTACAATCCTGACTTATTTCAAATGAAATGGAGTCATGCCAAATCTGGTTGTCAACAGACATTTTATAAGTAACCAGTATCACTTTTGTTGTGGGTGTGTGTTGATAATGAATTCCAAACGTGGGTGTGTGTTGATAATGAGTTCCAAACAACAATCTTCCTATATCAAACCAAATGAAAAGTGTTCTACAAATGACATGTTATCAGAGTAGCTCGAATGAATTACACTCTAACTGATTCAATCGTCAGCATGGATCTATGTTATGTTCGATGTAGATGTGTACGAACAGACAAATGGTTAATCTTATTCATGAACTGATGTGTTCTAGACAGAAGTCCTCAACAACTAAAGTCCAGTCACGGTTAAAGAACTCAAACAGTTCTCAAATATGTTAGAAACAATTATCTTCGTTACCAACACAAATACAGATCAATAACTCAATTCCTCGGACAGGAACTAACATTTCACATGCACACATACTTCACTATCAGTGACTATGGAAAACTGCACCAAGATATAATTTACTCGGATGCCGAACACAAAGTATTCGCGCAGACGGGTAATTTAGTTTAAAGACAGTTCTTTAGATCAATTTTACGGAAACACAACAAACGACTGTAATGAACTATTGTATTGTCTAACCAAAGAATTATTTAAGTAATGCATACGACATTGCTAGTAGATTCGAAATCACTCACACTCAGCAGTGCGGAGAACAGAATGCAAGGGAAATAACCTTTGATGCTCTATTCACTTCTTCAATCTCACAATACAGGAACTCTCTCTCTCTCTCTCTCGGTGGTGTGAAAATGAAGCGTGCCTTCTTTTTATTTCCTACGAAGCGAGCAGACACACCTCTAGATATTCTAGGTGTGACGCTCCATTAACTAACTCTAGTTAAAAGATATATTACAAATACATGTAAATTACATCATCAATGGACAATCAACTAAGAGTTTATTTCACTCTAGTTAAAGGTGACGATACGAATCTAGTCGCTTCGTGTTCCAGGCATCATTTCATTTATGGAGGTCTTGTCCTTTATGCCACTAGCTATGCACTTATCATTTTTCAAGATGGAACAAACTCCATTTTTTGAAATGTACATCTAGTCCATTGTCCATTAATTGTCCTACACTAAGCAAGTTTCTTGAAATGGTAGGAACATACAAAACATTATCTAGATCTATCCTTTTACATGTGCCTAAGCAAAGAGGTATAGATCCTATGCCATCTATCTTGCATGCTTGATCACTACAGGCCTTGACTGATCAGGTCGCACGGCTGAACCAAGAGAGAGAAAAAGAAAGGAAAGAGAGTCAGGACTTGGTCCATCAGGCCAGCTCAAGAAAGTAGAGCAACCAGCTCATAATCACCAACAACACATAGACAACCTCAAGTCCCAGATCCTCCAAGAGAAGACTGCCCGACAAACTTATCAATTAGACCGCCAGCACCTGGTCATGAAATAGACAGTGCTGGAATAGGAATCCAAATCTCTCCAAGCCTCAGAGAGATCCCTCAAGGATTACGTCTACCAATTGGAGTGTAATGTCTCAAAGGAGTGAACAGAGAATCAGCGGCCCCAGACCAACTTCAAGACTCAACAGGCGGCCTTGGAAATGAAAGTCCAACAAGCAAACCAACAAGTGCAGGCCATCCAGACTGTCCTAGATCAGATGGTAGCTGTGGCAGAAGACGAATCACGACCGCTCAAAAGTTGCTGAGGAAGTGTGCAGAATATTACAAGGACCACTTTGGCCGTGTACTGCAAACTTACCATAATCAGAGAAGCTTCATGACACTGAGCTCTGCACCAAGGATACTGAGATGGCCACTCTCAGATGGATGCCACTACCACCTCTCAAATCGATCCTAACATGCCCGAACTCTCACGCCATCTCACCATCTCGCACCAATTCTCCTCCTCGTGCTTCTTCTCCACCTCTCACCTCCAAATCTAATCTTCCATCAACTTTCATAGTTCCTCCTCGCCCAGTGGATAACCTCTCTGATACTGTGGCGGTGCACATACATGATACCTGACTCAGAATAGTCGGCCATCTTGGAAAAGAAATATCCAGACATCACCACCAGAGGCAGCTATACACTACCAGAAAAGCTCGAGGAGCTACTCAAGAAGAAGCTGGCTGATATCCTTTTGCTCCTACATCCTCAACCAGAGTGGAGGAAAGCAACACTCTTATGCAACCCAAAGCTTATCAAAGAATATCTTACAGCTCCTATAGTTTTATGGGTAGATCCAGTGTATCACCCAATGTCAGGAGGCAATCTTGGTCAGCCTTGCAGACTCCCAGCATCAAGGCCTACAACTGGCCAATCATAAAGTCAGCAAAGGATTGGAGCACGACCATCAATTTCAAACGAGCACTCAACCGCTTTCTGACCAACACGGCTTATTCTCCAGATCTCATTGTACTGGAAGCTTATTACAATGTGGAGACTTTACTGACTGCTGCCAAGGTGGATACCAGGTGGGATATGTGTTTTGGACAGTATTGTTTCGACCCAAATAAGGCCTTCAAAACGGTGGTCCTGCTTCGTCCGTACAGTTCCAGAAACCCATCAAAAGAACCGCGATGTCGAAGATGCATAGGGCCAACAACTGGAAAAGGATCTCTGAAGCATATCTCACACCTTGTATTTCTTTTAAATTTTTTTTTAAAAAAAAACATATAGGGACTCAACTTTATGTTTATTGTTTTTTTTACCATTATCTCATTTTCTCCTCCTTATTTTCTTTTTATTTTTACCCCTATACATATTTCACAATTTCATTTTCCTTATTCCCCTGTACATATACCTCCTTCGTTTCCCCCCTTGCAGCTCAATTTTATTGCCAAAATTTTTCTAACTTTTCGCCACACTTTTTTTTCTTTTTTCTTTTTTTTCTCCCTTTCTGTCTGTATGCTTTTTTCCCCCTCTTTCGCCACGGTTTCACATCCACACACTCCAACACCAACGACACATCACTACTTTTTATCTGATTCCTACATCATATCAGAGCAAAAGCTCTAACACTTAATATCTTTCACAATATCAAATTGATATCAAACTATTCAGTATCAAAGAATTGTTTTCCTATTGTTGGGATTACTACATCTTAGCGTACGATCAACAGACTAAGTTCCAGATGGATTCTCAAAGTAAAGCCGGTCTCATCGCAGACAAGCTAAATGGTTCCAATTAACATTTGTGGAAATTTAAGATGAAGACCTTGTGTTTTTTCTCTTTTTGGTCTTTTTTTTGTTTTGTTTATTTGTTCTTGTCTAGGCATCCTTGGCTCTAGATATTCTCCTCAAGAGGTTGATCTGCTCAAGGGAGGTGAATGATCAAAGAAATCCTACCTACGGATCTTAATGATCGCTCCATGATTTTCTTAATGAAATGGAGAGAGAGAGAGAGAGAGAGAGAGAGAGAGAGAGAGAGAGAGAGAGAGAGAGAGAGAGAGAGAGAGAGAGAGAGAGAGAGAGAGAGAGAGAGAGAGAGAGAGAGAGAGAGAGAGAGAGAGAGAGAGAGAGAGAGAGAGAGAGAGAGAGAGAGAGAGAGAGAGAGAGAGACTCCAAGATGAAATGGACAAAGTTTTATTAAGAAGAGTAGAAGATGATCCAATACAAAGGAAATGGCTCCCTCTTATAGATTTGAGAGGTGAGCCTCCTTCAGTCAAATTGGCTACTGAAGTTCCATCAAGATCACTATCTTGACCGTAAAGGTCACTTTGTGTTTCTTGAGAAAAAGTTGTGTTTCCCAACTTAGGAACTTTACAAAAGCTAAGTTTAAAATACTTTATTTAATAATTGTGCTCCATGATGGGTAGTCGACAACATCCATCAGAGGGTACCATGATAAGACTGGTTGATATTGATCCTGATAGATCGACGCTACTTCTCCCAGTGATATTATTGTGATCTCTCTCAATTCGTAATGTGGATAGGACGTGCTCGCTTGACTGCTTAGTCTATCTAGGTATTCGTGGTGTGCTTTAACCTAAAGACATTTTTTGGCAGTCAATCTTACCAATTGAGGACAAGACGTAGACATTGTAGGCGATGATTCTTACTGTGCAGTTGGTCTTTTTGGGCTTGAATTCCCTAGATTTGGCTGTTTAAGAATGGATATATCTAGATTTGGCATTGTATTAATGGTGTGTTGCCTTGTGGAACAATCAGACTTTGGTTGAATATTGCTCGTTGAAGGGCAGTCATCAACCTTAGTCTCCCCCTTGGTATTGCACTTCCCAATTGAAGGTTGCGTGGTCACACTTTGCTTGGGACCTAGTGCTGAGTTGCCTTCAAGTTGCTCTGTTGACACAGGCTCCCTTTGTAGTTCATCAACAAGAAATCTTTGCAAATGATTGTGCCAAGAGACTTGGCAAAATCCTTTGGACTTCATCAGTTGCCAATTTTTTGACTTCCTCAGCTACTATTGGCTTGATAGATTCTACCAGCTCTATCTGCTGTGAGGTGCCAAGGGACTGTCACCAAAATTGCAGTGGGGACATATTAGAAGATTCTAGTGAAGATTCTTCTAACGGATGATTCTGGTGAAGATTCTTCTAACGGATTACAAGATGTTCGTGTGAGCTAAAAGGGGACTGTATCATTCAATTCGAATATGGAGGAATCAAAACTCAAAAAGAGGACTTTCCCATGGCTCCACTGACAACACATTCCAAAGTTAAAGAGAGTGCAAAAATTCTATCAAATGAGCTAGCAGGGAAAGCCGACTTCTCCTCACCAAGTTGGTGTTAAGAAAGTTCAACCTTTGATCTTATAACAAATGCTGAAAGTGCCCAACGAATATCGCATGTTATCATGCCATCGAACTACACCAAGGAACGTTGATGAACAACCAAAAAGGAGTTCCAAAATCCAGATTCACTAGAAGAGCCAATATCAGAAGGTCAACAAGATTGGAGACTGACCGACGAGGAAGACAAAGCCCAGTGTCTCCCCAACAGATTCTACGACAACGGAATAAAAAACATGGCCGAGTCGACATACGTGTTAGACCTATCAGTAATATAATGTCAGACACCCTTAAATGGTGCACTGTACTCGTAAGCCAAAGGTGCGAGAAATAGAGATAGATCTAAAATACCAATGGGCCAAAATAAGAAAGGACCCAAGTAGTTCTAAAATGCAATTTGGAATTTAAGCCTTTTATGATGGTCAAGTTATTATGGCACATGGTTTTTGGGTGAACCAAAAACCCTAACCCTAACTTTGTCCATAAGTAGAGATGTGACACCACTTTGTAATCTTTTCATTTGCAAGAATAGAGAGAGAGAGAGAGAGAGAGAGAGAGAGAGAGAGAGAGAGAGAGAGAGAGAGAGAGAGAGAGAGAGAGAGAGAGAGAGAGAGAAGTAAAGCCTCCTCCTCCTAACTTTTCTTTTTATGTGAAGTCCTCATTTTTTGTCATTGTATGTTTGCTTGTGGATTGATAAATGCTTGAATGTGTTTCCTAATCATGCTATCACAATAAAAAATATCATTATCACAAGCCTTCATCCTCCTAATCCACAAAAACACACAATGGTAAAATAGGAGTTAGACATCATCCTTGAGAGATCACTATAATCTAATAGGTAGCTTACTTCCATTGCTCCTTTCCCTTGTGAAGATAAGCCTCAAGAGGAGAAGGTTTAGAGCTCAAAGAGTCTAAATAGCCCAAGAAAAGCCAAGATCCAAGAAGAGGATCTTCACATATCAAAACCCCAAAAGAGTCAAGAAGAGTGTCAAGCACCACATCTCCAAACTGAGCCATTTCATCTTTAGATCTCAAGCCAAGATTGACACCCTTGGTAGGCTTAGTTTCAAATTAGATCCATATTTTAACCCCCTTCTCACTGGATTGAAGCCAGTACTACACGATGACTCACCCAGTTAAAGATCCAAACCCTGACCTTGCCCTCATGATCATGACGATTGGGGAGGCACAGAAAAGGTTCAACATCAAAGTTCTATGGTTAAAACTATGCCAACACTAGTTGAAGAGGAAGTGTGAGAAATGTGAAAGTACTGTACTTTAGGACCATAAATGGATCTACAAAAGATCCACAAGAGTGATTGGATGCTTGCTTAACAATGTATCAAAAAACTAGACACAAAAAAGTTGATCTAGATTAGCCATTTGACAAAACAACAAGCATTAACAATCAAAAGCATTGATCAACAATGAAACTGAAGTCCACACGTGCAAGACACAGCCTGTAGACTGAGAATGAAGTAGAAATCAATTTGATTTCATTTGGATCACAAAAACTCAATGTACATAGTGAACTAGCTTGAGATTGCCAATGAGCTCCAAAAATATTCTATCTTCTCACTATGGGAGCTTGGAATACATAGCAAAATCGACTTCCTTTGTGAAGTTAAGTGGATTTCCAGCATGTAATAAGGAAGTTAACTCAGCCTTTTTGC
Organism: Diphasiastrum complanatum; assembly: GCA_029204225.1. Classification (NCBI taxonomy): domain Eukaryota; kingdom Viridiplantae; phylum Streptophyta; class Lycopodiopsida; order Lycopodiales; family Lycopodiaceae; genus Diphasiastrum; species Diphasiastrum complanatum. The sequence continues at coordinate 15,187,969 of CM055114.1, read as the reverse complement.
CCTAAAATGAAACCCTAGTCTATTTTCTAGAGTCATGCTTTAGATATCGAGCTATTACTATATGGAAGAGCTCTCTCATTGTACGTACCTTGTGTCGTTGATGTAGTATAGGGGTTCGTCGCTGGGAGCAGCAACCTCACCTCAACCTGCGTAGCACGAAGAGAGAGATACAAACTGCACTTAGTTCCTCTTGACAAAGCAAGACTGAAACCTTTTGAAGCATTTATTCATAATCCAACAAAGTAAAATATAGCTAAAAAGTAAAATATAGTACTAAAAAACACCATAAAGCATAACCATTTTCAAGACATCTAGCTGATATCTGCCACCACCCCACAAAACAAAACCTCACAAGTTAGTTTAGTGAGGAAGACATGTGTCATAGTTGAGCCTCAGTTGTTATTCATGTCCAAAAGAAGCTATACTACTTAACAGCTTTGAATAGCATTTTAAAACATAGTCCAATCTTCCCAAACAAACAATATTTTGGCAATAGGCCAAGCCGTTATATCATCGTATCAGGGCGAGTGCCATACTGATCAACTTACGAGCAATTGGTCCATATCAGTTTGTTTTTAGTTATAAAAAGAGTATGAATAGTTTAAATCGTTTACATTTTGCTTAGCCAAAATACTTTGTGTGGACATGTGTGCTGGTATTAGGGTAAATCCATGCCATGCTAACCCAAGTGACTCTTACAAAGCAAGGTATGTCACACACTGTTGTCCATACTCTTGAGCATATCCATGCTTTCCAATTGTATCTCACCAAAGGTCTAAAGTAACACTTAAAAGGGTAGGGTTAAGTATTTCCATGATTGTTATACACAGATCATATAACAACCATGGTATATGGACATTGCTTCTGATAGACATGATCAGTTATCAGTAATGTTTTTACTAGGTATTAGGACAGATCCGTGCCATTCTAACCCTTTTGTAAAAACTACGTATCTTAAACATTTCCGTGCTGTCTAAGACCATTTTATTGGAGTCCCTACTATTTTGTTTTTGACAAAAATTTCTTTAAGAATCATTTTGTCAAGTTTGTTTTTTGGGAAGTAGTATCGTTTTCTTACGTCGTTTCTTTTGAAGAAAGGAGAGGGTTGTCTTTAAAAAAAAAATGTATAGATGTAAAGGTATAAAAAACTACTTATCCATTCTTGTTTGTGCATTGTAAAATTCACATACGAATCGATAACAAGAAGTCATATCTGAATGTTTGTAGACGAGGCTTCTTGAGATGCTGCAATTGTTGTTTTTCCGTAAAAGGTTTTCTCTGTATATCATAATGACAAGAAAATAGATTGTTTAGTCCATAGCTACATTTAAAAGTAGAAAACGTTTAGATAAAGTATATGGTGTGTGTTAAATCATCTACTTTATGAAGTTTTAGTCAGTAAGATACATTTGCTTTGAGTACGATAATGCTCGATTCGAGTATGAACCAAAATGCAGAAAATAACAGACCATAGTAAAAGATGACGCTACATTATCACATGCACCGATAATCAGTTTAGTATCGTAGGGTGAGACTTGGAAATGTAAAAGACTTCATTTGAGAATATTAGTTTATTTTAAGAACAGAGAGTAAAGCCAATTCTTAGAGGTGAGCCATCGAAATTCCTTCTATCCATTGCTGGATAGCAGAAGGTATGAAAGTGAGAAACAACCATTATTTAAAGAATATTTTTGCATTTTGTCCATCATTGGACAGCAAGCCTAAGAACCATATAAACCTTTAGAAAAAAAAAAGTGTAGGTGAACCTACTGTCCATCGTTGGGCAGTAGTGTGTATTTGCATTTATAGTGTACACAAAAAAGGAGTAGATGGAGCTTGTTGTCCATCGTTGTGGATAGAGAGCCCATCTATCTTGCAAAACCATCATCAAAATTGAAGATATTATGCTAGATGTCCATCGCTGGACAAAAGAATACATAAGTGTTTTAGTTTGAAGCTAAAAAACTGCTAGAAAGTAGCTATTCCATCGTTGCGCCCTTTGCAAGTGAAGAGCCATTCATACATATGAAATGGTGGCTAGTAAACAATCGCTGCCTACTAAACAGATTTGAAGCGATGTAGTAAAGCGCATGATGTTCATCATTGACAAGCAAGATGAACCTGTTAAATCTACACAATAATGCATTGGATCTGTCCATCGTTGAACTTTCATTCATCATACCAAGAAAGCCTCATACAAAGCATTATGTTATGAGCATGATTTAGCCATAGCCAGCGGTTAATCAAAGAAGTATGATCGAAACCCGAAAGCATAGAAAATGCACTAGAATGCCAAAGTGATGGAGAGCTTACCGTAAGATAGTATGTTATCGAATCCGGAACTAGTAGGGCGCTCTTGCTGTATGTGAGAAACAAACAAACTCTTCACATTGATGTGAGGGAGGAGCCTCGAAACTGCAAGCTTTTATAGTATTATGTAGAGTAGTTTCCCAAAAGATCATGAGGGAGGGAAAAAAAATTTCCCTCCAGTTAGGATTTTAAGTTTTAAATTTTGTAGAGTGTTTTTAAATTTGAGGGAAAAACCCTTTAGTTAAAAGGACCATTTATGCATGAGAGGGCTACTTTGAATTATAACCTTGTGTTTTTGAAGAGGCGATGGTGCATCTGTTGCCCACTTGTTTAGTAGAAAAGCAGGGCAAGTATAAACGTAGAAGCATCCATGAGAGAGAGAGAGAGAGAGAGAGAGAGAGAGAGAGAGAGAGAGAGAGAGAGAGAGAGAGAGAGAGAGAGAGAGAGAGAGAGAGAGAGAGAGAGAGAGAGAGAGAATAGGAGTGTCAAATGAAGGATTCTTATGCAAAGAGGCTAGCTTGCAGGCTTGGGCTTCTGCATCAGTAAGATGGGTAAGAGTGATCCAAAGTTTGATAGAGATGGGTGCCAAAAAGTTTACAGAAGGAAGGCTCCATAGTGCGAAGGCGATTTTCATAGATTTAAACTCAATAGTACAAACCAAAGGTACTTGGCAACTCTTGGTTTGACGTAACTCAAAGGCAGACTGATTGTCGGCTTTACAACTTTTCTAAGAGAAGGACTCTATTTGGGAGGCACTATCTTCATCAAGGTCTTCGATAAAGATCGAAGGGTAAGGTGAGAAATGGGGTTCAATGTGGGTATGGATATCAGTAGTTACAGCACCATTTTCGTTTTCCAAAAAGGTAAAAATCTTCCAAATATGTAAATTGCAAAATCTTTCTTCAACAGCAATACGTTTAGCATAGTTAGGGAGGTCAATAAAGATATTTTCAACTATGCTTAGGGTATCCTTCTTTTTAATAAATTACATATAAATCTTGATCCAATCCATGGTAGTCATTAAGTCAACAAGGAAAAATATTTTATCATCAGGGCCAGCAACATTACACGTAGCTATATCAGTGGAAGTAATAAGATTGTGAACCTCAACAACTTTCTTTATGTAACAAATTGTGAAAATTGGCAAAGCTAACTTGACCAAACATTGTAAATATCATAATGACTTGTACCTATTATGATTACACATGTGTGGAGCCTATTCCCACGCGTGAAATAAATGTGCTTTTCATGTAGTATAATCATATAGCTTTTTTAGAAATATGCCACGTGACATCAACCTAGAGGTTGCATGAGCCACATCATGAGATTAGGTGTCACATTTTATGTATAGAAGTCTGCTCACACATGTGGAATAGGCTGAAAAAGTCGAGTTTGTACTGCTAGAAGAGTTTTCACTAGCTCTCTATATAGTAGAAAAATGGACCAAAATGTGAAAAATACCCTATTTTGGCAAATCTAGCCGTGTAGAACTTTGTAAATATTGTGTTTAATTGGGTTCCACACATGGGAGGACAAGATGCCATGTGACAACCCACTCCTAATGTAGTTTAGGTCAAGTCAAGAGAGTTGGTCATGTCTATTTGGTGGTCATCCCTACTTTATAGGACCTTGTTGAAAATTGTCACTTCTCACTTGACATTGGTTCATTTCAATATTGATCAGACATTAGAATATATTGATGATCTGATTTCACACGTGTGGAGACTGTTCCCATGTGTGAAAGGATGTACTTTTCATGTTTGTATATATCCAAATTGATTTTGTATCATTCTAGTTAGTGTGAACATGAAATGACTAGTTTTTAGTCAAGTTGACTAGTCACCTACAAATTAGCTTTTCCTTGCATGTGCATGAGTAAATGCTCCCACATGGCAAGTGGATGTTCACACGTGTGTATAGAGTACTAGAAGATAAGAGTTGACCATTTTCCTTGGATCCTATTTTGTAGGAAATATTCCTATATTCTACTAGACTAGCTTTTTGGATTTTAGTCATATTCTAGAAGGTCAACTATTGGATAAGGATCAAGGATGGATCAAATGGATAGATCTGAGTGATGTGGCACTCTTCACATGTGTGAAGACCTGCTAGACTGTACCAGACTCATGGATGTACTTGATCCATAAAAGGATCATCATTTTGCTAAGAAGATTGATGAGACTCTTGCACTCTACACTTTTGTAAGGTTTCTAGTCATTTGTCTTGTGATTTTTATGTATGATTGCTATCTAGTATCATTGTACTTGTTGTTTCAGGTGCAGGCCATACTGTGGACAATACTCCACACGTTTGAGGCTGCTCTCACTAAAAAATGATGTGTTGATCCATTGCTCTTGCTTAAATTCAAGTGTAGTGAATCTAGATCAAGATTTAATGTGTAGAACTTGATAGATTCATTGATTAAGCAACCAATAACTCTCTATGATTGTAAAGTACAATCATTATTGTCCTAGAAATTTTAAAATTTATCATGGTATCAGAGCTAAGTAAGAGAGTGATCATTGAATCATAAATCTTGTAAAGATCATTGGCAAAATTTGTTTTTGGCCAATACTAGTGAGGGCGAGCTCTTCTAGAGTGATAGCGTGTAATCATTTGGATCAAAACGACTTGGAGGCTGTGTGTGTACTTTTCACACGTGTGAAATCATACAACAACTTTCAATTCAAGTTACTTTGTGTTTGTTGGTCCCGATATCACAATACTAGTTCATTTTTTGTGCTTTTTGAAGCATAGTATTGATCTAGATTCATTCTAGCTAATGCCTATGACCAAATAGTGTTTTGGATCATTGAAGCATTTCTTTTTAGAGTCTAAGATCAGATCTTAGAGGCTGATTTGTTCAGATCTTTAGTTGAAGTGAAATCTCTAAGAAAAGTTTAAAGCAATTTTTTTTTTTTGTGAGAGTGAAAGCTAGAAATTTTTTTTAAGATCTTTGAGTATCATTCAAGCTTGTGTGCTAGTTTGATAGAGACAAGCCTATAGGCATTCTAGTAAGCTTTAGGCCCTTTCATAGATCTTTTCAAATTCAAAAATCTTTGTGATTTTAAAAAGCATTCATTCTAATCCATGGGTGGATATTTAATGGAATCAAGTGAGAGACTCACTTCCACAAATTATTCCATTTGGAAAGTGAGAATGGAATCACTCCTAGTGATCCATGATCTATATGACATAGTTCAAGGAGTAGAGGAAGAGCCTCAAACTCCCCAAGAACAAGCCAAATACAAGAAGAGAGCAAGATTAGTTCTACATTGCATAAAGTTAAATGTATGCAATGACCTCTTGAAAGAGGTGTCTTCTTGTACCTCATCCAAAGAGGCTTGGGATTCATTAAAGAGCATTTATAAATCCAACAATACTTCAAGAATCCACATGCTAAGAAATCAAGTTTTCCAAAGCATGAAAGGAAGTGGAGAGAGTGGACAAGAGTATGTCCTTAGGATCAAATCTTTTAACAAGGAGTTAAGTGCAATAGGAGAAAAGATCCAAGATCAAGAACTAGTACAAATCATCTTGAATGGTCTAGGTGATGAGTTCACCAACTTAGTCCAATCATTTGCCATTCATGACTCTCTTCCATCCATTGAAAAGTTGCACAATGTTCTTGTGGCCGAGGAGAGTAGGCTTCTACACCTCAAGACAAGAATGGATAGCATGTCACTTAATGGAGGAGAGGAGAAAGCTAACTTTACATCTAAAGGCAAGAAGAAGCAAAATCCATTCAAGAAAAATCAAGGCAAAGAGGCCGAGATGAAGAATGGAGGATCTACCTCCAAAGGCAAAGTGAAGAACAAGGCAAAACTAAAGTGTTTCTTTTGTGGCAAGAAAGGACACTTTGCCTCAGAATGCTACTTGAAGAAGAATCAACAAGCCAAAGGAGATCAAGGGAACATTGCTCAAGAGGAAGAAGAAGAGGATGGATTCAACACATCCTTAATGGTTGCATCAACAACGACTTCAAGTCAAGACACATGGTGGATAGATAGTGGGGCTAGTTCCCACATGTCTTTTAACAAGCATTATTTTTCTACTCTTCTATCTTGTAATGACTCTAAGAAGCTCTAGATGTGTATAGGCAATGATGATGATGAGACCACCGTAGGTGATCCATGAGGGGTGCTTGAAAGTAGTCTGTAACTCTTTCACAAGAAACGAGGCCCAATCATATATTGTGTCCGGTCCTCCCATCATGGTCGTCGTGACAAGCTTGGTGGACGCACGGAGGGGACAGTGAGAACTGACAATGATAGTGGCAGATAGAAAATCTATCGTGTTTTGGAGATGTGGATTCTTGAGTCGTGAGATCAGGTACCCGTCATTGGTTTTGGTCTTAATGTCCTCTTGGTCTGGGTCTCTCTCTCTCTCTCTCTCTCTCTCTCTCTCTCTCTCTCTCTCTCTCTCTCTCTCTCTCTCTCTCTCTCTCCCCCCTCCCCAATCCCCTCAATCAGTTAGAAATAGTAAGCTCAACTGTGATTGTAGTTTACAGTTATGTATTGTTTTAGTTTGGTAGGCTTTAGTTAAAAAGCCAGCCCGGGGGCTTGTCCCGGGCCGATAACGGGAGTTTATCTGTATATAGCCTAAAATGCCACATAGAGGCCAATAGTGAATTTCATGCATTTATTAGGTCTATGCCACGTGGCATCCCCATGCAAAGGGGACCTTTACTTGTATATGTATCAGTCTCTTTGTAATAAAGATGCTTTTGCTTTGTGAGCTCTTTTGCTTTATGTGAGCTCCTCCATCACTCTGTTACTTGTGGATGTTGTCCATGGTTTTGATGGTTGGCAATCAGTCAATGATTGCATCTCTAATTTGTACTCTCCACTAGATCAGAATTTCCATATAGAATGTTAACTTGGTATCAGAGCCCTCAGGCTGTGGAGGAACGTGCACGATTGAAGCTCTTGGAAGAGTGATTCCATCGACGATAGCATCAGAACCGAGCAACGGTAAGGACGCCGTACGGGGGGTACAGGATGGTCTGGGGTGATCGGTGATGCAAAGCCCTTTGATTCAGTGCATATGAAGCCGATTTGCAAAATCGAAGTTAAGAAAATTTCATAGCAAGCAGGCTATGAGGCAGCTGATGGAAAAGTGCTCATAACGGTATCAATTCTCAAGGAATTGTAGAGCAGATTGTTGCAAACAAGGATTGGGATATGTTGCTGGACAGCTAGGGTAGCTGTGGAGATTCAATTCTCTGGAATTGATCAAAAGGCAGTTCCAAATATATGCAACAAAGCTTAGTCTTTGTAGACCGGGGTTTACAGAGCAAAAAGTTCGAATCTTTCTCTGTAGGAAGCTGTTTTTACTACTGTAAGAAGATACAGTAGGGCACTAGAGGGAGAAATCTATCTCAGAGATATGGAAGTTATTGTGAGCCAGGGTTTGAGAAGAGAAAGGCAAAGATCTTTCATTATCTGAAATGATTCTTTGAGCTGTGAAGATCCACACAGGGTCGGGCTAGTAGGGCGAGTGGCCGCAGATCACAGAAGGAACAATAGTGAGCTGAGTAGAGCGACTGAGGCCCTTGCTACCATATCTAGGAGAGAAGAGAGCTGGATCAGCGTGCGCAACGAGAGAGGGGGAGGTCGTAGCACTTGGACGTGCTTTGTGGCTGAAGGAGTGCATTTTGATGCACGGGTGCAATAATATCCGTCCGATCTGGACCAATCCAGATCTACGGAGGTGAACACAAGTTGGAACAGTCGTTGGATTAAGATCAACGGTGAAGACTGGCTTGAAAAGGGTCAAAGGGAATTGAAGGGAAAAGTGGCCTTCAATTGCATTCGATTTGAAGGACATGATTTCTTCAAAAGGAAGAAACAGTTCATTTTTTGAACTAATTTCTTAAGGCCACTTTGGAAGTGGATAACTTTGGCTAGAGGAGGGCTTTTGGAGTCCAATAAGGGCCATTTTGGAGCTTGTAAAAGCCTGTACAGAGCCAACGAACAGAGCGACAACATCATCAAGGGAGAAATGCATTTTGATGCATTCTTGACACCATAATATGGAGCGGGAGACGAGTGACCCAATGAGGTACGATTTTTGCTATTTGGTGACCTATGTGCCAAATTAAGCCCAATTTTTGGCTAAAAGTCTGCGGGGCAGGCTAGGAAAAGGGCGTGTGCCTATAGCCAAGGACCTCTAAAGCGGTTCTCAAGCAGTTTTGAAGAGCCTAAGCACAGTATATTGTGAGGGAGAGTGGAAAGGGCAGAATTGCATTGGAGAAAGCTAGGAGATGCGGAAAACTTGCAATGAGGCGTTGTGAAACTCTTAATCAGCAGAAATTGAGAGAGGGAAACCAACCACAGGAGAGAGCCAGGCATGGTGCCGCATTATGCCGATGGACATGGTGAAATAGTTCATGTCTACTGATTCAACTTTTTGGAAGTTCGAACTAACCAAGCTCAAGGGACGCTTGGAGGGGGCCTCTCAAGGTGAAAATCGACAAGGGCATTGTCATATTCGGTGGTTGTGGCTGCTTCACATGCCTTTGCAAGGGAGAAATGTCTCGGTTGAGGAGACTTTCACACTAGCTTAATGGTGGCAATGCAATGGTGGCGGTCATAAGGTGAAGGATGTCAATTGAAAGGTCAACTGGATGAGCCAAAGTGGAAATTTGGAAAGCGACCTAGTAACTTGACTACATTTCATGAAGTGGTGATGCGAAGAGGACATCTAACCAAGTACTCATGAAAGTGAGCTAGCAAGTAGATTACTAGAATTTGTAGAGTTAGGCTTGCGCGGTGGTGGAACTTTTGACAAGTTTGGAGGTGACAAGTTGTTAACACTTCACGATAGAAGTGTGGTGGATCTCATGCTTGGGATACTTTTGGGTAAATAAAAAGCATGAATGAGTAGTCCAAGTTGATATGTGATCCATATTTTTTGTGGATGCTTGTCAAAGCGTGTAACCTACAGGAGAAAGTTCATGAAATGTAGGGGATTCATCAGAGTCCTTGTGGTAGAATCGTATGCTTGGTGCATGAAGGATGAATGATAGTCTGGCAAGGCAAGGCAAAGTGGAATGGATGGTTGGATAGGACACTTGGACAGGGATGTATCTCTGGGAGGTACATGGTGCATTCGAGGACATCTCAAGATAGATGCATGGAGCTTTGGATGCATGGTTGTTGTAGCAGTGGATCTATGACAAAGGTGTATAGTACAAGAGGATATCTTCTTCAGCAAGCAGTAATCATCAGTTGATATGTTTGTCATTTGTGTTGGTTGCATGAATGTGATTGCTTGCATGTGACTTTGTCATGAGAGTCTTTGTGACTAGACGTAGATCAGAGTTGGAGTTTGATTGGTTATGCATTCGCTACTGAAAGAAAAACAAAGTACTCATTTGATGCTCAGTGACTTGTTGACATGTCTACTAGCTGATTTTATGGTGAGGGTATAATCTTAGTGGCAGTAAGATTTCCTCAGGTTGAGCCATAGTCGCTCATTGTTATCAGCGTTATGAGTTTGTCTTGTAAGCATCTGATAGGATGTTAGCCTAGTAAGATGGAGGATGATGATCTCATGGTGGTAGTGAGGTTTCCTCGGTGTGAGTCTTGTGTCTCACGTGGTCCGCTTGTGTTTCAAGTTGGATGGTGAACAAGTCAAGTTCAAAGTGTGGCAGACTCTTGTTGAGAGCATGGTGTTTGGTTGATACTTTGTGGTCAAGTGCTTTGACTGTGTACTTGAGTGTGAATCGAGTACAAGTAGTAAGAAAAATGCATATGATCTATACGAACACTCCAAGACATGGCTACACATTTTTATTTCGATACTCTTATCACATTTGAGCTTAGATTTGATTTGGTTTATTTATAAAAGCTTCAATTGTGATACTGTAATAAGTGTATAGTTAGGTTGATACTTAAACCACACTTGAGCTTAAGAGAGGAAGTTAGAAATAGTAAGCTCAACTGTGATTGTAGTTTACAGTTATGTATTGTTTTAGTTTGGTAGGCTTTAGTTAAAAAGCCAGCCCGGGGGCTTGTCCCGGGCCAATAACGGGAGTTTATCTGTATATATCCTAAAATGCCACATAGAGGCCAATAGTGAATTTCATGCATTTATTAGGTCTATGCCACATGGCATCCCTATGCAAAGGGGACCTTTACTTGTATATGTATCAGTCTCTTTGTAATAAAGATGCTTTTGCTTTGTGAGATCTTTTTCTTTATGTGAGCTCCTCCATCACTCTGTTACTTGTGGATGTTGTTCATGGTTTCGATGGTTGGCAATCAGTCAATGATTGCATCTCTAATCTGCACTCTCCACTAGATCAGAATTTTCACATAGAATGTAACTTAATCCCCCCAATCTCTCATCATCAAAGACATGCATGGAGAGAGCTTAACTCTGACATTGAAAAATTTTGGAAGAAACACACTAGATTATTAGGTCAATATGGCTTTTGATAGAAGAGATTATAATTTTCCATGATGAAAATTGTTAAGTGGCTACTTCTACGACCTTGAATTCAAGGTCAGTTTTGCATTTTCAGTTACCTCAAACTTTAAGAAACAAATCTTATTCTCATTCTTTCTATTTTCATTTCCTTTTCCTTTCAATTTGACAAAAACCTTCAATATTTAGGAAGATTTACTTAGTGGTTGTTTTTTTATAAGAATCTATAGCTTGGTGTGTTTTGGGGGCTTATGCTAAGAATCAATTTTGTTAATGATTAGCATCCGCGTTTTGCCAAATCTCCAAATTGTGTGCACAAGGACCCATGCTTGTGTCTTGGTTGGTGAAAAAAAGACACCAAGAAGAACTTTTCTCCAAAACTCAACTATGTCTCTATGGTTAAAACATGATGTACATATGATGTGTAGTGATACTATAATTTGTAGTAAACACTAGTATTGTTAGTGTTTCAAAATCAGACACGCTCTAATGCTTGAAATTATGCTTATAAGTAGCAACTAGTGTGGTTGATATCAAAAAAACTGTTGAGGATAAAGTAAATGAGGACCCAATAAGGTCATTGACTTGTTTCTATCAAGTATTGAACTAGGCTTGAGCCTCTTATTCTAATCCATACCATAAATCCTTGATGTGTTATTGATCTTAATCACATATTGACACATCTCCCTCATCAAAGATACCATCTCTACTCACAATATGATTATATAGTATATTTCCTTCTTTGGAATCGTAACATCACTTTTACTAAATATGACATTCATAGACCCATCATCAAACGACATGGAAGAAAAGCAATCTCGATGACTAGTCATTTGACGACTAGTCCCACTTTCTATCCACCAAGGATCTAAAACATCATTGGAAAATGAAAACATCAAAGAATAATCTTTATTGTAATCATTGAGGAAGGTACTTTGCTTGCCACATCTATTGAGATCTTCATTCTTCTTGAAGAAATAATTGGTATAATACCATGCTCCCCACAATAGAGACACTTGACATGAGGTTTGACTTTCTTACCACCATATGAAAAAGATACTCATTATTCCTTTGACTTCGTCTTTTTGCCTCCAATAGCTATACCCTTCCAATTTCTCTTGATGAAGAATGCTAGTCCATCAATGTTTGGAGATGCACCTCCCCTTGCCTTCATGTTGGCTAGTCAATACTCCTTGACTACCAAGACACTTTGCAAGTCTTCCAAGAATGGTAGTTCTTTTTTTATGGCATAAAATTAAAGTAGGCTTTCATAGCCATATACACCAACGTGAAGTCTTCAAATTTGTTAAAAATCATCTATCTCTCTAAGTTCCTAGAATTCCACCAAGGGTGAGCCTTCTCCTCCCCCTTCTTTCAACCTATTCTTTTTAATTACAATCTACATTTCAATGTGCCTCAAAAGTGGCATTTATTCATCAAAATAACTTGATTAGTTATCCAATTTCACAATTCTATCATCATACAAACTTGCTGATTAGTGCATCCTTTTAAAGTTGATAGCTAAGCAAGTATATAATTTTTTTTCTTGTTATTTCAATTCGATACTCTTTTTTAATCATGATATGCATTAGAAACATTGTCCAAATTTTGTTGTCTAAAGATGATATCAACATTTATATGATGTCTTTCCTATTAGGCTCTTTTTTGTCCTCTTTTAATGGATCAAATCAAAATTAAGTCCATATAGAGTTGACTTGTCATCTATAGCCAACAATGCTTATAGCAGTAGTACCATACTCTTTAGCATTCATGTGCTTAGATTACATAGGAGGCCCCACAAAGCATGTTCTAGATGGACTTTTATATTTATTTTTATGACTTTGAGACAACAAAACATTGTGGGGTGCTACTTTCATGACATCATTTTGTCAACATGGCAATCAAGAGGTTATGGTTATGTACATGATGCAATTGACATGTCGTTGTCAATAATGAGGGAAATGTTACTAATTAGCACTTGCACATGTGACCCACAACATCTTGTCAACATGAAAACCAAGAGGTTATGGTTATGTAAATCATGCAATTGGCATGTCGTCATAAATCATGAAGGCCATGTTACTTACTAACTCTTTTGCATGTGACCCACAAATGAAATTGGTTGAATAGCTTAAATATGATACATATTGAAATCCAATAAAGGACATATTCTTGAAGAAATCACTTTTACTATCAAAACTATACACATTACACAAATGAAAAAAGATAAACATTTAGACTATTATGTCACTCGACAAAAATAAGAAATTTGGTTTCTAATCAAATGAGATCTTTATTGATAAGTATAAGTTTAGACTCTTTGCTACAATCATGTTGCTTAATAGGCATCCATTCTCAGTTGAATACCCTCACATTCATTTCCATCCATATGTTCCACAACAAGAGCACTCTAGTCAACACTAGTCAAGTCCCAAATCTTCAATATGCTTGTCATGTTATTGAGGACTACAAGCATAGCATTGATAGGATTGAATCTCACATAAATTTATAAGTTTTGATGGTTTCTATCCAAAGGGTAGCATGATAGTGAAGAGAAACTAGTATAAGGATTCAACCTTGGTTTTGGCATTTGGCATAGATTTTGTGAATAGTACCCTTAAATTTGAATTTTAGGCCCAAATATTTTTGGAAAATTCTAAGGGTACAAACTTGGCAATTGGTGTATTTGATTTTTGTAATTCTGCACATCCTCTTTCTCTAGACATTGTGAAAAATGCAAAAATTATGCTTGGTCAAGGCCAAATCTATGTATATAGGATGATTACACATGTGTGGAGCCTGTTCCCATGTGTGAAATAAATGTACTTTGCATGTAGTACAATCATATAGCTTGTACATATAGTTTAAATCAAGTTCTATTGGCTAAAAAGGCCAAAATCATGTTTTTAGGCATATGCCACATGGCATCAGTCTAGAGATTGCATGAAGCCACATCATGAGATTAGGTGTCAAATCCCATGTGTAGAGGTCTGATCACACGTGTAGAATAAGCTGAGAAAGTCAAATTTTCACTTCTAGAAGAGTTTTTCCTAGTTCTCTACATAGAAGAAAAATGGACCAAAAGTGCTCAAAATAGAAGGTTTTGTCCAAGTGTCAGTTTTGCATGATGAATCATCACATGACAAAGCACCCTCACACATGTGGGATCAGAGGGTTGATCAGTACCACGAGCTCCCACTTTTTGTATGTATAGAGCCACATTTGGCCATAATCATTAAGCAACACCAATCTTGGTTTTGGAGGCAATTGGCTGATCTTAACACTTTTTGACCTAGCAAAGACCAATTCAGCCCATGCAGTCAAGCTCAAGATCCGATATGTTTTTTATCAAGCTAGATTTTTGAGGAGTGTGAAAAATGCAAAAATTATGCTTGGTCAAGGCCAAATCTATGTATATAGGATGATTACACATGTGTGGAGCCTGTTCCCACTTGTGAAATAAATGTACTTTTCATGTAGTACAATCATATAGCTTGTACATATAGTTTAAATCAAGTTCTATTGGCTAAAAAGGCCAAAATCATGTTTTTTAGGCATATGCCACATGGCATCAATCTAGAGATTTCATGAAGCCACATCATGAGATTAGGTGTCAAATCCCATGTGTAGAGGTCTGCTCACACGTGTGGAATAAGCTGAGAAAGTCGAATTTTCACTTCTAGAAGAGTTTTTCCTAGTTCTTTACATAGAAGAAAAATGGACCAAAAGTGCTCAAAATAGAAGGTTTTGTCCAAGTGTCATTTTTGCATGATGAATCATCACATGACAAAGCACCCTCACACATGTGGGATTAGAGGGATGATCAGTACCACGAGATCCCACTTTTTGTATTTATAGAGCCACATTTGGCCATAATCATTAAGAAACACCAATCTTGGTTTTGGAGGCAGTTCTTGTCAATTTCATCATTTGTCTTGATTTTTCTTGATAGTTTTGAGTTCCTATCATATTGTACTTTGATTTCAGGCTGGAGTCCGTACTCTGACAGGTTTTCACACGTGTGAAACCAGCAAGTACAATTCCCTTTCATTTATGATTGTTCTTGTTAGATTTTCTCATCTAAATTTGATCTAGATTGATCTAAATCTTGTGTAGATTGATAGATCAATTGTATCTAACATCCAATCACTCGTGTGGATCATTTTAGGATCCATTCTTGGTCCAATTTTGTAGATTTCCACATGGTATCAGAGCCAAGTACAAGAGGATTTAAGATTTGATGGGGTTGATCCAAAACTAAGCCCAAATTAGCAAGTTTTTGGAAACTAGCTAATTTTGATGTGGCGAGTTGGATAGGATAGGTATACTCAAAATTTATGGACAAAAACTTGTTGTGGGCTCCAGGGGTACTTTTCACACATGCTAGAATGTACAGTACCAGTTTTGGAGCCTTATGTTTCAGTTTCATGCTAAATCTCCCAAATTAGCAAGTTTGTGGAAACTAGCTAATTTTGAGGTAGAGAGTTTGAATTGATAGCTAGATTCAATTTTTTTGTACCAAAACTTGTTGTAGGCTGTAGGTGTACTTCCACACGTGTGGGGCCATACAGAACCTATTTTGGTTGATAGCATAATTTGACTCATACACCCAAATTTAGAGATTTTTAGTGCAAATTCAAGCTTTTTCTATAGAGATTCTATTTCTATGATTTGTTCTTGGGTTAGATCATCCAAATAATTTAATTTAAAGCTTGATTCAGGTGCATTAAATGTGTTTCTCTGATTTTTTGAGTACATGTCAAAGTTGAGAGAAATATTGCTGATATGCAAGGTGAGAGGTTGAAATCCATTGTACCATCACTCTAGATTTGTTCAAGAGTGATAGGGTCAAGTTTAGAAGCATCAATTTGCTAGAAAACATCTTTGGATCTGTCCTCCAAGTAAAACCTTTGAGAGTTTCTAGTGCATATATAGCATCTATGCAAATCTTTTGAAGAATTTGACGTGGATTGGCTTCAATTGAGAGTCCTAGAAAAGAGATTGAGATCCAAGTCACATTTTTCAACCCTACTCAATTTGTTTGAGTGATTGTTAGGCTTGAAAAAAATTCATTGAGGTGTGTATGGAAAATGTGTAGAGAGAGATCCAATTTTCTAAGAGTTCCTTCCTTTGTAGACGGCAAGATCTAGAAGCTCATTTTGTGTTGGTATTGGTGGAGAATTTGTCTTCTCCTAGGTGATCAAATATTTCTAAGTGGCATTAGCTCTTTGAAGCACAATATCTTAGTGAGAAAGAAGAATCACAACTTTTGATTTTGAATTTCATTCCAACTCTTAAGAGGTAGAGTTATTGTGGAATCCAATAGGGGTGAATGAATTCAATTTATTTCCTAAAGATGAAAATTGTAAGTTTTCAATCTCAAAGGCAAGTTGTAAACTTCTTATGAGAATAAGTGAAGAATCCAAAGTGGACACTTATATCCATAAGCAAGTAGTTAGCCTTATTGAGATGGAAATACCTTTTGATTTCAGTATTAGAAAAATCATGCCAAGTTGTGGTGATTTTTGGACTTATGTTTCTAGCATAAGTAATCTTGATAATCATAGGAAGCGCATATTGAATGGTCATGATTGTTGTGATCATTATGAGACATGGAGGTCTCGGATTTCCATCAAGAAGGAGCATCATGAAGAGGATCTTAAGGAGTCATCTCAAGGTTTAAGTGTGCCAAGGATTGAGGAGGAGAGTCCTTCTCAAGGTTCAAGTGTGCCAGGGATTGAGGAGGAGAGACCTTCTCAAGTTGTAATTCCAAAATTAAACTCAAGAAACATGGTTGAGCCCATATGGCTCACATTTCAAGGGAAAGAGAAGCATATCTCATGTGGTATACGTCTCATACTTACTTCTCTTATGTCATTTGATGAATCAATTTGCTTTAGTGAGATCATTGTATCTCAAAATTGGAGTAAAGACATACTAGTTGAGTATATAGTCTCTCTTGAGAACATAGATGATATTCTTAAAATTTTGAAATTGATTTTAAATCAATCAAAAAGCAAATGGTTATTTCATCAAATGTATGCTCTTGAGTCATGCAAGAGCAAAAGTGATTTGTTCACTCATAGTTTGAAAATTTGCATTGAGGCAAATTGTAAACTCTTTATGAGAGTAAGTGAATCATCTTTTAAAGACACTTATCTCCATAATGAAATATTTAACCTCATTGGATCTGAGATTAGCATGGTAAACAAGCATGAAGATATGATGCAAACACTCTGTTATTATAGCATGCATAGTCTTGCCAATTTGGATGAGTCTAATTCTCTAGATCGTGGTAACATGATGTTAAATCTTTGTGATCCTAATAAGACAAGAAGAAATCTTTATTTCCTCATGGAGGAGCATGCACATGAAGGAGGAGAAGCCTCAAGGTCAAGCATCTACATGAAATTTGGAAGAAATCAATTTTGGAGGTGCTAGGATGGTGCAAAGCTCTCAAGTTCATCAAACATGTCTACATCAAAGAAGCACTATCATGGATATGGTGATTTTGGATCAACATCAAGCTCATTGGTTGATCTTAACACTTTTTGAACCAACAAAGACCAATTCAGCCCATGGAGTCAAGTTCAAGATCCGATATGTTTTTTACCAAGCTAGATTTTTGAGGAGTGTGAAAAATGCAAAAATTATGCTTGGTCAAGGGCAAATCTATGTATATAGGATGATTACACATGTGTGGAGCTTGTTTCCACGTGTGAAATAAATGTACTTTTCATGTAGTACAATCATATAGCTTGTACATATAGTTTAAATCAAATTCTATTGGCTAAAAAGGTCAAAATCATGTTTTTTAGGCATATGCCCCATGGCATCAATCTAGAGATTGCATGAAGCCACATCATTTTTAGGTGTCAAATCCCATGTGTAGAGGTCTGCTCACACATGTGGAATAAGCTGAGAAAGTCAAATTTTCAATTCTAGAAGAATTTTTCCTAGTTCTCTACATAGAAGAAAAATGGACCAAAAGTGCTCATAATAGAAGGTTTTGTCCAAGTGTCAGTTTTGCATGATGAATCATCACATGACAAAGCACCCTCACACATGTGGGATCAGAGGGATGATCAATACCACGAGCTCCCACTTTTTGTATTTATAGAGCCACATTTGGCCATAATCATTAAGCAACACCAAACTTGATTTTGGAGGCAATTGGCTAATCTTAACACTTTTTGAACCAACAAAGACCAATTCAGCCCATGGAGTCAAGTTCAAGATCCGATATGTTTTTTATCAAGCTAGATTTTTGAGGAGTGTGAAAAATGCAAAAATTATGCTTGGTCAAGGCCAAGTCTATGTATATAGGATGATTACACATGTGTGGGGCCTGTTCTCACGTGAGTAATAAATGTACTTTTCATGTAGTACAATCATATAGCTTAAACATACAGTTTAATTCAAGTTCTATTGGCTAAAAAGGCCAAAATCATGTTTTTTGGGCATAAGGCACATGGCATCAATCTAGAGATTGCATGAAGCCACATCATGAGACTAAGTGTCAAATCCCATGTGTAGAGGTCTGCTCACGATGTGTGGAATAAGCTGAGAAAGTCTAAGTTTCACTTCTAGAAGAGTTTTTCCTAGTTCTCTACATAGAAGAAAAATGGACCAAAGGTGCTCAAAATAGAAGGTTTTGTCCAAGTGTCAGTTTTGCATGATGAATCATCACATGACAAAGCACCCTCATACATGTGGGATCAGAGGGATGATCAGTACCACGAGCTCCCACTTTTTGTATTTATAGAGCCACATTTGGCCATAATCATTAAGCAACACCAATCTTGGTTTTGGAGGCAATTCTTGTATTAATTTCAGAGTTCTTGATTGTTTGGATCTCAAAGACAGACGGGCTTCTATCAGTGATCCTTTATCTTGATTTTTCTTGATAGTTTTGAGTTCCTATCATATTGTACTTTGATTTCAGGCTGGAGTCCGTACTCTGACAGGTTTTCACACGTGTGAAACCAGCAAGTACAATTCCCTTTCATTTATGATTGTTCTTATTAGATTTTCTCATCTAAATTTGATCTAGATTGATCTAAATCTTGTGTAGATTGATAGATCAATTGTATCTAACATCCAATCACTCTTGTGGATCATTTTAGGATCCATTCTTGGTCCAATTTTGCAGATTTCCACAGACACATGGTGGTCATCAACTACCCATTCATTTTCAAACTAGATAAAAGTGTTCTACTGGGCATTACTGGCCTTGTACATCTTCTAGTAAGAATAATCTTGGAAAAAGAAGAGGTCTAGAGAAAATCACAAATTTTGCTTTGCATAACCATCAAACTTGAGCAAGAAAAGAAAACTATGAGTCTCAAGTCTCTTGCTAGACATGTCCATTCCTAAAGCTTCATTGATTATTGATTCACCTTTGATCTTGTTATTCTCACTCCACATTCACAAGAGTTCTTGTTTAACCACAATTTTTAGAATATATAAGTCTCGATTAGGTTCCATAGTCTATGTACATCACCCGATTTGAGCTATTGTGTGCACAAATTGAGTCAATTTATGCAAGATCCTAAGATCCAACTTTGGAAGATGGCCAAGAGAGTTCTAAGATATGTATCTTCTACTCAAGATTATGGTTTATTGTACAAGAATGAAGATCTAACCATTATTGGCTATTCGGATTCCGATTTTGCAAGTGATAAAATGGATCGAAAGTCCATTAATGCATATACTATCTTTCTTGGAGGCAATCTTGTGTCTTGGCTTTCAAAGAATCAAGATACCATATCTCTATCTTCTTGTGAGGCCGAGTACAAAGCACTCACTACAACAACTAAAGAGGTGCTTTGGATCAAGAGGTTAATCATGGAGCTAAAGTGCATCAAAGAGGATGATCTTCCCTTGATCAAATGTGACAACATATCGGCCCAAGCTCTTGCAAACAATCCTATTTTTCATGCAAGAAGCAAGCATATAGAAGTGGCCCATTATTTTGTAAGAGAAAAGCTCATTAGAGGTGAAATCAACTTGGAACACATTGACACATCTTCATGTATTGCTAATCTTCTCACAAAGCCACTTTGCAAAAGTGCCTTCTCAAAGCATAGATCTAATCTCGGTCTTATCTCAAGATCGATGCTTGATCCACATTAGATACTTTTTTAGTAGGAGTGTCAAAATATTGGAAAAATCTATCTAATGTTGTAAGTAGGGGTCCTAAAAATGCCAAAGATGAATTGAGCTCTTTTGGCTTAGTAAAGACCCGTCTTAGAATAAAATATTCAAGGTAGGTTAGAAGTAGAAACTCGAGCTACCATAGGAATTGCCATTTGTACTTTGCATGCCACAACTCCAATTCAACTCAAAGTAGGAGGAGAGTCCATGGATCTATATATATGTGATGTACTCTCATTAAGAAGATGATGAAATTTGTGTGTAATGCAAATTTGGAGACTAAGCTCTTTGTGCTCTCTCTCTCTACTCGAGTTTTGTACTTTTATTTTCTCTCGCTAGCCGAGTTGAGGCATTTATTGTACTTACTTTCATGTTTTGTTGACAAATCTTGCTTGTAACACAATAATATTTCTTGTATGATCAGCTTTCCTATTGTCAATCAATGCTAGTTTGATCTTTATGGTATTATTGGGCTTAGGAGATCAAAAGTACATGTGTAGGGCGTCCCACACGTGTGAATTCAACAGTTCTCTCTAATCGTGTAGATCCAGGTCTTCCTTGAGTAATCATCAATGGAGGTCAAAAAGTAGAAAGCATTACCAATTGACATTACCTTCATTGGTCCACATAGATCTAAGTGCACCAACTTAAGCACCTGTTTTGCCCTTGTTGCCTCTTCTTTGTTGAACTTCTTCATGTGTAACTTGCCTAGTACATGCAAATGGACTCTTTCTTTGTCATCCAAATTGGGTAGGCCTGCTACCATCTTGAGCTTACGGAGTAGCTCAAGCCCTTAAAGTTTAGATGCCACAATGATTTATGTCACGGGTCACTTTGAGATATCGATTTGAAACCTTGTTTCACATCTTTGATCAGACATTCCTTCTTGTTGAACTCTACTTTTTAACTTATGATCTGTCATTGTGCCAATAAATAAGAGACTTTTCTGAAGTCCATGAACATACAAGACATTATTAATGTCCATTAGGAGATTAGATAGGCACTGCGCCAACTCCATGAATTTGGCACTTGTCACCATTCGCCTGCATAACTTTATCTCCATTGTTGGTCAACTGCAACTTCTTAAACCAAGATTTGTTGCTAGTCATATGCCTTGTTGCTCCTGAATCCACGTACCAATGCATATGATCAATGGAATGTTGTGATGTCAATGCATATGATCAATGGAATGTTGTGATGTCAATGTCGTAGCAAATGCTATACTTTGGTCTTTATTATCACTGTCATGATCTTTGTTAGCAAGATTGGTCAACTGTTTCACCTTGCCCTTTTTAATATCCACCTTCTTTTTG
This sequence comes from Diphasiastrum complanatum, assembly GCA_029204225.1. Lineage (NCBI taxonomy): Eukaryota > Viridiplantae > Streptophyta > Lycopodiopsida > Lycopodiales > Lycopodiaceae > Diphasiastrum > Diphasiastrum complanatum. The sequence goes on along the minus strand of CM055114.1, from coordinate 15,166,757 downwards.
TGCAAATCCCTTGCCCAATCTCCAATATTTTGGCAATAAAAACAACTTCCTTGCTTGTTATTGCTTGATGAAAATTCTTGATCATCATCTCAATGACATAATTATAGCCCAGTTACGAGTTTCTTGCCTGATCCATTCGGCGTCTTGCACAAGGTCAACAAGAATGATACATCCGTCATCAGTGATAGGAGAAAGCATGGAGAAGTTTCTAAGTAGTCAAAGTTTATTGTCAACGAGGGACAATAATTTCTCGAGAAAATGAAAGCATATATGTGATGGAAAAAAGAGACTTCTAAGGTTTAAATAACGAGATCTCAACTAACTGGGATAAGTAATAAGATTGTGTAATATTCAAAATCTCTTCTTCAAAAAAACCAAACTGCTCTTTCCAAATTAAGCAAGACAAGATTGATTAAAACTAGAGATTTTTGAAGTTTTTTGCATGAAAGAGGCATCAATTCCATGTAATTCAACAAGCCTAGACATGTAACATAAAAGGTTTCTACAAACTCATGATTTGATTTTGCATCCATTTCTTCTAAGGACTTTTGAGTGTTTTTAAAGGCAAGCACTAGCATCATTACAAGATAATTGCTAGAGTTTACACCCATCGGCAATAGTTACTTTGATAATTAGTAAAAGAGATGTGTCGGGTTTTATTGTAGATTGACAGTCTCAAACTCTTGAACAGGTTTACCCATACATAATAGAGCAAACTTACTTAAGAAAGGCTTGTGAGCTAATCAAGAGTGAATAGGTCATTTACCAACAGAATGACGAACATTGTGTACTCCTCTATAAAAGATTGTAAAATGGAATACAAAAATATCACATGATTACAATATTGATTCTCAATATAGGAAGCAAGAGAAGTAAGTAATATTTTCCAAATCAAATATGAGAGAAGTCTCATAAATTAGGTGGCATGCATCTTTTATATGATGCAATCAATGACAAGAGGTATTTTTGCAGTCTCTGCTTTTATTTTTTAACATCTAACATGCAGGCCACAAGTAGTCAGGCACAAACACTTGACTATTTTTCCTCAGCCATGTCATTTTATAGATTGATGCCCCACACAAAAGCAAAACCAAGAAAAAAAAATTCCACCATACAAATCACTGTTTTTTAACTTACTACACTAACAAAAGTCCTCTATCTTTAGGCATGCAGGCCACAAGTAGTCAGGCACAAACACTTACATGACTGATTTTCCTCAGCCATGTCATTTTATAAGCTGATGCCCCACATAAAAGCAAAATCGAGTAAGAAAATTCCACCATACAAATCGTTGTTTTTTTACTTACTACACTAACAAAGTCCTCTATCTTTTGGTCAACTAGTTTGACCAGGGCTTTCTAATGGCACCGTAATCGTCTCAATCCGAACTGTCGTTCGAAAGTTACACTGTTTTTTTTTTATTGAATTGCATATTATACTACAGATAAAATGGCTTATTTACGGGCTGCCCCTGACGCAAAATTACAATTCTTTTAAAAAGAAAAGAAAATCAATTTGAAGGAGCTACGTTACGTAAATTTCAAATTTGAGTGTTTTGATTGGTCCATGTGAAAGAAACTTTTGAAAAAAAGAATTAAAAAGTATTTTTTGAAAGGCCCCTTTTGTGCTCAAATTTTCTCTAATGACATAATCGTCCAGCAAATTAAAACAAACCAAAAGAAAAGAGTTAACAAGCATAGACAAACCCTCCAACAAACCAAGTAGTCATAAAGACACAGAAAGCAACATAAAAATATTACCAAAACCGCAAACCCGGAGTTACATCCAAACAAAGCTAGACAAACGTAAAGACTCTTCAGGACCCAGGAGACTAAATCCAAAACCAAAGCCATAACTGTAGTAACCAAAACAACAAGAAGAAAGGAAAAATACAAAACCAACATCTCAAAATCAAAAAGAATATCTTAGAAAACAGAAACCTACTAAAACAACATCTACCCAAAGAGAGCTTTTCCAAAGAGAAGGAAAGCAATACAGCCTCTAACAGCAAAAGACCACACAGAACCAAAGATAAAACACTAAAGCTCCAGAAGCACCTGGAAATACTTGCTTGAAGGTATACTAGAGCAAAAAAAATGGAAAGAGAGAAGGGGCCACCAGGTCAAGTACCCTAATTTCTGCCATGTTTTATTGCACGATAAATCCTTATGTAAGTGAACAGTTGTGACTTACGATTTGCATTTTTGAGAAAGAATTAGTGACGTCAGTGTATCTGCACAAACTCAACATTTGGTGTATAAATATTTTCATAAAAACGATTTACCATCAATAATGATAGCTGAACTGCCCAAGGCCCTATCTTGTGTAACAGAATATTAAAGTGAAGAACAATCTCCCATCAAAGGCTTTTGTAAACAAATCGATCATCCAATCTGCCGACCAAGGTCTCCCCCTTGAGCACCAGATATCTTGCAATAATCAACATATATATGTGTAGATTATAACTCGTTACAGCATTATGATCTGAGCAAATTAAACCAGGAGCCAACTATAGTGCATAATCTTATCCATTGCCAAGAAGAACTTAGCATAATCCTAATATGCCAGTTCTGCATAACAATCCCCTTTTTGTTATATAGAGGGAAGTCCAATCGTTACCACTACCTTCGCTGCAGAGAGCATAAATTGATTGGTTACCTCACACATTACATAATAACACCACATGTACTGGCCAGCTTTTCATTCACACTAAAATTCTATTTAAATGATATCTCATCATGTAGAAAATGCCCATCATTTGATGTACAGGAACAGCATAGGCCATTATTGCTATTAACTAAGTTTCATAGTCACAGCATCAGACAACATAGCATCATCTTTCTTGTAATCTACTAAAAGTTGTCTTCTTAACTCGGTGCAAATGTCAACTCTGTTTTGTCCATGACCATCTTAGTGTTTCAACTCATCATAGTTGGAGATGGCTAAATGATACACTACTGTGTGTGATATTGTTTCTGTAGCTAATCCTTCAAAGGAGCATAATCATTCATCTTATCTCTCAAAGAGCCACAAGACTAGGCCAACCTTCATGGGTCAAATTTTAGAAAAGACCAAAACTATGCAATATCAGATATTCAAACTTTTATCAGATAGCGACTTCAGTACAGAAAAGCCTTCACCTGTGGTACTTCTTGATAATGTAGCATTGACCCAGGTAAATGTATCATGCATGTGTTTCACACAGCTTTCACATCAAGGGTAGCCAACTTATATACAGAAATACTTAACCTACCATTCATTTCTTTTCACTTGTATGTCTTTATTTTTGTGGCAAATTAAAGTTGAACTCTCAACCTCAAGGAGAGGAAAGTGTTAATCAACTCACCACTTATTGAAGGACACCTACCACTCTTACTTGGTAAAGCTATTGACTGCTCGTTTGTTGAAATAAAAAATCTAGAAAAGACAAGCCCTCCTTGAGTCATCTATATTTATCTCGAAAATCAATACTACGTCGCATATCACTAAGAAAGAGATGATCATCAATTGGGATGTATTTCACCATCTTCCTCTAGATCATTCCCCTCACCGTTAAGATCCTCACCATGAAGGTCAATACCATAATCTCTCCAGGGGAAAAAGGACCGCCCTTCCAGACCCATATCAGGAGCATGTTCAGGATCATTTGCTGCATCACCTTGCTGTAACTCTGGAGGAAGAATTGATGTTGAATCTGAAAACTCTGATGAAATTAGATGGCGATATCTGGTGCATGCAATGTGTAAGTGTTAGTCATTCACCAAAAATTTTACAATTTGTTTTCTTCATTCATGAACAACTATCACTCAGAGCAGTAAAAAAAAATATACAAAGCAGAAATATTTTCAAATCCACTGAAGATCCAGAATTTGTTTACCCAAATATATAAGGCGGCTTTCCTACTTCTAGATATGCATAATGGTTGTGATCATTAGGCTCTATGATTAATGCATAATCTTACTTGGTAGCACAACCAACAAAAAACCAGATAAGTTTCCAGCCACATGGACTTTGCTTCTGAGATTATCCATATTCTGTATACAGCACAATATAGCATCCAGTGACTGACGGATCTTACCCCATCTCAATGGTTGTAGCATACTTTGAATCGTCACACAAGGACATGTAATAAGTAGTGAACATAACTTGGTATCATAGCACTTTTTGAGCAAATAAGGGTTGGAATTCACTTCCTAAAGTCTTCAAATCTTATAAATATATGGCACGTGGATGAAGTGGTTCCAATTTGTTGTTTTGGATTTTGATTGCATTTCTGAATTCTTCTATAAAGCATTATTGAAATTTGATGCTAAAGGGAACTCGTAGGTGAGAGAGAGAGAGAGAGAGAGAGAGAGAGAGAGAGAGAGAGAGAGAGAGAGAGAACTGGAGATCCGCTAGTTTGGAGGTCGAAATGGGGGAAAGTGAGTTGGAGCTGCTGGTAGTCAATGGTGGATGCGGATTCGATGAATGGAAAGTCGAAGATCTGGCATGGATCTTGGACAATGGCATTATAATGTGCCAAGGTCGCATTGTAATAGATGATGAGGGTGGCGGGGTGGTATTGATGGCAGTCATAGTAGAGGGTCCGGAGCTCGTTATATGCGAGACGGAGGGCTTTTGCAAGGGCGGCAGCAGTGGTGTGGCAGTGCTTGATGTAGAGAGAGAGAGAGAGAGAGAGAGAGAGAGAGAGAGAGAGAGAGAGAGTACTCATTCTGCTCTGATTGAAAGGCCTCTTTGCGCACACAGGCCCAATTAGCAATCTCCTCACCATCATTTCCAGGCTTATCTGCAGCTTCCACAACAGCTAATGCGGCAACCTTCAACCATGTTTGTAAATCTGGAACCCTCCAAATTAAATGGTGCCTTTCGATGTATATGTTGATGAGATGCTCCAGGGATGGACCTCCAGCAGTGGCAGCTGCAAAATGCCGGTGCCTTAATATTTGGGTCCAGATTACGTCTTCTTTAATTGGAGCTTTCTGTACTATTTTTTTCAAAACCATAGGGTGTAACATCAGAGCCTGTTGTAAAAGAACTGAGGATGACACTTTGTCTTCATAGTTGCCTTCCAGATCTGATGATTTAGGATCTCCTTTCCCAGTAATGGGTTGTGCAGAGTGTTGCTGCTCAAGGTGAAACCGAGCAACTGCAATGGAAAAAGAAAAGTTTGGAAGAAGAGCAATCGATATGTCTTTACTATATCGGCCAACAAAGGACTCTAGCCATGCATATTCCTCTGCTCTTAGGGCATAATAATCTATGCTAAAAAGGGCACCAAGTGGGTCATCAGAATCAAGAGAAAGTACTAGTTTGCAAATCTCAAGGGCAGTTCGATGGCATCCTCTCCTTCCTAAATGCTGCATGCGACGGAATAATGCAAAAAAGAAAGGCTTATTTTCATCATAAGAGTACTGAAGTCTACAGTTTCCAGCAGAGGGATTGAACAAAGAATGCCATCCATTTTCCAGTGAAAATAAGCACTGCTCCAGAAGTAATGCTGATTGCTGATACTCTCCTACATGCTTGCAAACCTCAGATAATGATAGGAGAGAGTCAATATGATACGGATGGTACATCAGAAGGGATGCAATCGTATTAGGGTCATGAGACTCCACACATGCTTCGTAGTCCTTCTGTATTTCCATATAGGATGATGAATACACGTACCTGTCCAAGACACAAAAACAAAAAAAGTTAATGCATCTCTACACAATCTAAATCCAAAATCAGACAAATTCAAAGCACGCATCAAGATATTTTCATTTCCGTAGTGCTATAGCCTAAAAGACAAGGAAGGCTACCAAAACACAACTTTGGCTTCGAACAAACAAAAACTGAAATGCCCAACAAAAACAAGAGGCAGAATCTATGTCTAGCACCTTGAATAATAGACTTATATAATCTAGCACGTTATGAGCAATGGAATCTTATCTAAGCAAATCATATCTTCTGCAGCAGCAAATTTATCATGAAATTAGAGCATAACTTGCACCTGAAATACATCAGACCATCTTTAGACTCCAGATAATCCATTGAGACACCACCATCCCAGCGTGGCCATGTTTCCATAGGAACAACAAGAATGGTTCGTTTCAAAGGTCGAATTCGCCCAGCATGCCTTGGGACTCCCAGTCTCCTATACCTTGCAGTAGCTCCATTGTTACCCCTTTCGACCTCATTAACCACTTTTGCTCCAAATATGCGTCGCAATTCATCTTCTGCCCTCAGATGCTTTGGGTTGACAGCAAGCAATGATACATCGGCCACATTTTGTGATTGCTTCTGACCTTTTTGATGTGATGACTCTGAAAAGGACGTGCCTAGATTGTTCACAGCCCATCTTTCCAAGAGGGAATCGATTGAGTCCTCCTGAACATGAGCCTCAGATGCAAATGAAGGCTCATATTTCTTTTTTCCTTTCTTCTTCTTGGCTTTAGAGGAAGAAACTTGTTTGGGACTATTGGCTGTAACCACAGATCGTTGAAGATCACTTTCTGGTTCAGCTTCTCCATTTTGCTTGTCATCTATATCATCTTCCTAATCCAGCGAACATCAAAATACGATGGATCAGCATGAGTAAGCTAAAGTTACCTAATATATACTAAACTATCTTTTGCCTCTTGGCAAAGACGATATGTAAACCTATAAGAAACAAAACCTAACATACAATGATAACATGAACAAGGAATGGCTAGTCATAGCACCTTGCAGAAAGAGAGGCGGTTCTTTTGATGCCTGCTGCCCTTGAGGTACTAAAAGCAGTACACAAGAAAAAAAACAAGAATATCCAAGTATGTATATAACTTGTGGGGGAGCATCTGCATGAGGATGGGAATAAATCAAGTCCTAAAAATAATAACTAGAAACTAGCTGGAGAGTAAGTCCTAAGTTATCCATCCTAGAGCCCTGATTTCGCCATGCCCAAATTTAGGAGCATAGAAAGGAATATAGTAGCACATCAATGAACTACGAGTGCTGAAGAAAGAGACATAATAGTCAGTGCCAATTCAGGTAGAAAAAGAAGAAAAGAGAGTACCTCTATTTAGGTCCACGAAGTGCCCGTGCAGATATTTGAGCTGTGAATGCCAGAAAAACGTTTTAACTCTCAAACAGCCACATTATATGATCACTATGCCTTGCCCATAGTTCCTAGGGACGTGTTCCTAGGAACTTTTCCATACGGTTCCTAAGGTACCTTAGGAACCGTTCCTTAGAAAAAAAAAAAAATTTAAATAGCATTGAAGTGGGTATGTCTGGTTAGAGACATGATTAGATCATTTGTTTTGGGGCTAAAAAGGTTTTTGCGCATTAAAAAAGGGTTTATGTTCTTGTTCCTAAGTTGAAACCTAAGCTAAAAATGCTTTAGAATCAGGAATAGGAACAAAACCTAGCAATAGGAATAGGATCCTATTCGTGTTTAAAACTTAAGTTAAAGTTGCTCTCAAGAACAGGAATATGAACAAAAATAGGAATGAAACTTAGGAATGAACAGGAAGAAGAATAGGAACAAAACTTAGGAACAAGAACAGGAACTGGAGCTTAGGAACAAGAACTTAGGAATAGGAACTTAGAAACAAGAATAGAATAGGAACAAGAAAAGGAACTGGAGCTTAGGAACAAGAACTTAGGAATAGAAACTTAGAAATAGGAATAGGGATTTATCAACAGAAACAGGAGCTGGAAGTCCTAGGAACTAGGTTCAATAGAACTCTAAACACCTTTTATGCATGAATTTTGGAACTGTTAGGAACAGGAACAAGATTAGAAACTTAGGAACAGGCTCTCGTACCTTCAGTCATAGTACCAATGTTACATGCCGATTCGAATCGGCTGACTCGTCCCGCTAGCCGGGTTCAAATCGGGAAACGGTTCAAACCATTTTCTTTTTGTTTTTTGTTTTTTCGTTTAGGGGGCCAAAAAATGGTTCAAACTGGTTCCCGATTTGAATCAGCCCCTAACAGTTCAAAGGTTCGAACCAAGATAGGCAGTTCAAACCGTGGTTCAATGCAACTATGCATAGTACATAGGTATAAAAAGTTTTACGTTCTTCCCGAAACAAGAATGGTTCCATACATTAGGAATGGTACAATAAAAAATCCGTTCCTAAGGAACGGAACGGCAATTCCTTACGAACGGTACTATATAGTACACCTGTTCATATCCAAAAATGTTAGGAACGGGTATCAATGGCCTTGCCTACTCGGCAAGCCCCAAAAAAGAAGGTTTTCCTTCTCGTACTTTCCACATTCACTCGTATATAAAGATGAGCATTCACCCAAGAAATAATAGCAATTAAGTAAACAAAGAGACCCTGAGCAATTGAGTTCTATTTTAGCAGCTTTCCTTCATATGTGAATCTGAAAAACCTTTTCTTGAATATTGACACCCAAATTTTCAAACACCAAATGTGACTCAAGGGCCTTGGACCATAATACCGTGATTCTTGCTCAATAAACATTTTCTCCATCAAGTAACAGTACCTTTGACACCAGAATTTTCCATTAAGTAACAGTACCTTTGATCATTAATAGCATTCTATTAATGATCATAGAAAGTAAAATCATGTAAGTACAAAGTGGCAGCATCCAGTTACTAAAAATATGGATATAAAAACTCGCTACATTCCCTTGTATTTATGGGCATTTCTAGTTCTCTCCCTAGCTTCACCTACCCTCACCTACAGCATGTACGTAGCTACCCTACCTACCTCACCTACCTACTTACTAGTCAACACATACTAGTCAACATACACAATGATGGACTAGCTCAACGTAGGATGTAGGCCACTTGTGCAAGTTCAATGTAGGCCCCTCTATATTGAGGAAAATTTACTAGGGGTCTAATTTTAACTTTTGAGCTATACATTGAATTTCTAGATTTACATGGTCTGAACCTATGTTTGGCTTATAAACCTATTTTTTGGATCTTCATTAAAATTTTACAATACTTCCCCTTAATTTACATCTATATCTTAAGATTTAATAGTGTTACATTGTGTCCTTATCCCTTGCCAGTGCCTTGGTAAAAATATCAGCTGTAATGTATTCTATTCTACAATGCTCTAGCTCAACTTCTTTGTGCAGCACCTTGTCTCAAACCATCTTTGTCAGAGATAACACATTGATTCAAAGCAAATACAATTCTTTGTGTCCCATATAAACAATTCGGCTTATCGACAACAAGTCCTTGGTCACATTTGGCATGTGCAACACTCCAAGTATCAGTTTGATGACTCCAGCTATGAGCTGCAACTAAATAGTTCCTTCACCATCAATCTGGCGTGGACTGCAGCCTGCTATCTCCAAGCTTTACAAATTTGATCAAACACTGGGTGATCAATCACCCAATCTCTAAGAATGGTCATGTATTGTGTTGCTCCCATGCTCCAAGATCTTGAGTATCTTCATGTCTTGCCATGAAAGGATTCTCCAGATTCTCTATTTCTTCTGAATTGACGTCAGCTGTGTTGACTTGTTATTGACTCTTCTTCTTTGCTCAAAGTTGTGTACAATCCCTTTCTTTTTGAAATAATAGCACACAATATTAAATTTTGAAGAGACATCCTTGACACTATGCTATTGATTCCTCTAATATGGCTCGATTAGTGAACTGAGTGGAGTCAAGTTCTGCTTGAACTTGCAGTTCTTCTGTTTATTTTTCTTTGAAAACAATGCAATGTAATAGCTCTATCAGAGTTGGAGAAAGATCTCCCGACTTCCTTTTTGTAGCAACATGGATATGACTCTTTGTAATGTCAACCATGGTTGTGTTGTTGACCCTATCATAGTCCAGTTTTTTAAGCTCTTTGGTAGACTCGATAGCAACGTCATGACAGCATCAAAATCATCCACTAGAGAGCAGGCTTGGCATTTGCAAGCTGCAATGCACGTCAAAGGCTATTTTGGCTTTTAAAGAAAGGCAAAAATTTCAAAAGCATGTCATAAGAATGGCAAACTTAAAAATTGCCCTTCCATTTGAAAGGAAACTTTAAAAAGTCAAATGTCATGCTAGTTTAAAATTTTTAAAGGTTTATTGTAAATATAACATAAATATATGTATATAAGTGGTTGAAAAAGTTCATATCTATTTTATTTGAAGGGTACCCTTGCATTATACATGTCATGTGAAAGGTAAGAAAAAAAAAAAAGCCCATTGGGTTGAAAGGTAAGGGTGCATGTCAAATTCCAAGCCTGCTAAAGAGCCTATTGAAGCCATTTGCTCCAAAAGTGAAGGATTATTCACATTAGCTGTCATAGGCTCTAATCCATCCATCCTGAAAGAGAAGAATTCTTTCTCAGCAACAACTTCGAACTACCATCTCTGACTTCATACAATGTCTCAAGCCTCTTAGAGCTACTTCTTGTCCTATTATGAAATATATGGGAATCTCTAAGGCCCAATGCAGTTGTAGCAAGAGCTTTGCCATCTTTTTGCCTCCATTGGACAATAGCAGGTTGATCTGCTTATTGCTTAACCTCAGCCCCAATAACTCTAACAGCCCTGATCATGAAGATGTTCTGAAGAGAGTAGTGCAACCTGTGTGTATCGTCTGTCTATTTCTGGTAACGCCTGTATCCTCTGTATATACGTGATGAGCTGAAGAGTTGTCTCGATATGTAAAGGTGGAACTGCAAACTCAGCCAAGAGAATCTCATGTGGAACAGAAGGTTTTGCTCGAATCAGCCGGGCTAGCATGGTGGTCTGTAATCGTGAAAGACTGGCCCAATATGAGGAGGGGAGACATGTAAACCATGTCTCTGCCGCATATAGAGCCGTGGGGGTGACAATGGTATCAAAGAGGCGACACTTACTGCGGGCATCTTGGATGGACTTCCGGAAACAAAATCGCTCTAGCTGAACAAGGGAGGCATGCCCCTTTCCCAGTCGAGTGGTGGCGGCCTGTCTCATGCTAAACATAGGACCTGAGAAAAGGATCCCCAGGTATGTGTAGGAAGGGACCACCTCTAAAACCTGTCCCCCCAAAGTAAGCTCCTGTCGCTGCATGAATGCTCGTGAAGTGTTGAAGACCATAACCTTGGTCTTCCCAATGTTCACCCCTTGGCCCCATCTGGTACAAAACTCATGTAGGCAGTCCAACTGTCGCTGGAGACCCTCTCTGGTCGGTGAGACCAATACCACATCATCGGCATAAAGGAGGATAGCAATCAAGATGTCCCCAAGCTAGCAACCAGCACCGCCACACTGTGTAATGACTCGCTCCAACTCATCAGTGTACAGGCCAAAGAGGACTGGTGAGAGGGAACAACCCTGCTTCACCCCAATAGTGCTCCAAATGTGATCGGATATGCCACTGCTATGCCGGAAACATCCCATGACACGCTCATAAAGTGCCATTACAGCAAGAACGATCTCGGTGGAGAAGCCAAGGTCTCGGAGTCTCTGGATGAGCAATGAGCGGGAACGGAATCAAAGGCTTTCCTGAAGTCCACAAAACAACAGTAAACCCTCTCTCTCCTATGCTCAGCTTCCTCAATAAGTGCCCGCAATGTGAAGATGTGGTCTGCAGTAGAGTAGTGGGCTCAAAAACCTGCCTGACCCATGGCATGTAATCTCCTAGTCTCCGCCTCTGTGCTCACAACCGATTGTAGGATAGTACCATATAGTTTCGCCAGGACATGTCCAATCATGATGGTGCGGTAGTTACTCGGAATCATGGGGTCACCATTCTTATGGATGGGGTGGATAACGTTAGTGCACCAGGATGATGGAAAACCGGAAACAACTGCAGAATTAAGAAGGGTGGCTATGGTGGGGGCAAGTAAGTCAAAGGCATGGGAAAGGAGCTCAGATTCAAGGTCTTCAATATCTCTGGCCTTGTGGGACTTCATCTTCTTAATGGCTGCAAGTACCATGTCGGAGAGAGAGAGAGAGAGAGAGAGAGAGAGAGAGAGAGAGAGATGGTTTAGGGAGAGAGAGAGAGAGAGAGATATTCTTTAGGGTTTAGGGTATAGGGAGGGAGGGACACACAGAGAGAGATAGAGACAAAGAGAGAGAGAGAGAGAGAGAGAGAGAGAGAGAGAAAAGGTAGAAGAAGCCAGTGGGAGGCTATGGGAGCCTGTGAGAGCCTCTGCGAGCGCCAGTGTGCTGTGAGAGAGGGTCGGTGGAGATGGTAGGGCGCACACCAACTGACGTGAGCGTTTGCCCTGTACCTGTTTGCATGCAATTTAGGCTTCTTTTTAGTTTTTCACAGTTTATTTCCATTGTGGTATATGGCTTGACGGTCTTCTTTGTGCGCAGAGGGCGAAGCTCTTGGAAGATGTCCGCCAGCACAACGAACGACATCGGAAGCAAGAAGCAAAATTTCACGAGAGCCAGCAAGAGAGAATGGCGCGACTCCTGAAGCTGCAGCCCTGTGCTCTGCAACTCTCGGACCTGCTCCCCCCTACCCCCGCTGCCGAGGGCGAGGAAACACAGCGGATCGGAATTAACTTCACTGCAGAACAGCTGGCCATGGTCAGGGAAAGGGTCCTTCGTCGTCGGGCCAGCCATGAGGCAAAGCGACAAAATAATGCACCTAACCGGGACGACGAGTCTATTGGCTCTTCGGCGCCCTAGTAATATAAAGCCTAAATAAGGTCCAGCCATATGTAGCGAACCCTTTATATGTAATTTTTGGCAGTAAATGAGGCGGCATATAGTTAGACAGTAGTTTACAAACACACCCAGCTGTATGAGGCGGGATGCGTAATGTTTTTTTGATACATCTCTTAAATTAATATACAGCTGCAGCCCTGTGCTCTGCAACTCTCGGACCTGCTCCCCCCTACCCCCGCTGCCGAGGGCGAGGAAACACAGCGGATCGGAATTAACTTCACTGCAGAACAGCTGGCCATGGTCAGGGAAAGGGTCCTTCGTCGTCGGGCCAGCCATGAGGCAAAGCGACAAAATAATGCACCTAACCGGGACGACGAGTCTATTGGCTCTTCGGCGCCCTAGTAATATAAAGCCTAAATAAGGTCCAGCCATATGTAGCGAACCCTTTATATGTAATTTTTGGCAGTAAATGAGGCGGCATATAGTTAGACAGTAGTTTACAAACACACCCAGCTGTATGAGGCGGGATGCGTAATGTTTTTTTGATACATCTCTTAAATTAATATACAGTATGCTTTTTTGCGCAACATGCGCCTGGTTTTGTGAAACGCGATTCTTGCACTCTTAACATAATGTATGTATGTGTTTAACATATGCTATGGAATCAGGCAGATATGTGAAAGGAATACAGATGACTGTGCCAAATTGTGAGTGTTAGCTGACACAACTCAATTCTTAACATCTCCAAAAATAGCCAAAAGAAGGATATCAAGTCTGAAGTGTGATAGAAATTAGGAAGAAAGTTCGAGCTCTTTCATAAGTCTGAAGTGTTTGCCTAGCTCCAGGAGCTCTGTATCTAGCACCTTTCTAAAATCTCTTCAGCATCCTTGAACACACTACATTGGGTCTCAACATATTTCTCAGCTTCTTCAAGCCATTCTACAGAGTCTAGCTCAGCTTTTTCTTGGTACTCCAAGACCTTCACTTCCTCGGCAGGAAAATCCACTGATTGGAAACCAGTGGGTGTTGTCTCTGAAAGCTCACCAGGAACGTTTGACGTGGATTTGAAGAAGGAGCTATTAATGACACCTCAAAATCCGGGAGTACATAAAGGCGACACAACCACTCCTATCATCTGCATGCACTGGAAGGACCTTTTTGACCATTACTTTTTTGCAAAGCTTCCTGGCCAAATATCCAAATGGAAGGAATGTTACTTCCTTGGGTGTCCGAGTTCAGGAAATGGGCAGTGAAGCCAAACCCCAAACCCTAAACCAGTAGGAAGCCCATAAAACTGCCTTTCAAACTGTGTTCTATTTGCAAAACATGCTCAAACTGACTTTCACTTACACCGTCCCTGTCATATACCAAGCAGCTTCAATACATGTGCATAATCAAGCACATGTACTGAGAAAAATTTTGTCACTTATATTATACAACTCAATTCTTAACATCTCCAAAAATAGCCAAAAGAAGGATATCAAATATACTGTTGAGCAAGATTCTGATGATGATGAAGAGTACAAGCTTTCAGGTAGTCAGGAAGAAAGTTCGAGCTCTTCCATAAGTCTGAAGTGTGATAGAAATTAGTAAGCACCTTGGGTTTGCACCCTCATAATCTACGGTGTAATTGATAGATTTTACCAACTATTTTCAGTGCTACACTTTCCAGACTCCAATGTGATACAGCCATTCCAAAGATGATAGTGGGCTGCTGGGAGACGGTGTATTGCAGCCAGGGTTTAAGGTTTAGGGTCCAGTGATGAAGTTATAGCATAAGTAATTAGTAAGCTATTGGGGTTCATCCGGGGAGAAATCGATCTCATCCTATATGACATAGTAGCGTGTAGGTTTAGGGTTTAGGGTTTAGAGTTTAGAGTTTGGAGCATAAGTAATTCGTAAGCTGTTGAAGTTCATCCGAGGAGAAACCGATCTCATCCTATAAGACATAGTAGTGTGTAGGTTCAGGGTTTAGGCTTAGAGAGGCAGGATAATAAACATCACTGGAAAAATTTATCCAAGAAAATTATGAGGTCAAGCATAGCTTGAGTAGCTTGCATAGCTTGATCTTGAAGTTTGCCTAGCTCTAGGAGCTCTGTATCCAGCACCTTTCTGAAAGCTCTTCAGCATCCTTGAACACACTACGTTGGGTCTCAACATATTTCTCATCTTCAAGCCATTCTGCATAGTCTAGCTCCGCTTTTTCTTGGTACTCCAAGACCTTCACTTCCTCGGCAGGAAAATCCACTGATTGGAAATCAGTGGGTCTTGTCTCTGAAATCACCCTAAAAATGTTTGACGTGGATTTGAAGGAGCAGTTAATGACTTTCCAGCAAGTCTGTGTTGTTGTAATGAGCAGATCTTTCACTAATCAGAATAAAAAATAGCTCACTTGTGTATGTACCTTTTTCATGGAGAAGTAAAACTGCAATTCTCAAGAAAGCTGTAGCAGCAGAACATTTTAGTTTGCACGTTCTTATGCAGTTTTGGACGTGGAGTCACAACTGGTCCTTCTTGAGATGCTGAGCATTCACTTCACCCAAAAATCTTCTGGTCTTGAGCTTGATCCTGCATGCAGTTTACGTAGTTGTGCCAAAGATAGGACGCCCGATTTCGCACCCTAGATTTCCCCAGGCACTGGAAAGACCTTTTTGACCATTGCTTTCTTACAAATCTTCCTGGCTGACCTGCACCTTGGATAACGAACTGTACAAAATGACAATCCCCTAACCCTAAACCTTGGATAACGGACCTTGGACAAAGGAGGCTTTGTTAGCTACGATAAAGGAGAAGTTCTAGAAAACTTGCCTAGTATTTGTGACTTCACAATTTTTTTGAAACTTATGCCCGAACAGCATAAGGCACTTGGATTACCTGAGAAGACATGTACAAATAATAGAATGAAGCTAGAGGCCTCATTGACAGGGATATGTATTGATCCCTGTCTGTCCTTAGATTGGTTTGTCGTCTGAGGAAAGTAAATTTGAAGGATTCCTGCTGTGGCAGGACATGCAATTTCCCGAGCATTCAGAATTGGTCAAAAGCACAAGGTCTGTGTTTATCACCTTGTGGCAGAAATAAATGCAGAGAAAAATATTGAGAAGGCTTCAACTCACAAAGACTGGCTCTCAAAAATTCTCATCCTGCGATCTCATCATCCCATTCTGTTCGGCTGCAGCCGTCACAGAATTCCTGTTTCCTTTCAGTGTTGCTGTTGGAGTTCATCCCAAAACCCTAAACCGATCTCATCATATAAGACAGTACTGTGTAGGTCTTGTGGTTCCCTGTGGTGAATGACACTATTTTGCTTAGTGATTAGTAAGTTGTTGAAGTTCATCCGGGGAGCACATCAGTATAGATCCGCGGTACCGGGATCCGCGGTACCGGGATCCGCGGGTCCTGGTACCGCTGAATCTATGATATATAGATATATATATATATCATAGATTCAGCGGTACCAGGATCCGCGGATCCCGGTACCGCGGATCTATACTGATCCGCGGTACCACAATATTTAACATTTTTTATTATTTAATATATTAATATATATTTTTTAACCTAATCCCCCCCCCTCGCTTCATCTCTCTCCCTGCCCATCGCGCTGCTGTCCGCGCCCTCCCTGTTGTCCGCGCCCTCTCTGCTGTCCGCCCACTCCTCGCCATCATACTGTCTTCATGTTGCACTAATCGCTTCCACCCCTGCTATTGCTATTTCGGCCTGTTGTTGTGGTTTTTCCAGCCTTCCGCCTCCTATCGCACTCACGATCATCTCTGCCTTCTTTCCCCAGTTCCTTCTACAGAAATGGTGCATTCCAACCTTGTCGATTTGTGGGACGAGGTGGACATTGTCATGCGGGTTCCCGACAAGTCCAACAAGTCCGTTGCAAAGATCATGCGTTGTCGATATTGCCTGGCCGAGTTCGTTGCCACCCTCACTCGCCTTAAAGGCCACCTACTCGGCACACGCGCCAAAGATGGTGGCACACTGAATGCTGCCCCCTATGCCAGCATGTCCGTTCCCGTCAGGCAGCGACTCCTCTCTCCGACACAGAATCGCAGATAGGGAGCTCGAGGCGGATTGGCTTGAGTACATTCACAGGGTGGGTCCACACATAGGTTTGGATCCTATCAGGCTCATGGAGGAGCTCGCTGCATTTCGTTTCGGCATGGGCACGTTCGGCCACCCAGCTGCTCAGGATCCAGAGAGGAGGCAGCTTCCCATTACCTGGTGGACCATGTTTGGTAGCACCTATCCATCTATACAACGTCTTGCACTGCGTGTCCTTTCTCAGGTATGCATCTCATTTTATCCTCCATTGCTGTGTTTCGTTGACGTTCCACCCGTGCATATGTGCTGAAGCATTTCAATGCATGTACCACAGGACTGCGCTGCCTCCGTGTGTGAGCACATTGGAGCACATGGGCACTCATTCACACGAGGAGAAGAAACAGGCTGTCAGTGAGTCAGTTGGAGCGGTTGGTGTTCTGTAACACCAACGCACGCCTCGCCAGGAGACTTCCGACCATTACGAGCGCATTGCAGGTGATTAGCTATTCTCCCAGAGCATGTTGGTTGACGACTGGTACGTTGGTTTCATTTCTTGATTAAATTGTCTCTTTGACATGCAAATTTTCAACCTTGCAGACGCAGATATCAGATTTGGAGCGCCAAGTTGACTTGCCTACGGACAGCACCCATCCCATGCCTGCAGATGACCTGGGCACACAGCTGATGGCAGAGAGAGAGAGGGAGCTTGCCGAGATGAGAGAGAGAGAGCTTGGGCTAGAGCCTCCATTGTACGAGGCAGATGAGCCAGTGTCAGAGGATGAGCAGGATGAGGATGAGCCCATTCGGGTTGTGTTCGCCAGATCAGAGTGGGATGAGGCATATGATACAGGTGTTGGGCACACGCCTAGAGCAGGGGTCACAGGTGCATCACGTGGTAGAGGTGGGTCACATGCCACAGATTATACCGGGAGACGGGCAGGGCACACAGGGGGGCCCAGTGGCATACCTTCTTATGTTGATATGATGGAGGAGGCTCGTGATAGGGGGCAGAGTGATTTGGGTTTACCTTCCACAGCTGCTTGGATGCGTGCATCACAGAGTCATAGGCATTTCTACGACAGCACACCAGAGGAGACACCAGAGGAGACACTAGATGACTTTGATTGTACCGATTGGGAGGCCATGCAGGGTCCGCATGGTGCACAGGATGAGGCACAGGATGATCCAGAGGATGGTGCACATGATGAGTCCCAGAGCCCAGAGCATTTGTATTCGGATGCCCAGCTGGACGACTTGATTGCAGAGTTGGATTCAGAGGCCCAGCAGATGCCGAGCGTCAGGGCACCCCCATCTTCTCTAGCCAACATGCCCTACACAGAGTCTCAGCCAAAGCAGCTACACGAGGTGCCTGCCTCCAGTTCCTCAGAGGGTGTATGTGCGCCGCACAGCACCTCCAGTGCCACCGATGCCATTGAGGCCTGCAGCCCCTCCATCGCCATCCACTTCTGCAACACCAGATCTCCATGGCAGGCCACCATCTGTGCCCAGGTTTTCTCTTGCAGCACCCACATCCACAGTGGCTCCTCCAGTGGCAGCACCCACGGCACATCATCCTCCCTTGGCAGACCCACGGCACCGGCTCCTCCTTTGGCAGCACCCAGGATGTACCAGTACTGGCCACCGCAGCGCCCCTTTCAGTACATATCGTCGTTGTACTTGCCTCCTGCAGGGACGGCCCCTCCACCGCCAGTTCCTCCACCAGAAGCAGCCCCACGGGCACACACTCCACGGACCTATCCTCCACTATCAGCTGCACAGGGACACCCATCTTTGGCTTCTCTATCCCAGCCGGCCGCAGCTTGGGCCCAGCCTAGCCAGCTAGGTGATCTGCATGGGGGTGATGAGGCATTGACGGCTCCCCTCGTCCGCAAGAGGCCAGGAAGGCCCAAGGGTGCACCGAACAAGAAAGGCAGAGCACAGAAACAGCCAAGGAAGAGAGGTCGACCTCGCAGGGCTCCAGTTACAGGTAGAGGTGCAGTATTACAGCCAGCCGCAGCAGGTGTTGTTGGTTTAGCTTGCTTGGAGGCTGATGTGGAGGCAGATTGGGAGGATGAGGATGACGAGTCTTCCCCCTCGGATACACAGCCCATGCCAGTTCCAGACAGGCATAGATATCAGTTGCGAGAGTCAGCTCGGGGCCCCGAGTTGTCTCCGGAGCATTCGTCTGAGTCCGAGCCAGAGCATTGATTATAGCTCTGTTATTTTATTTTTAGCAGTTTGATATCATGTTCCATGTTTGGCGGCCAGATGGTCGAACACTGTATTCAGACCATTTTCCATATTATATCCAGTGTTGGACGTACTTCATTCGCTGCACATTTTGTATTTGTCGATTTGTAATTGTGATGCTCTGTTTTCAATTTTATTTCGAATGGTATGTGCATAATTTCAATTAGTTTCAACTGTAGAGATTGAAAGCAGATCCACAACACAAAAATACAACCCCCTTTATAGCATTTCATAAACACACATATTCCACTGCATTACACCATGCATGCGTCGCACAAAAAACACATTGAACATTAATTCAACAGTGGTATCAAAATAACAATACGTATCCCGCCACATACGGCTGGGGCTGTTCTTTACACTGTGTTAAACACTAAAGGTTGCCTCATCTTATGCCGAAAACTACATAACAACAGCCAGCCACATACGGCTGGATCCTATCCATTCTAAACATTCCTACGGATCCTCCACGGACTCCTCGCCCTCGTCAGGTGCATTGTTCTATTGCTCTCGCTCTGCCTCCCGGTTAGCCCGAGCTGCCTCCTGGTTAGCACGACGGCGGGCAGCCCTTTCCCTAACCATGATGAGTTGCCGCCGTGTGAACTTAATTCCGATCTGCTCATCCAAATCCAGCTCGACAGTGGGGGCGGGGGGCACAACGGGGGCTGGGTGCTCTGGCTCCGGATTTCTCTGCCAAGCCTGTCGCAGCATCTCTGCAATGTCTGCCTCTTGCTTCCGATGCCTTTCGTTGTGCCTTCGGACATCTTCCTCGAGCTTCCTCCTGACTTCGCCCTCAGGCCTCGGTGGTATGTGCTCCGCCGTCTCACGACACCATGTTTCTCGAACTGGCTCTCACAGCCTCGCACCTCTCAGTGGCTCTCACTGGCTCTCTCACAGCCTCCCTCTCACTGGGTCTGTGACACAGCCTCTCACAATGCCTCTCTCTCACAGCCTCTCACTGGCTCTCTCTCACAGCCTCTCACAATGCCTCTCACAGCCTCTCACTGGCTCTCTCACAGCCTCGTGAGTGCCTATTTAACCCCACAGCCTGTTTCCCCATTTGCAGTTGTTGATGATCCCATGTGCTACTGTACCTGCCCCATGTATTGCTCCCCCACATGCTGCACTCCGATTGGGTCCGTGGTCTGCTCCCCCACAGTGCCCATGTGACGGTGTACCTGTCCAGATTTGCTGCTCCCCCACATGCTGCACTCCCATTGACCCCAAGGTCTGCTCTCCCACAGTGCCCTGCCCCCTGTACAGTCCCCTTGAACAATCCCCTGTACAATAACCCCTTTTTTCTAAACCCTAACCCTTTTTTTTCCTGAATTTTTTACCCTGAATTAGCCTATTAAAAGGGGTTTTTATTAAAATAATAATAATAATTATTATTATTATTATTATTATTATGGTGCCGCCCTGGTACCGCTGGTCTGAGGGCGGCATCATAACCGCGGTACCACCATTATGGTACCGTGGTACCGTAATGGCGGTACCACGTGCCACTATGATTTCAAGGTCCACCTATCTGCGATATCCTCCATATTAGTTAAGAGTTATTATTGTTCTGGGTAAGGCTTATGATAGAGATGCCCACAAATTTAGAGCCAGTTCCATTTCTACCAACTTCCATTCTTGAGATTCTGTTATGGCACAATAGTAGTTGACAACAGGTTCAATAGGTAGGTTGCCACACTATGAAGCCATATGCAAGCACATTGATGTCTTATCAATCCTTACAGGTCAGATAATGATAGATTTCTTCATGGTATCAGAGCAGGATACTGAGGAGAGATAGTATTATACAATACCATTTTTTTAGAAATTTTCTTGCAGGTCTGGTGTTGTTTTGCAGGTCTAAAACAGATCTGGTGTTGTTTGCAGGATTGGTGCAATGTTGCAGACTATGACAGCACTGTAGCAAATTGTACAATACCTCCAAAAGGCTATACTAGACAGGTACAACTGCCATACCAAGTTTTTTTTTGACATTTTGAGGCAGGTTTGCAAGTTTATTATGCAGACCAAGACCAGGTACAGATATGTACCAGACTGTATACAAGCATTCTGTATAGATCCGTACAAGAGTTTGTACCAGATCATTCTTGCTGCCAGAAGTGATTTCAGAAGCAGATTTGGATGTTATAGAAGTCAAAAAACATCCAAATCTGCTTCTGAAATCACTTCTGGCAGCAAGAATGATCTATGGTACAATCCTAAGGAAGCGGGACCCGGACGCGGACGCCTCAGGGGTGCGTCCGGGTCCGGACGCGTCCGGCATTTTTCAAAAAAGAAAAAATTTCAAAAAAAAAACAAAAAAATACTGGCCCCTCCCCTCGCGGTCCCACATAAGTAAAAACAATTTTCCTCCCCCTACCCTCCCCCGGAATTAATTATCAGAGAGTGTCTGGCACATACCTGCCCCTTCCTGTTAAAAAAAAGGAAAAAGGTACCTAAAAAAATTTGCAAAAAAAATTTGCAACAAACCTAACCACTGCCCATGCCTCCCATAACTGGGATACCACAGAATCGGGCATGAAAGAGCAAACAATATGTAATTTTGACCGGAAAACTCTCTCTCGTGCTCTCTCTCTCTCTGGCGGATCTATGAGATATATATCATAGTACCTCGTGGTACCGCTGGTATGGTACCGCCGGTACCATATCAGTGGTACTGCCGGTACATTGTGGGTGAGCAGACCATGGGCCCAATGGGAGACCAACACAGGGGGGAGCATCACATGGGGGCAAGTACAGAGGCACATGGAGGGATGATGGGGATCCACATGGCCGATCAGGCTGTGGGGATAAATAGGCACTCACAATGCCATTGTGGTCGGCATTTTCAGAGGCTGTGAGAGAGCTAGTGATAGACAGTGAGAGAGCAAGCGAGAGCCGGTGACAGGCTGTGAGAGGCTGTTTGAGAGCCAGGGTGCTGTGAGAGGGTGTTCAAGACCAGGGTGCTGTGAGGAGAAGGTCGATCGAGATGGCAGAGCGCATACCACCGAAGCCCGAGGGCGAAGCCAGGAGGAAGCTTGACGAAGATATCCGAAGGCACAACGAGAGACATCGGAAGCAAGAGGCAGATATCCGAGAGATGCTGCGACAGACTCGACAGAGAAATCCGGAACCGGAGCCACCCGCCCCCGCTGTGGATCCTGTCCCCGCTGTCGAGCTGGATCTGGATGAGCAGATCGGAATGAATTTCACACGACGGCAGCTCATCATGGTCAGGGAAAGGGAGGCCAGACGTCGGGCTAACCAGGAGGCAGCTCGGGCTAACCGGGAGGCAGAGCAAGAGCGACAAAAGAATGCACCAGACGAGGGCGAGGAGTCGGTGGAGGATCAGTGAGGGATGTTTAGAATAGATAAGGTCCAGCCGTATGTGGCGGACTGTTGCTATATAGTTTTCGGCAGTTTATGGTGCAACAAATAACTAGATGGCTGCTTAAAAAAATGACAGTATATGTGATGTTATCCTGATACAACGGTTGAATATATACATAGTTGTTTTTTGTGCAACGCGAGCCTGGTCATGTAAGATGCAATGTCTGTAATTTTTTTAAATGCAAATGTATTACATGTGTTTATGAAATGTCGTTTGGGGTGTAGGGGTGATTGTTGTGCTCATGATGTAGGTGCATATATGTGAAGCTAGCATTCACTTCAAACGAAATTAAATGAAAACAGGATTCACACACGCACATAGAATTCGACATAAAATAAAGCATCACATGTACAAAGCGACATACGCACAATGTGCAGCAAATAATGTAGGCCAAACACTGTATATAATGCAAAAAATCATCTGAGTACAATGGTAGTCCGTCTGCTAGAGACAAACTACTGAAACTAAAACAACAGAGCCACAATCAATGCTCTGGCTCTGACTCAGACGAATCCTGGGCACAGATGGTGGCCTGCCATGGAGACTTGGTAATGCAGAAGTGGACGGCGATGGAGGGGCTGCAGACCTGAATGGCATCGGTGGCACTGGAGGAGCTGTGCGACGCACATACACCCTCTGAGGAGCTGGAGGAACTGTAGGCACCTCATGCGGCTGCTCTGGCTGGGACTCTGTGTATGGCATGCTGGCAAGAGATGATGGGGGCGCCCTGACACTCGACATCTGCTGGGCCTCTGAATCCAATGTGGCAACCAAGTCGGCCAGCTGGGCATCCGTATACAAATGCTCTGGGCTCTGGGACTCATCCTGTGCACCAGCCTCTAAATCATCCTGTGCACCAACCTCTGAATCATCCTGTGCACCAACCCCTAAATCAACCCAAGCCTCATCCCATGCCTCATCATGTGCACCCTGTAGACCCTGCATGGCCTCCCAATCTGTGCAATGAAAGTCATCAGGTGCCTCCTCTGGTGTGCTCTCGTAGTAACGGCCATGACTCTGTGCTGCACGCATCCAAACATCTGCGGGACCGGCATCTAAACCACTCTGCCCTCTATCAAGAGCCTCCTCCATCATGTCGACATAGGTAGGCATGCCACTGGCCCCCCCTGTGTGCCCTGCCTGTCTGCCGGTATAACCTGTGCCATGTGTCCCACCTCTGCCACGTGATGCACCTGTGACCTGGCGTGTGCCATGCACCTGTATAATCTGCCTCATCCCTCTCTGGTCTGGCAAACACAACCCGAATGGGCTCATCCTCATCATGCTCATCCTCTGACACTGGCTCATCTGCCTCATACAATGGGGGCTCTCTGTGCTCAAGCCCAAGCTCTCTCTCTCTCTCTCATCTCGGCAAGCTCCCTCTCTCTCTCTGCCATCAACTGTGTGCCCAGGTGATCTGCAGGCATGGGATGGGTGTTGTCCGTAGGCAAGTCAACCTGGCGCTCCAAATCAAATATCTTCGTCTGCAAGGTTTAAAATTTGCATGTCAGAGAGACAACTCTATCAAGAAATGAAACCAACATACCAGGAGTCAACCAACATGCTATGAAAGCTTAGCTTATCACCTGCAATGCGCTCGTAATGGTCGGAAGTCTCCTGGCGAGACGTGCGTTGGTGCTACAGAACACCAACCGGGCCAACTGACTCACTGACAACCGGTTTCTTCTCCTCGTGTGAATGAGTGCCCATGTGCTCCAATTACGCTCACACACGGAGGCAGCACAGTCCTGTGGTGCGTGCATTGAAATACTTCAGCACATTGTGGCAGAGGTGGAACTTCAACGAAACACAAAAATGGAGGATAAAATGAGATGCATACCTGAGAAAGGACACGCAGTGCAAGACGCTGTATAGATGGGTATGTGCTACCGAACATGGTCCACCAGGTAATGGGTAGTTGCCTCCTCTCTGGATCATGGGCAGTCGGGTGGCCGAATGTGCCCATGCCGAAACGAAATGCTGCGAGCTCCTCCATGAGCCTGATAAGATCCAAACCCATGTGTGGACCCACTCTGTGAATGTACTGAAGCCAATCGGCCTCGAGCTCCCTGTCTGCGATCTGTGTCGGAGAGAGGAAGAGGGGATGCAGTATGTGTGCAACGCTGTGGATACTCCTGTGGAATTAGTTCCACCGCGTCTCCCAGATGAACTTCAGCTCTGTCATCCTGCAGGTGAGGGGCATGTGGTTTAGGGCATTACGAAAAAACTTAGCATTGACAGAAAAACAAACTAGCAAGTACTGAAAAGATAAAGGTCAATTACAACACTGTACCGCTTACCTCTCTGGCTGCAAGATGGGCAACTGCAGGAACTGTCCAATCCGGTCCATGAGCTCATACACCAGTCCAAGTGTCGACCCCTCGCTGTCAGCCATGAGGAGCACAATGTAGAGTGGTCGAAGCAGTCCTGACAATGTCTGTGCATCCCTCCAGAACTGGTCTCCCCTCACCGTGGAAGAAAAGTGCTCCCCATCCTCAGTGTGCGGAAACGTACTGGCACCCCAAAGATCATTGGCAACCATCTGTAGAAGCTGGGCCCTGCACCTGATCAGACGGTCGATGACCACCAAGTCGAATGCAAAGCGTGTGGGGGCTAGCTTACGGAGGTCCAGATGGCTGAACACCCGGAACATGGCAAGAACACGCCTCTTTCTGGTGACAAAAGTCACCAGGAAGAGGGCCTCCCGGACAATGGCTCTAACCCAGGAAAGTGCTCCAATGTCCCCCATCAGAAGGTCTATGGCGTGGGCTGCACAGGGGGTATGAACAATATGAGGGAACTCGGCCTCTAGCAGTACACCCATCTGAATGCAATTTGTGGCATTGTCCATCACCACCGTGATGACATGTTGTGGGCCTATGGCTAGGATGGAAGACCTGATGACATCAAACATGAACTCTGCAGATATGACTCTCCCCCCCCTGCTGCAATCCACTGCCCTCAAAAACTGTGTGCCCATGCAGCTGGAGACCAGTATGTTGAGGATCGGCCTCCTCATGACATCAATCCAGCCATCGGACATGATGCTGCAACCGTAAGTGGCCCAGTGCCAACGTAGAGGCTCCATCTCTCTAGACAAGGACTCGACCCTATCCCTCAGCATGTGTGTGCGGACAACCTCTGAACTAGGGACTCTCCAGCTAGGGCTGACAGACTGTGCAAGGCGGAAGGCCCTTCTGAAGGGCTCAGAGTCGGTGATGGCAAAGGGCAGGTTTAGCTCGTAAATCAGACTGGCCACGGCCTGTGTGGCCTCTCTGTCCATGTGCGGCTGATGCGCGCCGCGAATAGTCTACTGCACAAGGGCCCTCCCTGGTGGGCGACGGGTGGTGGACCTCCAGCACGGTGCACCAACCTGACGGGAATGGATGATGACGCGACAGGCTGGGCACTGGTGGATGCATCGGCTGTAGACGTGGAATGGGGAGAGTGGGATGCACTGGCAGGGATGGGTGCAGCAGCATAGGTGGGGTGCACTGGTGGAGGGGCAACATCTGGCATGGGGTACGAAAACTGCTGGCTGAGGAGGTCATCTGGATGGGAAGGGAAGGAAGAAGGGATCTCTTCCACATCCTCGAAGGCCCGCCCAGTAGCATCCTGAATGTCTACCTCGTCCCACAGACCGGAAAGGTCGGATTGCACCATTGCAGATGAAATGAGGGATGGATTGCTGGAAAAAAAACAGCAGGGTTCACTGTTGGAGAGACGCTGAAAATGGGCGAAGGCAGGGCGAAGCAAGTCAGATGCAAGGCAAGGCGTTGCGTGGGCGAAGGGCGATGCAAGGAATCAGAAGGCAGGTAGGCAAAAACAACAGCGATGGCAGGGCGGAGGAGGGCGCAAAAAAATTTGAGATGAAATGCAAGGGGGGCGGGTAGTTTTAGGTTAAAAAAAAAAATTTAAAATATTAAATATTAAATAATATATTATATTGTGGTACCGCGGTACCAACATGGTACCGCGGTACCGGGATCCGCGGTACCCAGTACCGCGGGACCTATGCTTGAAATATTTCCATCCTATTATTTGTCATTTTTTAGCATTCATAATACATAGAGTTGTGATTTTGATGATGTGATTTTGCAGCACCTTTTTCTCATACTATGCTATCATATGCATGCCTGCAATAAGAAATAAATCTACCATTGAAGAATGTGTTTCACATGTAAGTAGCTGGCCAGATCACAATTGGGTGTCAAGTATTTGAATTTGCTGACTGCTTGGTGTAGTGAAATGCATCAAATTCTAAGCACATACGTTAAATGAATAAATTGTTTATCATAGTAACAACTTCTAGTAGTCAAATGTACTGACTACCTAGGGTACATGAATGAGTTGTGGACTAGGTAGAATAGTTGAGTAGTCAAATGTACTGACATTCTAGAAAATTGTAATCTTTAATCGATGAATGGCTAAACAAATGTATATACTCATTATTCAAGTATAGTTGGGTTTGCTGACCCAAGTTTCACAGACCATGGCAAGTACCATGACAGTGAGTGTAAGTAATAACAGCAAGGAGTTAGTGCCTTTCAAGGCAAACAGCGACCATTGATACTGATCCAAAGAGATCGTAGTATAGTTAGACAAAAAGAGTCAATCGAGAGCTTTGAGATGAAATATTTGCATGTCAAAGAAGCAAATCTAGCCCATAGAGATTTTTAAGGCAGAAGGTTGAAAATCTATTTTAGGCACTTTTTAGCCTGAACGGCAAATGCCATGTTGTCTAGTGAATTAGGGCACTATTCCCATAGAGAATTATGCATGTGAAGCTTGGGAGGTTGGGTGCACTGTTTAAAGAAGGTATAGATGCCCGAAATTGTCAATTGGCTTCCGTAAATTTTCCGTTATATAAATGTAGGAGGCCAAAGAGAAAGACACACTTCTATGTGCTTTCTTAATTGCAAGGATACAGAAAGGTGAGTTGTAGGTGTGAATAGGTCAACTATTGTCTCCCAAGTGATATTACATGGAGAAAGTCCCATCTCCATAGAGGATCATTCAAATGGTGCTAGAGGAGTTCTACACCTACTTGCAATAGGGCACTGGTGGTAAGTGAAGACATTATTTACTTCTCTTTTTGATCAAACTGGTTACTCCATTGCTAATTGTATGTTTTGTAGTGGTTGCAGGAGATGGGGCAAGAGGATCCCCTTCCTCTCCTACTTTCAATGTAGAGAATACTAGAGCCCCAGATAAAGTTTCTATGAATCACAATTTGTTGGCTTACAAATTGTGGTTCGTCGTCAATGAATCAAACGGTACTGGTTCGAACGGGAAAGAATCAAAAATGTAATTTTTTTTAGAATCGTTTGGGTCCCAATTCTCGGGACCGAAATTGTGACCTATTTTTTGCCACTTTGCAAGGGAAAGGAGAGAGTTCAAAAAAAGGGAGAGCAAACTTGAAAGGAGAAAGGAGGAGAACGAGTGTAGAGTTAGAGTTGGGAAAGTGAGGAGTGTTAGGAGTTCCAAGTTAGGAGAGAAAGGGGAGAGACTAAGAGAGTTAATGTCAGAAAGTGGTGGTGGATCGGATGTCCAGATGAGAAGCTCTGGAACGATTCGCTCAGAGATGAATACTCCGAGTTACTGGCAGTGGAATGTGATAGCATGAGCTTGCTGGTGGATAGGTAGTGTGCCAGATAGCTAGTAAGATTGAAGAGGAATTAATCAATACATCAATGCAAGAACAAAATATTAGTGTGAGACAAAATTGCACTCTCGATTCAAACAAAATTGATCTGAATAGATCAGAGTACAAATGCGTAAAGCACGACTTTTGGGTGCACGAGTTTAAACAATGCTTCAGCGATATATCTTTGATTTCTTCCTTCAATTGATGATCTGCCTATTGATATATACAGTTTAATTATCATTGTAGATCAACGACTAATTACAAAAAAATATGATTATACATCTTTACTAGTTCTACTTGATCCGTCCTATGTTAAATAGCAATTGGCTGTCCAATTAGTACTTGGTTGTCCGATGCCAAGGCTTTTCATTTGCTTTTGTAACTCCTATGTAACACATGGCTCTTGGCTGTTGGCTTTTGGATATTCCACATTGGGAACCATTGGCCTTTGAATTTCTCTGTCTCTACTAATATAAATAAATAGGCGCCCTCTTTCTGCTGAAGAGGGGAGGAAGAGCCCGAAGAGGCTGAAGGGGAGGAAGAGCCCGAAGAGGCTATAGAGACTAGAGAGAGTGGCAATGCTTATTTACATACATTCTTTGTATAGAGATTGTCTCCATTGGTATCCTACTTTGCTTCCAATTGTATGCATAATTTGTGATTGTTCATACAGTACTAATCACTTAATTCATTGTGAATGTTTCCGCTTCTAGTTCACATTGAATCCCGACATGGTATTAGAGTAGGTTGATAGGCTGCATGATTAACACTCATAGCCTTTACATCCTGAAGATTATTATGCATATTGGAAGGTAGGCAGATGGGCGATTTTGTTCCAATGGAGTCTTTGAAGGGTGCATTTTTTGGCAGATTGGGTCCACTTTACAATGTCTTTGTGAGCAGGTTTGATGCAGATTTATTGGCACAGTTTCCAAGCAACAAGGAGGTGCATATTTCTAGGCAGATTGGGTGCAAATCTCCTTCACTATAGGCGCAGTTTTCACCCATTTTGGACATTTTTCTAACAACGTTAGTCACTGGTTTTTTGTTGGCAGTTCACTATTTTTCAAACTTTTTTTACCACTGTTTGTTCTCAGATATGTGGTTCATTTTCCAGCCAGCCAGTAGAGGAAAATTTGTGGCACAATAGGTGTATTTAGTTGTCTCTGTGAGAATGTTTCTATTTTTTCAGCGCTTAGTGGGGTGGTGGATTTTCTTCAAAAGCTTGGATGCTATTCTCTTCTATAAACTTCTTTGAGTGAATAGGGTGCATTTTGAATCTTTAGCATACTTAATAATCTGCTCTTTCCAATTCTTCTTCCTTCATAAGTCGTTTATGATTGATTCATGCGTATTTGTTGTCCATACTTTTTTGCAAATGCAAACATTAATGGGTGCAAATTTAAGTGATGAATTGGATTCCTATTGGATCTTGTGTAACTTTTTGGGTGATTTCTAAAAGACGGACAGATCTGAAATTTGTGTTTTTAGCATGAATTACGGCTCTTTCTGCCATGTGTTAAATCTCTATTTTGATGTGATAATCTTGTTAGGGAGAGTGCATTTTGGATCTTATTCTTGTGAAAAGGGAGAGAAAAAGTATTAGTGATTTATTCCTTGTCATACATTTGATTTCCTATTTAGAATTTGGATACCAATGAGCATTTTTAATCCTATAAGACAGGTACACATCATGGGAGAGTGGAACGCAATTCCATTATTTGATCTATTAGCAAGTACCTTGGAGTGAGCTTTGCTGGAGCATTTATGGTTGGGGTAGTGGTTCTTTTTCTATATAATATATATGAACACAAACCTCGAATCCATAACCCAAGACAAAGCAAAATTTTAAGTGATATAACTGAATGGAAGTTGGAGCAGGTTTTGATTTGAAACTTTACTGCTATTTCTTCCATGTGAAATCCTTTTGGGATTTTTTGCACACGGGTGGTCGTAAAGAAGAAGAGTGCTAAACAAGTTAGCCAAAGTTGCGTTATGAGCCTTAGCTCAACCTATTTGTTGTTGGTGCATTTATTGGTTTAGCTATGTTATTAAAGGATAAGCAAAAACACTTTGATGAATTCCATATCAGGAGTTCGATCTCAAATAGCTCTCCATGAAGTCTACTAGCCATAGATTAGTGGGGATCTACTAATCTCAATAGTAGATTCCAGAACTTACATTGAAAACAATAATTGAGGGAGTCGAAATCATGTTATCAAGACTGGCAGGATTCGACTAAGCAGTCATCTACACCGGTTTAATTCTTGAACCTGCTCTCATAAGTCACAAGGTGACATTAGTCCTCATGTCAAAACTGTTGCAATTAAGCCTGATGAAAACGCACTTAAAAGTCTAATTCAATTGTTATGGCACATCTCTCTTGAATCCTGAAGAATGCAAGACATGGTCTGGTTCTAGGATGACCACATGTTTGAAGCTGAGGTTGAACTCATTTATTAAAAAAATTGAGCATCTATAAGCTCTATTTGAGTGGATGTTGTTGTAAAGAATATTACTTCTGAAGTGTGAAAAGTGGGAACTTATGGAGCCTCCAAAGTCCATGAAGGCAAAATTGGGTTTTGTTATCTGGTTGGTCATTGGATTTGAGACGGACTACTTGGAGTTACCTGAAGGTTCTATCATAGAAGAAGAACGGGATCCTATTTGGCCTAAGCAAGTATCCTGGGCACGACAGTCTGAAGACAATCTTCTTGGATGGTGTTTTTTTTTGGATTACTGCAGTTTCCTCCCTATGCTTCGAGGAAGTATTACATTCTTTATGGATTGAGAGATTCTAACTGGCAGTTGAGCACAAATCTCTTGCTGCTTGGGAATCTATTTTTTGGATGACTTATTCTTTACAGGTAGCTGTGACAAACTCATTGAAAGTGAGAAAAAGTCACTAAGTGCAGAGTTTGAGATGAAGGATCTCAAGGACCTACAGTACACCTGGGAATTGAGGTCTGGAGACAAAACAAGAACCTTTGATGGGGGTAAAGCAAAATTAAATTTGTCATTAAGAGAGAGTGTTAGAAGTCACTATTTGTCCTATTTGTTCTTTAATGGAGATTCCTCTGTTGGTGCTCTGACGCGAAGTCGAGTTACCAAAAGGTACACCCTGGACGACTGTCAAGGGTCATCAGAGTTTATTTTCTCCCTGGGTGGAATCTTCTCCAGAGATAGTATGGCAAGTACAGAGCTTTCTCCAAGCTTGGATTGCATGACTTCATGGGGTTAATGCCATATATAATGAAGTTGGGGCAATGTATATGGTTTTGAGGACCCAATGAGCATTTTTTAACTTTTGGTCCATGTACTCAAGTTTGGAGGGGCCCAACTCATAATGGGGGGTCCATGGGGCAAGTGACCTTCTTCTCCAATTAGCACTTGGCTGTCCAATGCCAAGGTTTTTCATTTGCTTTTGCAACTCCTATGTGACACATGGCTCTTGGCTATTGGCTTTTGGATATTCCACATTGGGAACCATTGGCCTTTGGATTTCTCTATCTCTACTAGTATAAATAGGCGCCCTCTTTTTGCTGAAGAGGGGAGGAAGAGCCCCCGAAGAGGCTGAAGGGGGGGAAGAGACTGAAGAGGGCTGAAAATTGGACAGCATATTACCATTTGTAGGGTGTTTGCAACAGCCCTATCCGTGTGTGTATTCTTCACACCATTTGGCAAGAAAGAAGGGTTCTGAAAAAAGCTTTGTTGGAGGCTAACCTAATTCTTTGCTTTGATTTGTGATGCAATTTCAGGCTGAAATTTTCAGCACACAAGGCTTGTAGGAGGGCGAGTTCCTACCTCCATCTAATGTGTGGTTTCGACACATTCCGGTGCTGATTTTTCAGATTTGAAACTTGATGTTTTTTGTGTCTTTTTGGGCACATTTAGGGTTTGAAAAAGTTTATCTTCTTTGCTGGTTCTTATGGCAAAAGATTTGGGAGCAATTCGTACTTGTTCGGGCAAAGATATGTTGGATGGCACCAACTATTCTTCATGGAGTTGCAAGTTGAGGTTTGGCATCGACTTGATGATCAAGCTCTTTCATTGGTTTGTGTCTTTCTACAAGTACAAGTTTGCATCGGAATGTTGGTATGGTAGATCATTCTTCTTCTCTTGAGCCATTTGTTGCAAATGATGGATGCATTAGTGAAGAACTTTATGAGCAAGCTTCTCAAGTTAATGTTTGGAAAAGGCTGAAATCAAGCATTTTTTGAAGCCGTTTTGTATGGAGGAGGGGGAAAAATCATGTCAATTAGTACATTGGTTCAAAGTGGCGTGTTGCTGGATTTTTTGGGTGTTCAAAGTGGCAAGCTGCTGGTTTTTTTCTTGAAAATGGTAGACAGCAGATTCAGCCATGGTTTATTGATCATTTTCAGCCTATGTTACATCGTGAGGAACGGCCTGCGGAAGGTTTTTGGCCAGCAAGGTCCACATTTGGAACACTTTGGACAGCAAAGTGTTGGTGATTTTGTGGCTGTTGGACAGCCTGCTACAGCCTCTTGTTGGCTGTCTGAGTCTTTGCGAGATAGCAAAGCATCTTTTTACCTTGGAGGAAACACACATGCCTCACCAAAATCAGTACCTTATGCTGATTTTCCAATTTTGATGCTTACTTCTTATGATGACAGTGTTGCCTTACCTAGTGTTAGTGAGTAGATACAAAGTAAACATTAAGGGAGAGTGTTAGGAATTAATGTTTATTTGATACCCCTTAATGATAATTTGGCCATGCCTGCGTGCTATTTTTAGGGGCCATTCTATTTATAGTAAATTCGTTTTTAAGGCTTATGCATGTAGGTGGGGGCACTACAAATAGATTAGGATCTATTTAGTACTTAGAAGTTCATTTTTGGTCTTTACCAAATATAGGTAGTATTATTAGCAATTAGCTTATGCGATTTTGCTATTTGCTTTAGGCTCTTAGCTTTTCTCATTCATTAGAGAAACTATTTAAGTAGGCTGGCGCCCCACCACAATCATTCCATTCCATTCAATTCCAATATGCTAGAGGAAAGTAAATTCTTCTTTAAACCTAGAACATAGAGAACATTCTTAATTTCTCCTATATCCCCTGAAGGTAAATGTACTCTAACTATACCTCGACCTTTGACGTTGTAAGAAGAATTGTCTCCAAGCTTGACATGTGAATTTACACCATTGTCCTCAAACTGTGTAAACCACTCACGATGTGGTGTCATATGTTGTGTTGCTCCAGAATCAATGTACCAACAGTCTTCAGAGATCTCTAATGTTGAAGCTGAGAATAACTCATATCATCCCACAGCTTCACTTTTGTCTTCGTCTTCAATGAAATTGCCTAACTACTTCTTCTTGTCCTGGATTGCCTTCTTTTTCCTGCACTCAAACGCAAAATGACCATTATTGCCACAAAAGTTACAATTACCATTTCTCTTTGGATTGGACTTTGAATTGTCTCCTTTTTCCGAATTGTCTTTGCCTTCCTGCTTCTGATCCTTTTTGCCTCCTTTCTTCTTGCCTTGATTTCTCGTAAAGAAACCCAGCTCCTTGAAATCTTCCCTAGACATCAAGTTTTGTCTTCTTAACTCTTCTTGAAGTAGCAAACCATTTAGCTCGTCGAATGTCGGCGATCTCTCCCTCAAACTCAGTGTCATAACAGAGTTTTGATATTGAAATGGTAAGCTATTCAAAACAATCTGTACAAGAGTATTGTCAAGTACAATTTCCCCTATAGAAGACAACTGATCTCTTAGATCTTTCACCCTAGTAATAAAATCCGTAATGGATTCTTCTGATTCCATTTTCAATGTATGAAGTTTATTATTCAAGAATAGTGCTCGAGACTTGCTCACCATTTCATATGTATTCCTAAGAATATCCCATGCATCTTTAGGAACAACCGCATTCCTGATCAAAGGAATAACCTTATCCTTCACGGATAAATTGATGATATGGTGTGCACGTTGTACCCACTTCTCAAATAATATCCTTCTATTCCATTGAGACCGTGAGCCATTACCTCTTGTCCCATGACAATTTCCCAATAGTCTTTCTTTTGAAGTATATTCTGAAGTTTGAACTTCCACAAGCTGTAGTTAGATCCATCTAACTTGCTTGACTCCGATAAAACAGATTCATGCAGACTCCCCATCTTTGTCATACAAAAAATGATAGGATTTCTACTAGGAATCTGATTGCATGCAACAATCTATAAATTGTCGCCTTCCCTGGATAGCACCTATCCAAATACTACTTGCCTCATATTTGCCTGTCTGTTGTCCTAGATAGAAGTTAGAACCTGTCTGGTTCTAACCTGTCCAGGTTCTGCCACCCTCAGATACCACCTATCTGATCGATGCATGTCTGGTTGATGTCGTCCTCAGCTGTTGCCTCCCTCAGATAATACCTGTCTCAGATGCTACCGCTATCCAAACCTGGCCAGGTGCTACTGTCCTCAGGTAGAACCTGTCCTGGCTGCTACCTTCACTAGCTGTTGCCGCCTTCAGATGAACCTGCACCACATAAAACCTGCACAAGATAAAACCTGCCCTCAGATTAAATCTGCACCACTTCTAACCTGTTGTTCAGGTGCGCCTGCACTTGATCTGTCTGCACTAGAAAACGCCTGTTCTGCTGTTCTGGATGCTGCTGACTGATATCGCTGCCTGTCCAGAAGCTGCCACCCTCAGTAAACGCCTGCTCCTGCTGATTTCTTTCCGGGTACTACCTGCGCCAGATGTGACCTCCACCAGAAAAATCTACACAGGATGGTGCCTCCACCAGATGCGACCTCCACCAGTAAAACCTGCAACGCTGATCTCTTCCGTAGATCCCGATCTTAACGAGTTGGCTCTGATACCATGATAGAATTCAGAAATCGGAGTAAACTAATCTTATTAGTACTCACACAAAACATCAATCACAAGAGGAAGAAGATGGACTGCAAGAGGCTATGCTTCATAAACTGGAAACTGAGATTACAATGGAGGTGGGTGCCCATCTGCTCTTATAGAGACTGCCCAAAAGCAAAAACAAAAGCTATCCTTCTACAATAGCAATTGGAATGCTAATTATGAAGTCTTAACAATAGAAATCTATGCTATCTTTGTTAAAATAGATTTCTATACTATTCTAGCAAAACTGGTACTAATTTAGGTACCTATACTAAAAATAGATAGTACTTATACTAGAAATAGAAATAGGCCTTCTAGCACGCAGGCTGGCCTCTACAATGAATTGATTAACCATTAATTCCTAACATCTTGGGGGTGCATGCATAGCAGATAGGTCGTTTTGGAACCATACCTCTTAGAAGAGTCCAACCTCCTACAGATTCTTTGGGATATTTGTACTTGCACATGTGGGGCTAAGGTGGCAGGTTGACATGGCAGTCATCTCAGAAACATGCCTACTCTCTATATTGTGCTTTATAGTGACCAATTTGGTGCACTGTAGCTCAACATATCATCGCTTGAAGTTTTGCTTTTTTCTATGTAAAACATTGCTAAACTTATGAGTTGTTCTAATGGATGTTTGCTTTTTCTTGACTTTAGGGTATTGTGCTTTTGGAAATTTGTCGCATGGCTATTCTGTGAATGTTTCTGACATGCATGGATGGTCTACAGTTGTTTTGAGTGGTTTGTTTTGACTGGTTATACGCATGCATACTAATTGTTCTGTCATTTGCCAATAGTTATGGCTAATGGTTTCCAGATAACTAGGTTTTACGTAAAAGAATCCTGTAATGACATTTTGTGACTGATGTCGTATGCTTTGCATGCCAGTGAAACATTGATTTAGTAGCTTTGGGAATCGAATTGAATATCGATTTATCGATTTTGATTGCCTTCGATACTAACAATATTTGGATCAGAATTTTTAAGTTACGTAAAAAAAATTATTTTTTCGAAAGTTCATGGATTTTAGTTTTTGCTTCTCTATGAAATGAACTTAGATAAGTAACATGAACATACTGAGATTCTAAGAATTACGTTTAGTCGGGTTTGGTCACTATGTTTTCACTATACATAAGAATAGACGTATCCATTAACTAAAGTTAAGTTATTTCATGTTTGTAAATAATTCAAAATGATTGAAGAAACCGTAAATCCCGCTGTACCTTCGTACACGCAAATTTGCTCGCAGTTGAGTATTGCACTCTCTGACATGAACTACCGAAATAATTTAAGAGACCAGCAAATGGAGGTTCTCATGAACCAAGTGATGTTGTCTTCTCCAAATCTCGGACTCTGGCCTTAGACCCACTCAGAGGAAAAGAAACAGAAAAAGCCGGAAGTAGTGGAGGATTGGCTCGTGACATGGAGTAGTTATTTTGATCCCACGGAGTTCTCGAAGACCGGTCGGTCAAAACCATTACTTGGGATGTGTTTGCGGAAGTTTTCAAAATAGCTTTCGTGACAGCTGATGACGTCGATTATTACCAAAAATTCATGAACTGCACGATCGGAAATAAGAGTTTAGACTGCTATATCCAAGAATTTATGGATCTTTAGAATTGAGTTCCATCATTCAATCCAAAATTGGCTTTATCACAATTTGTCCCAAGGTTGCGTAACGATTATCATAACGAATGTGGAAAAAATGTGCTCCAAAACCTTCCAAAAAGAACAAAACATCGAGTAAACATAGGTTCGAGGCAACGACCCCGTGGAGAAATATGATGCTTGTCGGATAGCGAAAGCATATGATTCCACAATGGTGGCGTCCAGGAGGCAATTTCAGCAAATTCCATCTACCTCTATTACCTATAAGGGGAAAAAGCGAGGTCCACACCGAGATCCAAAATACTTTGACGAATTGGATCGAACCAAAGAAGAAGAAGAAAAAGTTTGTCCCGGATCAAGGCTAAAAAGGCGAATCTTTGTTCCATTTGCAACAAGCCTGGGCATATGATGAAATTTTGTCCAGAAAGGAAGAAACCTGCTGCACAGATGATCAAAATCCATGGTGGTAAAGGTCAAACTTTGGAAATTAACCTGTGTGATTGTGAGTGTGAATGTTCTTTAAGTGCTGCTTCTTTCTTGCCTAATGATCTAACTCGTTAAAAGGGCACAATTAAGGATCAAGAAGTTGGTATTTTATTAGATAGTGGTTCAACTCATAATTTTATTGTGTGCAAAAACTCCGCTAGACAACTGAAGCTAGCAATCATATTTAAATGCCAAAGCTCCTAGTGATAAATCAAGCTCATAGAAAATTATTTAATTTTCATTTTTCGACCTTGCACGTACTAATCTGATTTTCGGTTATGAATGGTTATTTAATATCGCCTTCTCTAGATATTGATTTTGAGAAGCATGTTCTCACTTTCAAGGAGGCTGGTAAAGTAGTTACATTATTTGGAAGTAATTTTGTTCATCCATCAGACACAATTTCTATAGTTAATATTATGAAAGCATTTGATTATTCACAGTATGAAGTTTTTTCTATGTCTACAATTCCTAATGTGGATGTTTCTAATGTGTATTTGAATAGTTCTGAATTCTTTTGCAATTCTAAACTCAATCACTTTAGATCATGAACAAGCAATGGAAAGTCAAATCATAAGTGAATTTGACAATGTTTTCCCAGTACAATTACCTCATGATTTACCGCCATCTAGGTCAAGTAGATCACAGAATAGAGTTAATTCCAGGAAGTCAACCTATCTCTAGGCAACCTTATGGGTCTTCTCAACAAGAGCAGATAGAGATTTCAAGTCAAATAAAAAACTATCTAAGGATGACACAGTACTCTAGTACTCAAGATTATTGGTTAAGCCTCGTTATTTCAGACTAGGCCATAAATGTAATTAATAACCCTGTGAGGACCCAATCACACATCTAATGACATGTGGAGTTAGTGCATGGGTTAGGACGGCTATTGGCATGTTGTAGGGTATCAATAGTAATGAAAAACATGTATGAAAATATTCTAGGCTTGCATGGGAGCATGCGCAGTAAAAGCGAAGTCTATATATCTATGGAGAAACTCGCCCTCCTCCCATTCCAATTTCAAGGGAGGTCCTGGGTTTGAATCCTAGTCTGTCCATCCATATTATGATTTATGGATTTGAGAACCTTGATTCTAAGCTTCTAATTTACAAGAGATGTTTCATTTCAAGAGGATATTTGCTACAATACTTGCTCCAGCTCAAGAAACACATGGCTTGGTGTTACCTCTTTCACATGTTGTCTTTGTTCAAATACAAAATTTGAGTCAAAAGATAAGCCAGCAATCTCGTATAGCCACTAAGACTACAAACAAAGTCCTAATCCCCTAGATGTGTAGCCTCAAGAGTCATACCCCATGCTCCACATACACGTGCATGCCTAGCACGTCCTATGGCATCCTCATGATCCACCATTGCAACCTTCCTCAGACACTTATCTTAGGATATTACATAATGTTATCATTGTAGATAGTTTGATATACACCTAGAGAGTTTATTCATTGAATCTCTTTGTGAACTCTCTTACTAGTTTTAGTCTAGCCATGATCATTTTTTTTTCTAGTTACACTTGATGCACAATTTTGGAGATACAAAAATATATTGGAATGAAGATCTAACTTTCATTCAAGTGCTAGTTTGCTCAAAACCATGGGTATTTACTTAATGTAGCTTCGACCTGATGCAAATTGCGAACTCAATTGGTCATGACTTTTTTGCAAGAAAAGTTACATGTAATCCACGGGCTCTTACTTTCATATATCAGGCCATTTCCCATTTCGTCCAAAAGTTTGTGGGTCATATTACGATTGTCGGTTTGATTAAGTCCAAAGACAGCTTTCTAATGAAATCAACCTACCTATCTCTTGAGCGAGGTGATTTGTTTCCTAGTAAAAGCCCTTCATTTCTTTTTTCTTTGAAGTTTTGAGAAATTTATACAGTACAACATCTCCATTGTTGGCCAGGGACTATATTGAAGTAAATTTTATGTTGGGCTCCTGACGGACAAGTTAATACAGATTTACCATGGTAAGAAAGGGGTCTCCACACAGTTTGTACACCGTGGAAAATCCTAGCCCTAGGGGCTTTCCATGGTTTGAGATCAAGGCCGGATTCTCAAACCGCAGAAGCCCTTGGGCTGAAGGTTTCCACCATCCTTACAGTGGTAAAGACAGTTCTCATCATCAATGTCTCCAATATACATGAGGGTGTATCAGCCCTAGCTCTGGCATACGTTTGAACAAAGGCAGACCTAGTGAAGGATCCCCGATTTCTTTCTATTATTGTCTATTAACTGCAAACCCATGGCACAATCTTTCGAGAGAAAGAGAAGGCAAGGAGACGGGAATCACGTGTTTTCAAGCGAGCAAAACCCAAAACAAATAGTCTGACAGCTTTACCTGGATGCCCAAAAGATCAAACGAATTCTTTGCAACTCCATAACTGGCCGGACCACTACCATCTTCGGTTTCTTCCAATTCTTCATCGCTGGTTTGCTGCAATTGGATCGGCTTTTGATCTCTCAGCGCCCGCTGAAGCATTCGGGCGGACATTGTAGCAGCTCTCTTACACTCTCTTGTGGAGAAACGCCAATTACAAGCTGCAGCTGCAAGCACTTCTTATACGTGTTCTGTTTGATCTCTTGATGAGCAATCCCTTTCAAAAGGTGTTCTCACACCTTGAGTGTCTAGCAAGTCCTAAACCTAAAAAGGAGCTCTAGCATTGGTCCATTGAGAAGATAAGGGTGTTCCTTAAACCCTAAACCTTTCAACCTTTTTATACCTCCTTGAGTTGTCTTGATATACCTTGTCACAATGTGGCACTTGAGCATCCTATTCCTCGTCATTGTGCTATGAAGGGTGCATGTAGGGGATCCACCCTCATCCAAAGATTGATAGTTCTTAAAACATTTTATCATGAATCTTGATTTTGGATGGAGGATTTTCAGCGTTGGATGAGTCTAGGGTGCATGTAGGGGATCCACCCTCATCCAAAGATTGATAGTTCTTAAAATATTTTATCATGAATCTTGATTTTGGATGGAGGATTTTCAAGCGTTGGATGAGTCTAGGGTTCTTCCTGCACCTCATAAGAGTTTATAGATACGTTGCTCCTCTAGCAAACATGATTCAACATACGATGATGTTTTTCAGCTAAGAGTCGTTGGAGGCACAACCACGAAATGAGACTTTTGCAATCATACTTTTTTATAGTTGCGAATAGCTTTGATATACTGGTTACACATGGAAAAAGACCATTGGGAGATTGCCTGAAATAGTAATCCCTCATCAAGTACTAATGTGTACACCATCTCAAGAATATGAGATTGGGAGGCCTTTGACATATCTAGTGTGAACTTTGGCATGTTTTAGGGTTTATATGATAATTGGCATACAAGATAATAGTCGTTGATCATGGTCGTAGAAGAAACCACATGACTCGCTAACTACTAGATATCAGAGATGGTGGAAAGAATGACATATGATCATATTGATGAACCCTAAAGAGTTGTATACATTACATACAAATTCAAAGATATTTGGAGCCATACAAAAATTATTAGTAGCTAAAGTAAATTGGAAGTTGGCACATAGTGGAAATTCACTAAACCAACTGAAAATTTACTTATAGTATACCAAAAGTGAATTTAACAAAGTGCTAAAATAAGAGAAAACACGGAAAATTTAATCGAAGATTTCTAAGTGAGATTAAAAAATCGTAGATTTTAAAGACCAACAACTATCCAAAATAGAGTTGACAAGTGGCAGACAATCTCCAACAGTTGAAGATTACTTTGTATATCGTCGATGGAGACTTAGGGCAAAATGCCTAAACTACAGATCAAAGATTAAGTTCAATATCAAAAGAGAGATTGGCAGAGGCAATACGTAAAAATGAATAATTCCAATGTTTTGGAACATTTAAGGAACATGCATAAAAGACCTTCGAGACTAGATCTATCTAAATATGATGGAACTTCGGATCCAATCATATTTTTGTAAGTCTACAAAAATGTGTGTGATGTGTTCCAAAAAATCATACTGGAGGACAAACTACGATTGTTTTTCATGACTTTATGTGAAAAAACAAGAAGTTGGGTTTTCAATCTGGAGTATGAAGAAAGAGAAAGTTGGTTGGAGCTCAAGGAAGCATTTGTGAAGCGATTTAAACCAACTAAGCTTATTGAGAGCTCGTTTTTACAATGTTCACAAATCAAAATGAAACGTGATAAATGTGTATGGGATTATACGTAATGTTTTAAATGTCTACAAACAAAGGCTATGCCACTTGTTATTGATGATAATCAAGCAAAGATCTGGTATCTAGTGGAGACTACCAAAATGCTTACGAAGAGAATTGAGACTAGTACATGATTATTTGTCTTTAAAACAACTTATTGATGATACAATCCATGAAGAGTATGAATGTTTTGATGATGATGATGATCCAATCACTAAGAGATTATCATGATGACTCATCGAAGATTGAGAAAGGTGTGATGAATAACTAGATTTTTGTAACAAATTGAATTGTTGAATAGGAATCATACAACAGAGATGCGAAAATTGTAGAATGAGTTGGATATAATGAAGTTATCTAGTGATAATACTCATGCTCAACAATATTCGCAAAGAAATGGAATATGATGTCCACACTGTCATGCAAATCATAGTAGCATGAATATCCAAATATACGAACTTATCGAGTTCAACCTCCTAAACCATGTATATTTTGCAATGAAACGAGCCATAAACCTTATCAGTGTCGATATAATCCACGAAATTCCTAGATGCATGCTGTAAGATGCGTATATCTACAAATACCAAGTGCAAATTTAACATTTCAAACATCAAATTAGATGTAGACACATATGCAAGGTCCAGTGAGGATAGAAAGAACACAACTAGCTAGTACTTCATTACAACATAAAGTACCTTTGATTATCAAGAATCCTATGAATAGGAAAAAATATTCTACTCAGTTCGTAGATTCATGTGATCGTAATGAGACTTACTATTATATTGAAAAAAATATACCGGAAGATTACCATTTACGACTTACGAAGAAGGATCTATAGATGGAATGAATATATATATATATATATATATATTCATTCCATCTAAGAAATCCAATGACAAACTATCGTAAATGCTAGGTATGTGGAGAGGTTGGACATATTGGTTTGAATTGTTCATTAAAGCATATAGATGTTCCCTATTGGGAACAATGTATGAAAGAGTATTGTTATAAAGATTTTCCAATTAAACCAAAATAAATACCTGATGTTCGAGCTATACAACTA
The DNA here is from genome assembly GCA_029204225.1 of Diphasiastrum complanatum. NCBI lineage: Eukaryota > Viridiplantae > Streptophyta > Lycopodiopsida > Lycopodiales > Lycopodiaceae > Diphasiastrum > Diphasiastrum complanatum. Next base: position 15,124,633 of record CM055114.1, on the reverse strand, counting down.
GCTATGTAGATACTCGAACACAGAAACAAAATCAAACAATGTCATCCATGATGCCTCACCTAACTGAATCGGGATCTTCTACGAAGCAGGGATCTTATCATATTCATGTGTATCAACATAAAGTGTTTAAAGAGGTACAAAAATCAATTGAAGAAGAGCAACAAATGTCTAAAGTACATGTTCCTTAAAAAACCCAAACTGACATGGAAATATGGGGTGATATCATGCAATTGAGCATCACTTTATAAAATGCAATTTTTTGGAAGTATTTGAAGGAATGGCAAACCACTTTATAACAACAATTACAAGAGAAAGTTGTAAACAAAATCGAAGTTAATAAGGTTGAATCCTCATTAGCATTATCAATGTGTGATTCTACGATAACGAAGTTACCTATATTATCTTTCGTTTGAAGTGATGCTGAATGTATTAAACTGCTAGTGACTTATAAAGATTGTCTGAGGATGAACAGTTTTCTTGATGGAGGAGCTGGAATAAATATATTATCAATGCATATTGTTCAAAAAGAGAACTTGGTACTCTTGGAATCTTCTACTCATATGTTGAGAATGGCGGATGGAAATTTAACACTACCTAAGTGAAATATCAATGGTGTACAAATCAAAGTTGCTAGACTACAATTTACTGTAGATTTCATGGTTTTGGAGCTACCTAATCAACTATCATCATAAACAAGAATCGTCATCACTATTAAATATTTTTGTAGTAATGGCATACCGATTTTTTATGTGTTGATGCAATATAACAACTTGCAAATGGACGCGTTATTCCAGTATGTGAATAAAGAGTCAAAGAATAGATGGCATACCAACGATGGTATCTTGATACATGCAATCGTTCATGATGAACTATGTGAGCTCATTGCCTTGGAAATAGAATTTTAGACTTATGGTCGGCAAAAATTGCATTTTTTGGACATTGCTTTATTAAAAGAAATTATACCCGTAATGATTCTTAACTGAACGTGTTTTTTTTTCGGTTAAGAAAAGCAAGGGGTTATGTGTAAAGTTCCGGTAAGGGGAGATAATTTTCCTGTCTTCATGGAAATTTTCCCGGCATCACCTAAAAATGATGAAATTCCTGATCTTATAACAACTCAACCTTGGGTGAGACTGTTATGGAACTTTATAAAAGCTATAAGTACCGAAACAACCAAATGCAAAATCATTTTAGACAATTATAGGCCATTAATTCAAAACAACTTGGGCTTAAAAACGGAAATTTTTTCGATGAGTAAAGTCCGAAAGTTGTTATTGACTGGATAAATCGTTGGTCACTACACAACATCCCAGAATAGCAAAAAGCGAACTTCGTCGGTGCTTTGTATCAAACCTCCAAGTGATAGAGTTAGAACCCATAGAATTGTGATTAAGCTAAATTCCTGAAGGAATTCCGTAAGGATTTTTTCACAATTGACGAAATATTTATTCGCTTTATTAACTGCAGTGGGCAACCAAGAACGGGAATTCTTGGATTTTTTTTGGCCAAGGTGTCATTTTTTCAGAATCAGGCACGACCAGAAATAGCCTAGAAGCTTAGGATGGAAAAACTAAAATGAAATGAAAAAGTTGTTTCTTGATGTGCTTGAAGACGTGGGCGTACCAACACTGTTTGTTGTTTAGAACAAAAAAAAAGCCAGTTCATTCTTCCCCATTTCTAAATCTGTCACTCAAGACATGAATACTTTGATCCTTTCGGTGACTGTAAAGATTGTGAAAAGGGGCGAAAGAATGTATGATTTGTAATTGTTTTATGAATTTGTTAATAATTCTCGAGAACTTCATATATTTGTACTTTTTTTCTGACACTTTGATCAGGAAGTGGAGCGCCTTTGTGAAGGAAGAACCTGTGGTATGGGACGCAGGTGATTCCAAAATAAAGATCTGAAACTAACTGGGTCAGTTGACCATAGTATAACCGTAAATCTTAATGATGCCAAATACTATCGGTCATAAAACGGGTGTTTTGTTGGGAATTTGAGATATTGGTCATGACCCCTTTTTAGGATATCTCAAATTTACAAAAACAGAAACCCAGTAAGCTATTTCCCTGTAAAAGATATATTGGTAAATTTTTTAGCACATTTATTAACCCAAAAATTTGTGATTCCTTGGAAGGTAATTTTAATCACTCGTTGACCTTGGACGATGTCACAAAATGGTTAATGACGTTTTTCTCTAAACAGTTTTCCTGGCTTAAATATTTAAGAACTCCTTTTTCTGATTTACGAGTCAATTCTCAAAGTTGGTAACGAAAAAAATCTTTGGCTAAGTCTTTGTGTTCGGACATTATTGGTATTTGCTTACAATGATGCAACACTTTTTTGGCTTTCAAGATTTTCTCGGATCTTTTCTTGAAACTTCTCCCATAGCAAATCTGGAATGATATGCACCCCTTTGAAATGCGTGGCATTTTCTGTTAAAAAGGGGGAGAAGTAGGAAAAAAAAAAGTTCTCAAGGAGAAGCATCTGTCAGAGATTTCAGGAGGAATCTGTTAGAGATGACAAACCTTATTACAGAAATCCTTTATGGATTATAGTGATACCTGGTTTGAAGATTTTAGGGGGGGGGGGGGGGGGGGGGGGGGGGATTAGAAAGTCTCTTCAGTAGAAAGGTGGCTGATTACAAGTCCGATTGATTTGTGTCAAAGCCACGGAATTCTATTGCAAAATGGGGGTTTGTCGAAACTTGTTCCTTGCTAGAAGCAGTCAACTTGATCTCAGTGTGAACTGAATAATGCAAGGGAGGAAATTCATGCTAGCAATATATTCTTTTGAATTAATCTTCGATTGAGATTTTTGGATGTGAAATAGCACTCTTTGAAAAATATTCTCTCTTAGAGGATAATCAAGTTATAGAATTCTCGGTTATGAAAGTGTTGTGTACAGATTATGAGTTATCTGTAGAGATATGCTATGTAGTGAATCTTTGTGGGATCATTAAAACCTTTTGTACAAACTTTTAATTCTGTGGATCTACAAAGTATTCCATGAACTAAGCTTATTTGCATGCATGAACTAGTTGTTGGTACATAGGCATATTGATGAGAATTGTGTTTAAGACAATTTCTCGCTGGGTTATAGTAATTTCTCATTGAGAATTGCTTATTGACCTAGGATTGATTTAGTGATTTTTTGGTACCACACCTAGACATTTATATATTTTCTAAATCTGATACAACTAATCGAGTCAGAAGCGTTACTTCTAAGTTAGTTGTGGAAAATCAAGAATAGTAATCTTACTTATGGATATTATTGTTGAGTTGTATTGCTTATAAGTCACAACATTTATGAGTCATTTTGGATTCATTTACAGATGGGTGTGAATAGGATACACGAGAACTTTTGGGACTTATCTTTTCCCGTTCGGAAAGGATGGAATGCTATCCCGGAAGACTCATGAGAGTTGGATATTTGTGGGTTGCCAAAAGTTAGAACTTCACGTAATGAGGTTTCGGTAAATCCCAAGTTATTCTAGATTAGAACTTAAGAGAAAGATCTAGACGTATTCTAGATTGGGAACCTTACTCTGGAATGACAATTTGTGCCATGTCTAAAGTAAGGGCATTTTTTTTTTTTTACAATCCTTATATAAACACCGTATGTGAGTTAGAAAAGTCTGAAACTTCCCAGATGGGAAGGACTTTTGGAACAGCTCATGTGTCTTTTAAGAATTGTAATGCACTCTCATGATGTACTCTTATGATATGGTATGATCTCGGGAGTCTGGAGAGTTGAGATTGGTGAATCATAACTCAGATTCTAGGATATACCTAATCCATAAGAAAGGATTGTGATTGGTAGATTACTCCGGATGAATAAACAAGATGGTGGAATTTTGGTAATGACTGGCCATCTTTTCAAATTGACTATGATTATTTGGGTAAAGACCAAGTAATTATTAGAGTATCTGTTTTGGCTTTACGGATTACCAAAGTGGCATTATGAACATTTGCGATTCAAAGTTTGTTGGTCTCCAGTGGCTAAGTGGACTACGCTACGCCTTATCATTGCCTTAGCATCTCATTTTGGGTGGAAGATCCATCAAATGGATGTGAAGTTTGTATTTTTTAATGGTGACTTAGAGGAAGAAGTTTACATGGTCCAACCGTAGGGGTTCATGGAAAAAGGGCAAGAACAGAAGGTATGTAAACTACATAAAGCATTTTATGGCCTTAAGCAAGCGCCACACGCATGGTATGGACGCATTGACAGTTACTTTCTTTCTCATGGGTTTGTAAGAACAAATTTAGATCCAAACCTTTATGTTCTTATAAATGATGACAACATTGCCTTGATTGTACTTTATGTTGATGATATCATTATCACGGGCAATGATGAGAACCTCACTCGTTCTATCAAAGCCAACTTATGTAAGCAATTTGAGATGACAGATTTAGATCTTATGCACTATTGCTTGGGTGTCGAAGTATGGCAAACTAGCAGTGATATCAGGTTATGTCAAAACAAGTATGTGGGCGAGATATTGGAGAGATTTCACATGACATAGTGCAAACCTTCCATCACCCCTTACGAAGCTGGTAAGTTATTATCTCGTATTGATGATAGTGCACATGTTGATGCTACACTATTTCGTCAACTAGTTGGAAGTTTGATATCTCTGATATCTGCTATGATGTAAGTTTGATTAGCCAATTCATGTCATCACCCACTATGGACCATTGGAAAGCTGCAAAAAGGATTTTGAGGTATGTGAAAGGTACACCTAACTTTGGTCTAATCTACAAAAGACAAAGTGTTTTACCTAAGTTGCAAGGTTGTTGATGCTGATTGGGCAGGAAGTATAGATGATAGAAAGTCAACAACAGGTTATGCCTTCAATTTTGGTAGCGGTTGTTTTTCATGGTCTAGCAAGAAGCAAGATATTATTTCTCTTTCTTCCATAGAAGCCGAATATAAAGCGTTGAGTTCTGCTACCTAGGAAGTTGTTTGGCTACGTAAGTTGTTATGTGAGATTGGCATGAAACAGGTAAATCCCATTGTTATTTTTTGTGACAGTCAAAGTGGAATACAATTGGCTAAACATCCTATCTTTCACGCAAGGACAAAACATATTGAAATAAAATATCACTTTGTGCGTGAAAAGTTACAATCTGAAGATATAAGTATTGTACATTGTTCTACGTTATTACAAGTTGCTGATATATTTACAAAAGTTTTAAGTAAAGAAAAGTTTAAGACTTTTAGAGCCAAACTTGGCTTAGACCTGGTCATGTAAAAAGCCTTTACTTGTAATACTATCATGGAGGTATGTTCCATGAATAGAGTAAACTCTACTTAAAAAGAGACGTTGATCATTGAGGGAGAGAGTTAAAATAGCAATGATTAACTTATACAATACTTTCTTATTTCGACGAGAGGGATTTGGCACCCTGCGTGTGTAAGTCCAACCCAATGACCACATAGTTATTTGATTGATTAGTTAAAAGTTAATAAAAGGACTTTAGGCCTTTTTGCGGGACTTTTAATGTCGTAGGGCCTAAATGTCAAGTTAGTGAATAAAGTTGGATTTCCCTCCAATTTTGATGGTTCTCACACTTTTTTAAATTTGAATAAAAAGAGAGGCAAGACTGGACCAATAGGATTCAGAGGCCAAGGTCCTCCTCTCTACTATAAAAAGGGACCAACTCGAGTTGCTCCTCATGTTCATTTCCTCATTTCAATAAAGCAGATTGGTTCTCTTTAGAAATGGATTGATGAATGCCCTTGCTCTTACTTTCTTTTCCTCCATTTCTGCTTTCTTTGGATTTTGCTAATTGTTGGATCTGATCATTATTGGGATTGCTATTTCTTATGCTTTTTGTGAGAGAGAAGAGTAAGTTTCTATCATTGTTGTAGATTTAGGGTTAATGGATGTAGTGTTAATGCTTAGTGTTAATGGATGTTAGTGTTAGATCCCCCATTCATGTTGAAATCTGAACTATACTATCGCTCTCATCAATGAACCTACGCGTGACAACTAACTCCGTCTCTTTGATGCTAGATTGACTAGACCTTGGATTCAAATTAGGCAAGGAAAGAAACTCACTACAATTTTGGCGCCGTTGCCGGGGAGCTACGCCAATTTTTCAGTTTGCAACATGTTTGGTTGATGGTTAGCTTGCATTAGGCATCTTGTCGTGGCATGAATAGTGTTAAATCTGCATTTTAGAGTTAGTTTGGGATTGATTATGCCTGATTTGAGTGGATTTGCTTGTTTGAAATCTAATCTGATTATTAAACAGGAAAAACTATTCTGATCACCAATCTTAAGATCCATTTGGATCTGAGATATCAGAGAAAATAACAAAAATCGATCAAATCTGCCAAATTTGGTCTATCAAATTTTTATTATCTTCTTTGCGAATTTAGCACGACCTATATACAGATTAACTATTGTTCCTATTTGGACAGTAGAGGAGTTAGGGAGTGTCACCCCTTAGAGTCTTACAGGGCATCTTGGTGCACCTGAGTCAACTTTACAACACTAGCTTAGTGGAATAGAGTTGCCTAGTCATGGCATATTGTGTGTAAGATCGTGAGGATAAGGGCCTTGTAGATAAGCTTGCATGGATTGTAGAAATGATTTTAATATTGATAAGATGGGATTAGGATATTATGACTCTTCATATTCAAAATTTAATATAAAATTTCTATAACTCTAAGTTTAGAGTTTTTAAAATCCTAGGTTGTAGAAATTCAACATGGAGTTACTAGCTTTGGAATTGCCACATCATCCTAGAGAATTCGACCATTTAAAGATTCCATTTTCATGAGTTCAAAGACATTTGTGAATGTATTGAGATGCTACCGAAATTTCAATTAAAGATATATACTCCATTCATGTACATTTTATGTGTTCATTCATCAAGAGTATACAATGTGTGTGTGATCTTGATGATGCTTCTATCTTTTTTGTCATGGTTGATCTTGGATGCTTAGGTTAAAATGGTTTGCTTAGCTTAACATGATTCTTATAAGTTATATTGAGGATTTTTGGTTTATTGAATCATGTATCAGCCTAGACTTTCCATAGTTGGAGTGGATTAGCCAACTACTCCAAATATAGCTAGAAATTTAGATGGAGATTGGAGATGTGAGTTGGAGTTTCGAGATGATGATGATGTTTACATGTTTTAGTATTTTGTAATTACAGTCATATATCTGATTTTCATGCTAATTTTAGTAGGTATGACAACTATAGTTCTATCTCATTGTGATTTATATCTAGGATGTGGATATTGTTAGATGTGCAAGAAATTATCATTCGCTTGATCCCGATCATGTCACTTAATGATGTTTTGGTAGATATTGATAATCTTGGCTTAGAATGAAAAGATGAAAGGTAGTCATGCATATTTTGATGCTTTGTTGGGTCCTTGAGGTTGGACATTGAGGGATCTGAATAAATAATTATCCTACAAAGTATTGGGCACACAACTACACCATTTGCAACAACAACAGACGACGACAAAAGCTACACGCTTTTATTGGCGAGGGACCACAAATCCATTAGGGAGGCAGCACTATTGAGCCCATTCCAAACCCAACAAATCAATAAGTAGCTAGGTTTATAGAATAAAGTTTTCAATCCATGCTTTTTTGGAATGGAAAGGAATAGGGTGGAACGATCCCAGTTCTGAGTCTAGTGGTGGTTCCATGCCAACACTTATCTTGTTGAGATATGTAAGATTGTGTTGAAAGTATGTTGTTGTGTCGTGACAAATTTATCATGGTGGAGCTTGCATCAATATGATGTATGTTGTGCAAGTTCACATGCGAGAGTCATTGTTAGCCATTGTGGAGGATGCCATACTTTGGGTAGGCATATTGATACTCAACTCAAGAGACGCGATGTCATTACATATTGTTCATTTTTGTTATAGAGAGATCACAAATCCTCACTCATGCGAGGTAGCATTTTCGAGAGAGATTACACATTTGAGTCAGTGAGTTATCATTTTATGCATGGGATAGGGTGACACTTAGAATGGGATTCCCTAGAGATTATGTGAGAGTAGCATCATTGTTTCACATATGAAGAATAATAAGGTGGCTCCATTATCTCATGAGGAAGTGTCCAAGCAACATGATCTCTTGCCGTGTTTGTGCATGTCATTTGGGTTGTGTGATGAGTCCCTCAGAGCATAACAAGAGTTGTTTGAAGATGGATTATCCAAGTCTATATTAAGATTTACGAATTCATTCATCAGTTTGAACAAAAAATAGAGGCAAGAAAGAAGTGAACATGACATGACAACACACAACATGGGAAAAACATCTTTTCAACCTAAGAAAATAAATGAGTTTATTAGGAGAACTTCACCTAATGAGAAAACATCTAAGGTTACTTCCATATTTAAAAGAAAAGAGTTTGAATATGCATGATAAAAAAATGCATGCAAAGAAATCCCTTAATTCTATCTTGATTTGGATATTCGCTTCAATCTTTCGACATAGAAAGATGCAAATCGATTTCCTTCACAAAAAGCTTCCACTTCAAAAACTTGATGTTACCACATCCAAACTATGTTTGAGATTTTCAATCTGCAAAACAAAGATTTTGTGGATTAGAAACCAAGGCATTCATTTTGTAGATAAGAGATACACATGTTAAGGAATTGGAGAATATAATAAAATAAAAAGGAATTACGATCTAAAAGAAGCATATATATTTGGCTGATGCAGTTCATATCCAACAAAGTGCCGAACAAAAGAACTGCCCTTCATAGTGTTTAGAAGCTATAGTAGCAATGAGAGAGAGAGAGAGAGAGAGAGAGAGAGAGAGAGAGAGAGAGAGAGAGAGAGAGAGAGAGAGAGAGAGAGAGAGAGAGAGAGAATGTCAGCCGTGATGGAGAAAACGAGTTTCTTGCCTTTTGATTGGGCCACATTTTCCCTAAAGTTTATTTGAAGGACATTTGAAATGCTTGAAAATGACATGTGACTTAAGAAATTTTCTAGAGAGAGAACATGTGACTTTAGAAATTCATAGAAAGAGAAGTTTCTAGAAAGAGAGAAAGGTATAAAAGGGCAAGGGAGAGAAGGAGAGGCGTGCATAGGAGAGAGAGAGAGAGAGAGAGAGAGAGAGAGAGAGACAGAGAGAGAGAGAGAGAGAGAGAGAGAGAGAGAGGCGTTTTTTTTCAATCTTTTAGGGTTTTTTTAGGTTTTACAGGACCGATTCTATACGTGACTTCTTGAACATTCTAGACTTTTCGATAGCCCTCAAATTCATGTGCATAATAATCATTCGAGAATGAATAAGCATTAAAAGTATCATGAATAGATAATAACAACAACTATAGTTATTCTTAAGTAAGACCATTTGTCGTATAATTCCATTTAAATCTTGAAATTCTTTTCGTTTTATTACTTATATCCATATCTCTTCAAGCATTACTCGTTAATATCTTCAAATATTAAATGTGCTAAAATTATCGAATATCTTTCAAAAAAGAGTAAAATGTGGTGGAGAATGAAATATTTTTGGATTGACATGGTTAGCTGTCGGTAAAGTTAGTTGGTGGACAACCATTTGTTGGTCATGGGGAGAGGCAATCTTGTTTCCAATTATTATAAAACAAGAGATTATTTCTATCCCTGCAGAATTTTGAATTGCGAACTTTGAAATTTGAAATCGGGCTTTCGAATTTGGCTTCAAAAATTTATTTCCCTTTCTTATCCCTATTCCAATATTTGTTACACTTGTTTTACCTTTTGATATTTCCACATGAAATTGTAGTGCAATATAGTGAAAATTTAATTGGTCGTAATCTCTCTCTCTCTCTCTCTCTCTCTCTCTCTCTCTCTCTCTCTCTCTCTCTCTCTCTCTCTCTCTCTCTCTCTCTCTCTCTCTCTCTCAAAGATTAAAAAAACCAGCCTTTTTTTTACATAGATTTTTCATCATTGGCCAATGTTGTTCAAGCACAATCTAAGTGGTAAACAAAGAACAAAGAAGAGGCATCAACTGCCCCTCCAAAGGCTAAAATTGATGACCACAAGTCTTGCAAGGCATCAACTAAAGACATTAAAGTCCTCACATAATTTAAGGGCCTTCCAAATCTTTCCTAGAATCAACCAACGAGTTATTGAAGATTTGGGTGTTGCATTAGGTGTGTTTGGACCAAACATAGAGGTGGAAAGTAGAGAGCTCCATGTTGAGCTTTTAAAACAATAGGGCAAGTAAACTTTCTTCCACTAAGTCAATTTTGCAAAGGAAACAAAAATATTTAAGCTGCCTAATATAGATAAGAATTGAAATTATTGATTGGAAAAGAACTCCAAAAGCATCAAAAAATGTTAAGGTATTTGTAAATATTTAGAAACGAAACTCTAAAATTCGTGCTTATTACATCACGAGAACATAACAAGGCAGCTATGCCTCTAACACTGATAGAAAATTGTGAGTCGAATTGAATTTTGATTCTCCATGGCACGAACTATGAGAAGTCGTCAAAAGTCATTGTATTTCTTACCGCAAATTACAACCATGTTTTCATCTTTCAACATGGTAATGTTTAGGAGGGTTGGATGAACTATTGCATTTTGGCCTCGAGAGCCGATTGGACCACCAAATTCTCATATATCTGTTGCTGATATAAGGGCTATCACCTCTTGCTTGATGGTCAGCGTGAGCTATCCACAAAGTGCTTGAGGCAGTTACATAGTAGGTATGGTCTTTCCAGATGAGAGACCTTGAGGCCTGCCTTTATATGGGACACCCAATGAGCACCATACAGACCTTCATTTCTACATGTGCTCAATACATTTCTCAAAAAAAGCTTGAGAGTGCATCCTTTGACTTGAAAGTTTGGAGGGATGACCTTGAGAATGTGGCAAGGATGTAGTATGTCACTAATGTTATTGGGAGGAGGATAGCTGTTTTGGGGACAAATTATGAAAATAGGTACAACACCCTAATTTGCATTGCAAGACACCAAGCTGAATTAAGTGACCCATCCATGTATCCCCCTTGCACGATCCGAGGATGTGCCTGAACAGTCGATCAAGCAACACATTAACTTTTTATGGGTTAACCATTGATACAGAGATGCCTCGAATTCGGGTGTAAAGCACGGGTGGTTAGCTGCCGGGGCGGGATAGCTGCCGATCGTTTAACTATAAGGGCTATTGACCAAAAAGTGGTGGGGCGTGACTGAGGCAATGTGCTGCTTAATGGTGAAAGCACGGATGGTTGGAGGGGTGTCCTATGTGGGCTGATTCTGTGATCGATTTGTATGGGCGCGGCCAGGCAAAGGTCCGTTGGCAGGACCATCTCAAAGGGGGACCTTGTCTTTGTTACTTGTTAGTAAACCTGCCTGAGTGTCTTACTTATATGTATTCGTGGTGAGTCTTAGTACTCGTGCTTTGCCTGGTTTGCATGATTGCTTGTGATACAAGGAGCTGATGGCTCGAGAAGGAACCTTTTCTTTTGAAGGCTGATACCATCAAACAAAGAGGACTACAGAATCTGTGGGGCGGATTTGCAGTTCAAGTACTCACACGTGAACGACAACGAAACGACTCAATGTTTGCAAAGGATGGATGGCTAGCTTGTTTCTCGGATTAGTTTCATTTGCGACAACGCCCACCAGACGCAAGCAGGAAGTCAAAAGTTGGAAAGGGCAATTTCAGGGGAGATCTTCTATGGAGCAGTTGGTCTTCATTTTGGGACGGCCACCTTCGGCACTGAAACTCACTGAGCATGGGCGGTATCAGTTGGGTTTTTCCTCAAAGGGGAAAAGACTAGGATCCTCTTCAGAGATTGGCAACAAGTTGGATCGAGCCATAATCCTAGCAGATGGGAAGCAAAGTGTTGGAAACGCTTTTTGTCCGAAGAACTCTACTCTAAGTCCGATCAGCTGATTTTACAAGTGGAGGGGAACTATCACACACACCTCTCTCTTGGGGCAAATTTTGAATGAAAGTTGATCAAAATGGGGGCAAATTCAAGGTGACCTAGCCATACTCACACGAGGAGACTGGCGAACTTTGGACCTAATAAGTTGACAAGTTTTTGTTGTGGAAAAGAAAATTTGTTATAGGCTTTCTCTGGACCAGCAATGATGAGGAAACATATGAGTACGTTGGCTTGTGTTACGTGTAAAGCAGCTGATCAATGAAGGAACTGTGAAAGTTGAGTCTTGCATGAGAGACTTGGTATTTCGAACAGACGCTAAGGGACAGTTCGCGTTGAGATCGGACTAGTGCAAACTCTGGGTGCATGTGTCTGATTCAAAGAGAAGCCAAGCTCGATGTACACTTCTTGTTTTGACTGTGAGGCAACTAACCAGTGATGGAATTGTGAAAGTCAAGTTTTGCGCGACGGACATGGTGCTTCAAACAAACGCGAAGAGATAGTTCGGATGCGGATCAAACTGGTGCGACCCTTTGGCTTTCCACGAGGTCAATGGTTACATTTGGGCTTATTCAAAGAGCTACTTCAAGCTAAGTGAGAGGTGCATTGCGGAGTACTCAATCTTTGCCTACCTTAAAGAGCCAAGATGAAAAAGTATCAATATCAGGCTGGGACAAGGAGAGAAATCAAGGTGCAGAAGCAACAAGGCACGGAGTGGACCATAAAGTGGGCAATCAAACGATAAATCCTTCGGCTCAGGGAGCCTTGATACCTGTGTGGAACTGAACAAATCTGGAGCTCAAGGAGCTCAACACAAAGTGCATCAAGGACAAATCATGAGCTCAAAAAAGTTCCAAAGTCGAAAGTCAGAAGCGACAGGGGCGAACATTTCAAAGAAAGGCCAGTACAAAGAGCTGAGCCTCCGACTTGTGGTGTGCCAGCTTCAATGTTAATAAAAAGTGGCCCGTAAATTGAGTACCGTGCCAAGTAGCTTAAATGTATAGTTATTTTAATTGGGAGACACCTTTACTTTAATCTGACATCTGATGAGGACATCAGATTTTATAAAGGTGGGGTGGATGTTGTAAATCTACCTTTACAAGCTTTACTTCCGGCGCCATCGGCGCCAGCTATCTCCCCGGCGCCAGCAGCGCCCCTGCTGCTCCCGACGCCACTGTGACCAGAATCCAGCCGGCGCCAAGTTCCTATGGCTGAAAATCTTTGATCGGTTCTAGCGGAGTCCAGAGAGCTCAGATCGATGTGCAATCACCTCACACGATCTAGGCATGATTAAAGGAAGCCTAGGGATCAATAAAATCTAGAGAGAGAAAATGACTTTCTAGAAAGAGAAAATCCTAGAGAGAGAAAAATGTGCTTTACGAGCTTGGGTAGAGTGCTTGGTATGAGGGGGGTGCCGAATCACACCAATACTATAGGGGGAGTGCGGGTTGCGACTCAGGACAAGCTACAACCAAGTCTCAGCCTCCCTTGCTGGAATGTTGTCATGGCTCTCGCCTTGGCATGCTAGCGCCCCGGAGACTAGGGTCGGTCACTGTTGCGCCGGCGCCTCAAAGGGCGCTGGGACTTGAGCGGTTTTCCCAACACGCGCTTAAGTCTAACATTCATCCATCATGCACTTACGTAAAAGCCAACTCAGAAACGTAACAAGCTTAACCATTCAGACTTAAGAAAACTGGAATTCCAACCAACCCGAAAGCCAACTCAGAATCCGTCCCCAAAAGGAAACCAAAGGCAAAGACAAGCCACACATGAAACCCAAGGCATAGTGGTCACCAAACTGACCCATTGGCATAGCGGCAAGCGCCATGTCGATGACAAGGACCCTTAGGCGCCAGCGACGCAAAAAGGTTGTAGTAAGGGTCCTTCCACCTTGACCAATCCCGGAGGCGAAACCGAAATGGTAATCATCCCCAAGGATCAACTTTATTAGATTTGGAAGAGGTTACATTCATACATAGACTGACCGGTTTCGGGGCCACCAACACGTGCTGGGCATTGTGCCTGGCTCGTGCTGGTAGAGGGAGCTGAGACCTGGCGACTGGATTCCTGGCGCTGGTTGAGCTGCCCAAGTTTCTGTCTGCCGGACTCCCCCTATAGTTTTGCTGTGATTTGGCGCACCCCCTTTGTTCTGAAACATAGTGCTTTCTGGTAAAGCACGCTTTTTGGGACTTAGTTTTTATTTTGCTGATTAAGCCTGGCAAGCCTGGCAGAATCAGTCTGGCTCCCGGACATGGGTCCCGGGAGCCGTTCCGGTGGCAGAATCAACTTGCTTCCTGACTAGGCCATGACTTGAGCTCCAGAGCTAGCTAATGACTTGTGACTACTTGACTGGCTCACCACAGGTTGGAGGCTCAGTCCTTGACGTTCTAACTTGCTCTGGGACCTTAGGGAGTGTCACCCCTTAGAGTCTTACAGGGCACGCTGGGTGCACCTGAGTCAGCTTTACAACATCCTCCCGTCGTTTGAAAAAGCTGATGTCCTCATCAGGGCCAAACTAGACCTAGGACGTATGGCACGGGCTTAATTCACCGGCCTTAACAACTTTGAATTACAAAATACATTGGCAGTAGCACAGGAAAAGTGTAGATAAAGTTCACTTACGTAAAACCTGTGTAAAGCTGCAAGTGATTTATTGGCAAACTTAAGAAAAATACCGGAAAGTTCCTTGAACTTCAGAATGGCCGTGAATGTTTATGTAGGAGGCATGCCGCCAGGTAGTGCTTTGTGTGCCGATCTGGGAAAACGGCTATTGCGTTGGTTCTTCTGCAGATAATCTGCTAGTACTTCAGGGGCTCCCTCCTTAAGTTTGTCTTCGTACTCCCAAGAAGCCTCAATAAGTGGAGCCTGTAGCCACTTCACTAGATATTCACGTTGAACGCCAGTTCGCTTTCTATGTGTCAATATTTGTTCTGGTACAAGCTGCCTCTTTGTATCATCAAGTGTCGTTGGTGGGTGACGGAGTTCGTGTTGCCGATCAAATCGCTCATCTGGTTTGTACCGTTTGAGTAATGAGATATGAAACACATTGTGTATATCCAAGCTGGATGGCAGCGCTAATCGGTAAGCCACTGGGTTGATCTTCTTGGTGACATAATATGGTCCCGCATAAGGTCAAGCGAACTTATGAGAAAAATCTTTTGGTAACGCAATGTTCTTTGTGTTCAGCCATACTTGATCACCTTCCTCAAATTCCAGTTCTCGTCGATGTGGGTTTACGTCAGCTGCCATACTCCTTTGTGACTGCTCTAAAAATGCCTTCTGATCTTTCCAAGTGAAATGTTTATGAGGCTTTCCCAGCTGGAATTCGATCATTAAGTCCTTCGCGAACGCATCTACACCATAATTCTCCCTGATTTCTTGGAGTAGGTCAGTAACCTGAGTTGTCACTGTTGCCATCAAGTGTTCCTGTCTACTTAGTGCGTCCGCCACCACATTGTTCTTTCCCGCCGTGTGTAAAATGTCTACATTGAATTTTGAGAGAGAGTTTTGCCATCGCATTTGCTTTGGCGTGAGCATACCTTGGGATGAGAAGTACTTGAGTGATACATTATCAGTGAACGCCTTAAAGGATTTTTCTGCCACATAATGTCTCCAATGCTCCACTGCTTGAACTACTGCGACCATTTCTTTTTCATGAGTTGGCCATCGTCACTCTACGTCACTCAATTTCTTTGAAAAATATGCAACAGGTTTTCCGTCTTGCATCAGCACGGCCCCAATAGCAAAGTTCGACGCATCTGTATGTATTTCAAAAGGTTTGCTAAAGTCCGGTAAGGCAAGGATGGGTTCTTGAGTGATCCGTCGTTTTAGTTCTTGGAACGCTGCTTCACATTCCGGTGTCCATGTCATCTTCAGATGAGTCTTGGTCTGCTCCAACAATGGTGCCACAATTTTGCTAAATGCCTCAATGAATCTCCTGTAAAAGTTACATAAGCCCACAAAGGATTTGATGCCATGAACAGTTTTAGGTGCTAGCCAATCCAAGATAGCCTTGATCTTCTTAGGATCCATTCGAATCCGTCCGTGGCCTATAACATGTCCAAGGAAGTCAACTTCCTCCACCACAAACTCACATTTCTCTCTTTTCGCGAACAAGCAGTTCCTCCTCAATCGTTGGAGAACTGTCCTTAAATGTTGAATGTGATCTTTAAGGTTCCGGCTAAATACTAATATGTCATCAATGTACACAATGACAAATTCATCCAGGCAGTCTTGAAATATATTGTTCATCAACGTGCAAAAAGTGGCTGGTGCGTTTGTTAGACCGAATGGCATCACCAAGAACTCGTGACTCTCGTACCGCGTCCGAAACGTCGTTTTGTGCTCATCACCTTTAGCTATTCGAATTTGATGATATCCAGATCTGAGATCTATTCGGCTAAAGTATTTGGCATGTTTGAGTTGGTCGAATAGGTCATCAATTCTAGGCATGGGGTACTTGTTCTTGATGGTACTCTTGTTAAGCATGCGATAATCCACACACATTCAAAGAGTTTTGTCCACCTTTTCCACGAACAACACTGGGGCTCCAAAAGGTGAAGCGCTAGGTCTAATAAAACCTTTGTCTATCAATTCACCAAGTTGTTGTTTCAGTTCCGCCAACTCTTCTTGTGACATTCTGTAGGGTGCTCGTGAAGTTGGCTCTGTTCCTGGTACCAACTCAATTTTATGGTCCACTGGTCTTCGAGGAGGTAGCTTAGCTGGGAGTTCCTCCGGGAACACATCGCTAAATTCTTCTAACAGATCTGCCACTTCTTTTGGCAAGTTTTCTTGTCGCACGCTTTTCCCTTCTAGGACTTCTCGGCAGATGCAAAGAAAGCACTTTGACCTTTTCTCTTTCGCCATTCTTTTCATCGCTAATGCTGCAACCAGATTTTGTTCAATATCGGTATCCTTAGCATTTCCTCCGGGCAAGGCTTTTGTCACGCAGATTTGTCCCTTATAATCCAAGAGGACCAAGTTTGAGCTCCTACCCAAAACTACAATACAGTGTTCATTTAACCAAGGGCGGCCCAAAATCACATCGAAGGCATCCATCTCTAAAATCACAAAGCTAAGTTTAGCCTTTCATCTTCCAATCTGCACTGGGATGTTCAATGTCGCTTTGTCTGCATCTAGTGCTCCCTTCGCTGTTTCTACCTTGAGAGTAGATGTAACATTCCTGGTCGGCAAGCTGAATTGTTCCACTACGCTCCTTGAGATATAATTATGTGAAGCTCCGGAGTCGATCATGAAATCTGACTTCCTCCCTGCGATCTTTCCTGATAAGAATAACAATCTTGAACCAATCTTGGGGGTTGCCCCATGGAAGTTCCTTTCCATACTTGTGCGTCGTCCACTCATAAATGTAAGCTCCTCTCACAACTCCCAACTAGATCAGATCACCTGGATCAAAACAAGTAGTCAGGGATAATTCAGGTCCAGGCAAGCACACCACAAACGAACATACCAACCAAATCTAAACAGAGGATCCCTCTCAAGTCACATTCCCCTTGAGACCGGACGTAGGATCTTTGCCTAGCCGCGCCCACACAAATCTATCACAGAATTAGCATTTATCTCCAACACGCGCTTAAGTCTAACATTTATCCATCATGCACTTACGTAAAAGCCAACTCAGAAATGTAACAAGCTTAACCATTCAGACTTAAGAAATGGAATCCCAACCAACCCGAAAGCCAACTCAGAATCCGTCCCCAAAAGGTAACCAAAGGCAAAGACAAGCCACACATGAAACCCAAGGCATAGTGGTTGCCAGACTGACCGATTGGCATAGCGGCAAGCCCTATGTCGATGACAGGGACCCTTAGGCGCCAGCGACGCAAAAAGGTTGTAGTAAGGGTCCTTTCACTTGGACCAGTCCCGGAGGCGAAACCGAAATGGTAATCATCCCCAAGGATCAACTTTATTAGATTTGGAAGAGGTTACATTCATACATAGACTGACCGGTCTCGGGGCCACCAACACGTGTTGGGCATTGTGCCTGGCTCGTGCTGGTAGAGGGAGCTGAGACCTGGCGACTGGATTCCTGACGCTGGTTGAGCTGCCCAAGTTTCTGTCTGCCGGACTCCCCCTATAGTTTTGCTGTGATTCGGCGCACCCCCTCTGTTCTGAAACATAGTGCTTTCTGGTAAAGCACGCTTTTTGGGACTTAGTTTTTATTTTGCTGATTAAGCCTGGCAAGCCTGGCAGAATCAGTCTGGCTCCCGGACATGGGTCCCGGGAGCCGTTCCGGTGGCAGAATCAACTTGCTTCCTGACTAGGCCATGACTCGAGCTCTAGAGCTAGCTCATGACTTGTGACTACTTGACTGGCTCACCACAGGTCGGAGGCTCAGTCCTTGACGTTCTAACTTGCTCTGGGACCTTAGGGAGTGTCACCCCTTAGAGTTACCTGTTTATGGCTGTCCAGTTTGGCGTGGCGCCAGGTTGGCTTCTAGCGCTCGTGACGAAGCTTTCAGTTGGTTAAGTCTGATGTAAGTCAGACCGCTTGCTTGGACTGGATGTTACTCGTTTGTAACGAAGCTTCGAGTTGGTTAAGTTTGATGTATGTCGGGCGGCTTGCTTGGAGGGAAGTCACCCACATCGGGACCCCCGATCTGGCATGGCGCCAGGTTGGATGTCAATGTTGGTTTTCGGAACTTCAAGTTGGTTAAGTCTGATCGTTGTTGGCGAGTTGGTGCTTGTATGTCAAGTGGGTTTGGATGGCAAGAGTTGAAGGCTGGGAAGCTAAGTCATGGTTCCCGGCTCCCTTTGGGATGCCTGCGCTACACATAGCTGGTGCCGATGGCGCCGGAAGTAAAGCTTGTAAAGGTAGCTTTACGACATCCACCCCACCTTTATAAAATTTGATGTCCTCATCAGATGTCAGATTAAAGTAAAGGTGTCTCCCAATCAAAATAACTATACATTTAAGCTACTTGGCACAGTACTCAATCTACTGGCCACTTTTTATTAACATTGAAGCTTGCACATCACAAGTCGGAGGCTCAGCTCTTTGTACTGAAAAATTACATAACTTAAAAATATATCTTTGTCTGGGAAAAGCGTAGATTTGATATCGCTTTCGTAAAACCTGAGAACCTTATTAACTAGTGACAAAGGCCTTTCTTTGAAATGTTCGCCCTTGTCGCTTCTAACTTTTGACTTTGGAACTCCTTTGAGCTCCTGATCTGTCCTTGATGCACTTTGTGTTGAGCTCCCTGAGCTCCAGATTTGTTCAGTTCCGCACAGGTATCAAGGCTGCCTGAGCCGAAGTATTTATCGTTTGATTGCCCACTTTATGGTCCACTCTGTGTCTTGTTGCTTCTGCACCTTGATTTCTCTCCTTGTCCCAGCCTGATCTTGATACTTTTCCATCTTGGCCCTTTAAGGTGGGCAAAAATTGAGTACTCCGCAATGCACCTCTCACTTAGCTTGAAGTAGCTCTTTGAATCAGCCCAAATGTAACCATTGACCTCATGGAAAGCCAAAGGGTCGCACCAGTTTGATCCGCATCCGAACTATCTCTTCGCGTTTGTTTGAAACACCATGTCCGTCGCGCAAAACTTGACTTTCACAATTCCATCACTGGT
The DNA here is from genome assembly GCA_029204225.1 of Diphasiastrum complanatum. Taxonomy (NCBI): domain Eukaryota; kingdom Viridiplantae; phylum Streptophyta; class Lycopodiopsida; order Lycopodiales; family Lycopodiaceae; genus Diphasiastrum; species Diphasiastrum complanatum. The sequence continues at coordinate 15,105,166 of CM055114.1, read as the reverse complement.
CAGTTGCCTCACAGTCAAAACAAGAAGTGTACATCGAGCTTGGCTTCAAGTAGCTCTCTTTGAATCAGACACATGCACCCAGAGTTTGCACTAGTCCGATCTCAATGCGAACCGTCCCTTAGCGTCCGTTCGAAATACCAAGTCTCTCATGCAAGACTCAACTTCCACAGTTCCTTCATTGATCAGCTACCTTACACGTAACACAAGCCAGCGTACTCATATGTTTCCTCATCATTGCTGGTCCAGAGAAAGCCTATAGCAAACTTTCCTTTCCACAACAAAAGCTTGTCAACTTATTAGGTCCAAAGTTTGCCAGTCTCCTCGTGTGAGTATGGCTAGGTCACCTTGAATTTGCCCCCATTTTGATCAACTTTCATTCAAAATTTGCCCCAAGAGAGAGGTGTGTGTGATAGTTCCCCTCCACTTATAAAATCAACTGATCAGACTTAGAGTAGAGTTCTTCGGACAAAAAGCCTTTCCAACACTTTGCTTCCCATCTGCTAGGATTATGGCTCGATCCAACTTGTTGCCAATCTCTGAAGAGGATCCTAGTCTTTTCCCCTTTGAGGAAAAACCCAACTGATACTGGATATCGCCCATGCTCAGTGAGTTTCAGTTCCGAAGGTGGCCGTCCCAAAATGAAGACCAACTGCTCCATAGAAGATCTCCCCTGAAATGGCCCTTTTCAACTTTTGACTTCCTGCTTGCGTCTGGTGGGCGTTGTCGCAAATGAAACTAACCCAAGAAACAGGCTAGCCATCCATCCTTTGCAAACATTGAGTCGTTTCGTTGTCGTTCACGTGTGAGTACTTGAACTGCAAATCCGCCCCACAGATTCTGTAGTCCTCTTTGTTTGATGGTATCAGCCTTCAAAAGAAAAGGTTCCTTCTCGAGCCATCAGCTCCTTGTATCACAAGCAATCATGCAAACCAGGCAAAGCACGAGTACTAAGACTCACCACGAATACATACAAGTAAGACACTCAGGCAGGTTTACTAACAAGTAACAAAGACAAGGTTTCCCTTTGAGATGGTCCTGCCAACGGACCTTTGCCTGGCCGCGCCCATACAAATCGATCACGGAATCAGCCCACATAAGACACCCCTCCAACTATCCGTGCTTTCACCATTAAGCATCACATTGCCTCAGTCACGCCCCACCACTTTTTGGTCAATAGCCCTTATAGCTATGGTCAATACAACCGTCAAACTGCAAGGCTGACCCAGGGATAATGGGTTTGTGAAGAGCTTGATTGAAATGTATTATTGTGGTGCTGCTTATCATACATACTAGTGGTGATTTGGTATCCAGAATAGTATGAAAAAAAAAAAAATTCACCATATTTCAAACCAAGCTGGTAATAGTATCAGCCAATTTTTTATTTTTTCTGTTTTAGTATCAGCTTGATATATATATATACCAGGGAAAGTAATATTAGGGCAAATTTGGGCTGGGTACAGAGCAGTAGAGAGAGCACGGGAGAGAGAGCAAGGGAGAGAGATAGAAAAGGCAATAGAGAGAGAGAATGCAAGAGAGACAGCGCAAGAGCTTGCGTTGACCAGGGAGAGAGAACTAATACCAGGGCAAATCTGGCTGGGTATATGTTGTAAAGCTGACTCAGGTGCACCCAGTGTGCCCTGTAAGACTCTAAGGTGTGACGCTCCTTAAGGTCCCAGAGCAAGTTAGAACGTCAAGCACTGAGCCTCCGACTTGTGGTGAGCCAGTCAAGTAGTCACAAGTCATGAGCTAGCTCTGGAGCTTGAGTCATAGCCTAGTCAGGAAGCAAGTTGATTTTGCCGCCGAGACGGCTCCCGGGACCCATGTCCGGGAGCCAGAGTGATTCTACCAGGCTTAATCAGCAAAATAAAAACTAAGTCCTAAAAAGCGTGCTTTACCAGAAAGCACAATGTTTCAGAATAGAGGGGGTGCGCCGAATCACAACAGAACTATAGGGGGGAGTCCGGCAGACAGAAACTTGGGCAGCTCAACCAGCGCCAGGAATCCAGTCGCCAGGTCTTAGCTCCCTCTACCAGCACGAGCCATGCACAATGCCCAGCACGTGTTGGTGGCCCCGAGACTGGTGAGTCTATGTATGAATGTAACCTCTTCCAAATCTAATAAAGTTGATCCTTGGGGATGATTACCATTTCGGTTTTCGCCTCCGGGACTGGTCCCAGTGGAAGGACCCTTACTACAACCTTTTTGCGTCGCCGGCGCCTAAAGGTCCTCGTCATCGACGTGTGGCTTGCCGCTATGCCAATTGGTCAGTTTGGCGACCACTATGCCTCGGGATTCATGTGTGGCTTGTCTTTGCCTTTGGTTACCTTTTGGGGACGGATTCTGAGTTGGCTTTCAGGTTGGTTGGGATTCCAATTTTTTTAAGTCTGAATGGTTAAGCTTGTTACGTTTCTGAGTTGGCTTTTACGTAAGTGCATGATGGATGAATGTTAGACCTAAGCGCGTGTTGGGAAAACCGCTCAAGTCCCAACGCCCCTTTGAGGCGCCGGCGCAACAGTATAGAGCAGTAGAGAGAAAAGGCAATACAGAGAGAGAGAGAGAGAGAGAGAGAGAGAGAGAGAGAGAGAGAGAGAGAGAGAGAGAGAGAGAGAGAGAGAGAGAGAGAGAGAGAGAGAGAGAGAGAGCGCATGCCCTCACATGAGTTTGCATTGAGCAGGGGGAGAGAAGTAATACCAGGACAAATCTGGCTGGGTACAGAGCAGTAGAGAGAAAAGGCAATAGAGAGAGAGAGAGAGCACGTGAGAGAGAGAGTAAAGGCAATAGAGAGAAGAGAGAGAGAGAGAGCGCAAGAGAGAGGGAGAGAGAGCAAGCAAGCAGGAGTTTGCAGGGAGAGAGAGAGCCTTCACACGATGTCAGGTTTGTTTTTTAACTTGAGCGTTATGATTTGCTCTTGTGCTGGATTAGTTATCTTGTACCTATTGAGCTTTTGAAGAGTTTGCAATGTGCTTCAAGCATTCTAGATTTTCTAGTTTTGTTATCTCACAATATTTTGTTTTTCTGAATTTTTAGTTCCCTTATTTGAAAAATTCCTAAACATCACATCCTTCTCTTTATGCAATTCTTGCAGGAGGTGCTTTTGATAGCCAAGTAACAACTTATCGTTCCCGTAAGAAGTCACGTACGAGAGTCGATGAATGTGCACTCTCAGTTCTTGCCAGTTCTTATCCTAGACATAACATTAATGTATTTAAGGAAGCCAAATATTTCATCCATGCTAAATAGTCGACACCATACCTCTAGGTGTAGCCCTTCACGACAAGTCGGGCTTTGTACCTCGCGAGGCTACCTTCACAAGATGGCTTGCAAACCATCCATACCTTGCAGATTTTATCGGGGGTGACATTGTCATCAGGGAACTACCATATGCACCTCATTCCGTCGCTCAAGCAGAGGTCTCTAGACAGTTTGGCGCTCAGAGAGGTGGACTTTTGGGCACAACCACTGCTGCAGATGTGCTTGGCAGAATCTCTGGAGACACTTTGGTGCCAGACATTGTTATTACTGTTCTGGGGGCAAGCAACAAGCCAGGGGTAGTTGATTATGGGGTGGGACAATATGCTGCTGTTATTTTGGAGATTGCATCCAGTCAAACCCCTTCGATTTGCACGCTCGAGCAAGTTTTTACTTGGGCCCTGAGTGCCCGACTTGCGAGTATTATATCGGAATTAAACGATATGATCATAGACGTTCAGATCAATCACAGGCCATGGTAGCCGCGGTTTATGACAGGATGGTAGGTGGTAATCCTATAGATATTATATCCTTTGGGACTGGTCCACTTTGGCACAACGCCTCATGGGTAAGAAATCCCATCCAACATGGAGTTGGTGTTGGCGGACCAGCCTGTAATGATCCGGGGATAGAGTTTTACACCATCAACTTAGCTTCTGCTAGGGTTTTTGCAAACCGGACAGCAGGATTGCTGGTAGGAGCTCCATTGGTTTATACATTAGATCTTTTCCCGATACAACAACAATTGGCTTTACCATTTAGTTTGCTCTAGAAGAATATAAAAGACTGTTTGTTTCTGGGACTCTTTGTTCTCACGTTAAATTTTTGAATTCCATCCCTTGTGTGGTGAAAGAACAAGTGCTCCATTTGGATTTTCTTAGCATCTTCAACAAGATATTTGCCCTGGAGATTGTCAAATTATGTACCACCTTCTCTGTTTTTAATGCAAGTTGCTTTCTGAAGAATCCTTTTGGGGTGGCTTCTCTGTTATGAACAATAGAAATATGTATACTTTTTGTGAACTGCCAAAGACGTTTAAAAGATTAAACCTGAAAATTTCATAGACCTAAAAGTCAATTATTTCCTGCCATAAGTGTCTTTTGACCAGAATTTCTTCAAGCTACAAAATTTACAACTTGCAAATGTAAAATAGGAAAGTTGCTGGACTATTGCCTACAAGGCTGAATATTGATGCAGATTGAAATCACATGATGGTGCAGGAAGAGTAGAACATTTTATTTGTTGGTGTAATTCATGAGATTTTGGTGCAGTGGCATGTGAAGTTCATCGATTGCACTCTCAGCCATTTTGGATTGGGAGGCGAAGAAGCACCTCTGATTGCACTTGCACAATCGGAAGCTGAGATTTGTTCCGTTCTGATGCTTTATTTTTCTCGTATTTTGGGTAATCATATGTGATATCTGTTCAAGATTTTTAGCCATAATTTGACTGTGGTTGTCTGTAAAATCTTCATTGAGGATATTTCTGAAATATATGACTATATCACATCGACACCTACGATATTCATGAAACTGCAGCTGGGGCTCTGTGGAACCTTGCATGCAATCCAGGAAATGCTCTTCGTGGAGTGGAGTACCTGCTCTGGTCACCTATTTTCTTCTTCTCGGTCAAACATGGCATATTTTATGGCTGCACTGCCCTAGCATCATGTTTGATGGCAGGTATGTGAATTTCACCACAATTTGGATGTTTGTTGGCAAACATTACTTGTCTAGGAGATAAATGTAGCAGAAGAGTTCTCAAATAAGTGTAGAAGTTCTTAAATAAGTGTAGAAGTTCTTACTCTTACTAGTATTGTTGTTGTTGATGTATCACAAATGAGTAGTAATTTTTTAGCAAAATTATAAAGAGATTCAATCAAGATGTAAGATTGGTTGATTTAAGGACCCATGCAACTGCTATGAGCTCGTTGGTGGTAAGGGGAAAGGCCTTGTAGCTTTAGCTGAAGACTACAATCCATGGTTAGCTTCATTAATTGACTGACTGTTCCTTGTGGACATAAGCTTCTCTAAGGTTTTGGATTGAGTTATAGTGAACATCGATAGTCTCTCTCTCAGACTAACCTGTGCATACACTAGCACAGGCACATAATTAGGCTGGTTATCTAAAGTTTGATGAGCCAAGTACTCAACAAGAGAGGTTGGCATCTTTCTTATTGTAGAAAAAGAAGAGGTGAAAATGGATTTCTTTTCAATGAAATCTCATATTATTGGAAAGTAGAAGTCATACTTCGAAAAGTTTGGGGAATAATGCTTTAGGATTTTAGCAGAGGAATGTTGAGTTAGAACTTTCACAGTGGCACATTTTCTAAACCTGTTTTTTTAATTGCGTTTAAAAATTGGTACTTCTATGAGCTTTTTTAGGTTTTGGGATCCTTGTGGAAGGCTATATCTTTTCCTTCCAAGGTTAATTTTTTTTTCTTTCGCTAATTGCCTTTGGAGGTTTCTATTTTATCTTGTTTTTCAATTAGCTCGATCTGTATGAAGGCTTCAACTTTTCATTAGAAGTTAATAGTACAATAATGTACTATTTGGATTTGAACTGTAGGTATGATTTGAATCCCAATCGGTCGGTGATTCGAATGATTCGGTTCAGCCTGAATCTAACCCAATCGACGATAATCGGTCAATTATTGTTTTTGTTTTTTTTCCAAAAAAAAGCCTGCATGAACTGCAGAATGCAAAGATCTAACACTTTGCAGGTATTCATACGAAATCCAATGCCCTACACATACAATAGAGAGCAATTAGTGCTCGTCGTGCATAGCCTGCTGAATCCTGATTCCTGCCACCTAGCAATGGAGGTTGGGACATGAAAGATCACCACAATCTCTGAGATAGACGAGGGACTTGGAAACTCACAAAAAGAGGGAGACTCCGAGAATAGCTCTTCTTTTTAGAGAGTCATTGCCTCACTTGTCAGTAATTTAGTCTGAAAGCATGAAACTAATATTTAACTATTAAGAGTGAAGGCTCCACTATAAAAAATAGGAGGAAGAAGAAGAAGTAGTAGAAGAAGAAGAAGACAAGGGAAGAAGAAGAAGCTTACCTCGATGATGATGGAAGTGGAAATTGCACTTGGTTGCACTTCGTTGGCCCTCCACCAATGTGCTCCTTTTGCTCTCAATCTCCCCAAGCCATGGTCGCCATTCCGCTCATTCTCCCCTCTTCATCGCACAAAATGATAAGGTGAAGGGGCCCAAAAACCCCCTCGACCAAGAATCTGGAGGAAGAAAACAATACGGTTCACAAACCCATTGGAAATGGTTCGCCTGATTCGATTGGTGAACCGGGACCCCGAATCGCGATTCGTGGCAACTATGATTTGAAGGATGTCCAAACTGATTTTTTTGCCTTTACTCCCAGTGTTAAGGTGCTTTGTGGTCTCCAGCAAGGCAAGCAGTGACGGTCCTTGTCACTTATCTAAATACACCAACGTTACAAGTTCTTTTTTTTTTTTAATTCGCTGCTCGCATGTTTTCTACATCTACATGCTCTTTGTAGGAGTACGATCTTTGAAAAAACTCGAAAAAGAGAGCGGAATTTTTTTGTCAAGATCTTGGCTCTTGAATCCTTGTATTTGTTTTGGTGCAACATGTTCCTCGTTTTCAACCTTTTACAACTCATTCATGTCTTTTGGTTGAAACCCACAATTTCTCTTGCCAATCTTCCACCAAATCCCATATAACTTCTTGGATGGTGATAGACAACATGAAGTGTATGGACTTCCAATAGGTTGCTTGAGTATCATTGATTCACCCATTATTGGAGGAACACAAGGAGGTCTTTTAGGTGACCTCGTTGATGGCTCACCATCCGAGAGGGAGATTGAGCACCCTATCGTCAAGCTAGAATTGAAACTTAGATATTCTTAAATATGCATTTAGGACTAGAAACAGGCATTATGAGTTTCGTGTTTTGTCGTTCGGCCTAAGTTCGAAGGTTGCATTGAACCGCGGTTCAAACCACTAAATCGAACGGACTCGATTCGAACGTTCGAACCGACTGTTACCAAAAAAGCCCTGTTTCGCGCCCGAGGTCCCGAGTTTCGACGAGAGAGAGAGAGAGAGAGAGAGAGAGAGAGAGAGAGAGAGAGAGAGAGAGAGAGAGAGAGAGAGAGAGAGAGAGAGAGAGAGAGAGAGAGAGAGAGAGAGAGAGAGAGAGAGAGAGAGATTGTAATGTGCATTGTGTGTGTTATGTGTGAGTGAGACTCATGTGTGTGTGAGATATTGTGTGTGTGTGCGAGTCTTGAGATTTTGTGTGTGTGTGTGTGTGTGTGAGTGATTGTGTGATATTGTGTGTGTGTGTGTGTGTGTGTGTGTGTGTGTGTGTGTGTGTTGAGCCGCCTAACTAATGAGCTAGCCAAATTTGTGCAGTTGATGCATATTCTCTTAGTCCGTATCTCGGAAAATTTGTGTTAGTATTTCTTAATGCTATTATGATCTTTAGGACAGAAGAGGACCTTTTGGTTCACTCGAGTCAAGTTCCAAATGCTCACATAATATTCACTCTTGGCGAAAGAGTTGAAGTGTGAAATTTTTATTAAGGAGATCAGTTTGTTAGATCTCATGGTCTCAACAGAACGGATCAAGATGGATCCCAAAAAAGGCAAAGGTCATTTTTAAATGGTCTACAACTACTAACTTGGAAACGTTGTAGATCTTCTCCGAGATGTTAGGGTTTTATAGGCGTTTCGTAAAGAATCATGCGAAGTTAGCTACTCCTATGCCAAACCATTTAAAAGAGAAGGGCAAGAATTTTGCTTGGGGAGTAGCCCATGAAGAGAGCCTTTCAAAAGCTAAAAATAGCTATAGCTATTGCAGATTTGTTGTAGGCGGTACACCCAAATCCAACATTCATCGTTGAGACAAATGCTAGGGATGATGCTATACGAGACATTCTTACTCAAAATGGTTAGCCTTTGAGAGTGCGAGCCCCACTAGCTCTGAAACGTAGGCTATTTGTATGCAGACGCATATTTGGGGTGCTTCCCATAGGCGAGTTTCTCTACGACCGCAGAATATGAGGTCCCACTTGCCCAAGATGACTTCAATAGTGAGAACGGACTCCACATCTACTTTGGGACTGTATAAAAGTCTGCAAGTTCTGAAGCTTCATTACCATCAAATTGAAGAAGGTGACACCAAATAGACGTTACCCTTACATATAATTGTGCTCATTGCATTCTTGTCGGCACCCATAATACCCATGACAATAGTCGTAACACTCCTCTCCCTTTCAAGGGAGCTTTCGTTCTAAAAAGCTATATGCTCCAGATGAAACTAGGCTACCGCTACTAAGGGTACTCACCCTTTCTCAAGTTGACTCCTCTTGGTTATGTCCTTCCAATCAACTAATTCTTTTTTAAAGGTTTTATGCCTTCTCCTATGATATCTAATATCCAAAAAATTATTTGGCCCATGTGGCAAGGAGCAATGTTTTTGAAAGTTTATTAGGGACTCTTCATTGACAACATTGCCACAACCTGTCAACACCCTCTTTAATCTAGTGACATGAAAAATGGGATGAACTTTTAAGGTGCCTAGAAAATCGAGTTGATAAGCCCTACTTGCTATTTTCGTTAGTATTTTGGGTGAACCACAGTACCTTGGGGTCAATGTAGGGCACTTACATGTCTTCATAGCTTAAACATACGACAAACACAAATGTGAAATATATTGGGATGGAAGTATGTTTTGCAAAGCAAATGTCAAACATATGTGATAAAAAAATAACATGTATTAGAGCTCAAACATACCCAAAAATAACTTAGAAATCATAGCTTGCAACCAAAACAAATTAAAGTGAATTGCCAAATGCGTTTCAAATCTAGTAATCCATTGTCCGTGATTCATGATCCATGTTGCATCATTAGTACCACACCACTCATAAATTTGTAACTCTTATGAAATAGGAGTGCTTTTTTTCAGTGTTTCCTTCTCCTCCTCCGCTTCCTTCTTCTTCTTCTTCTTCTCTAGTTTCCTAGTTTCAAGCTTTCTCTAGTTGGCTGGTCGATTTTCAAAGTAGTGAACTTTGTTTCTTTTTAAAAATGTTTTTCCTTGGGGAAAATGCTTTTTTTTAGAAAAAAAATGGAAGGGACACATGTTTAAGTTGTTCAAAGTTAACTTTTTCTGGCTTGGTTTTGCTAGAATTTTTAGGTTTTACTTGGGTTACCTTGTGTGAACATGGTAGGCGATATTTTTATACATGCCTAATGGCACAACCCAACTGTAACTGAATTAGCGAGGAATTGGAGGGAGTGGCCTTAGCTAGGTCGGTTTTTTGGGCTGACGGTTATCTTCGAGCACCAATCATATTGGGTTCCAGTAGTTGCCAAGCACCGATGATGACATATCTCCATGCACGATGTCTAGGTAGTTGGACCATGGATGTAAGGTCCTAGGCCACCGCTGCATGTAGGTGGCAGATGCTCCAGGAGAGGACGCTCTTTAGTATGGAGGTGGGACATGCGAACGAGAGCAAAGTGGTTTGAACAGGAGGTGGTGGGTATGCTGGTGGTATGGGACTCTAGCATGCGGTGAGAGCTGGTAGGGAGTATGATGTGAGCATCAGTAGTGTCAATGGCTAGGGCTCCTTTGACGAGGGGCCGAAATAAGCCTTGATTGACTGACTTTTGCCACAATGGTTGACCTTCGGGACAATGGATCCCATGGATGCCTGTGGTAACCAACAAATGTCGATAACTGGGTGCTGGATACTTTGGTATGTGTCGCAGAGAGCCAGGTGTAGACCGGGCATAGGGCCACCTCTAATTATATATGGGGAGGCTGAGTTCATGGACATAATCTTGGCTATGATGGACAAGTTCATATGGACCTAGTGATAGCATTGCTAGTTGGATTTTGAAGGCTGACAATATGGGACATTAATTGGAAAGACCTACAAGTATGAGGATCCGAACGTAGTAAAGAACTTTGCTCGGTGGGTGCTTTTTGATGGAGGCTATGGTGCAACAATTCGAACCTAGTTCCATGCAGATTGGAGCTTGTAAGAAAATCGATCATGGGGGTCGTCACACCCGAGCCATAGGGAAAAGCATTTATATACAATCTAACTATTAAAAGAAAAGCAAAATTAGCAATGTTTGATCGATTTGCTTGTTTTAGCAATGATCAGCTACAATTTTATATCTCCACCATCCCTTGGACCTTGCGTTTGGATTGGAGGGAGCTTGAAAAGAGAACATATCTCGATCAAATTCATGATTGAAGTCCCGACAAATCTATTAGCTGCAAAACCAAAAATTTGACGTTAAATTTTCAGCACAAATCTAGTGGAGGTTAGCCTCGATAAAATTTTGGACGAATCTTAAATTTGAGAGTATAATTGGGCAATAGATGAAATAGTAGTAACATTTGACTTGAAATAATCTATGGTGCAAAAATGATGTGGTTGCAACATAGACTTTCTAAACGTACTAAATCAATATCAATTATTTGAAGCTTTGTTTTAGTTGGCTAAGTTTGAAATCCTTTTCTCTCTCTCTCTCTCTCTCTCTCTCTCTCTCTCTCTCTCTCTCTCTCTCTCTCTCTCTCTCTCTCTCTCTCTCTCTCTCTCCCAGCATTTTACCTCATAGCCATTGATTACTTCATTCTTTACTAGGCGGAGATCGCGTGATTTAGTGCCTGAGGATGATGATTATGACGACAAGGAGGATGATAGCCGCTCACATGCTCATAGAGATCAGAGACAATGTACTTCCCACCATCACGTTACTACCAGGATCACCAGACATCCTATGTAGAGACGTACTACTACTACACATGCTCATGCTCACAGATGCCGCCGGTAGGCTCCAGTGCTTTCTCATGTTGTGGCTCGCATTACATCTTTTTACAACATCAGCACATCAGCAACAGCAGCAGCATAGTCTTGACCTCTTGACATAGATACAAATGATTATTATGCACACACACTCGCATACGTGTCTATTTTAGTTTGTACTAAATGTTTTCTTCATTACAGTTTTGGAAACGTTTTATATGCTCCCATGGTTACCACATACTTGACATGTACTTTATTAGTTTTATATTCTTTTTGGCATAAAAAATACATTAATAAAGCTTTCTTTATTTCTTTCTTTTTTTCACTCTCCTCTCTTCAGCTACTACTCATGTCCATAGTGCAATACAAAAAGAGGCTTGGCACCTGCCTCCATGAGCAGATGATACTCATGGACAACTTCGTACATATGTCCCCTGCATACCTCCGGACCTACTTGAGCGCTTGTGCAGAGAGGTCATTTCTTTGGCCACAGCAGTTACTTGGCAGCAGGACGAGCTCCGCACCATTCAGACTGAGCCCCATGCCGCTCATGCGGACCTCCAAACCATTCAGGCAGAGCTCCGTGACACTCAGACAGAGCTTCACACTGCCCATACAGAGCTCCATGCCACCGGCACGGAGCTTCATCACGCTCAGACAAACCTCCACGAGCTACGCGCCATCATATCCAGGCAGCAAGAGGACTTGCAGGTACTTGCGTTCTACGCTCACCTCACACCATTCTGACCTCCAGTCGGCATGCACATACATTCGCAAGCTTACAGAGGGCTTCGCAGTTATTCGCACCACTTCTGCGGAGTAGCAACTCAAAGGGGGACCTTGTCTTTGTTACTTGTTAGTAAACCTGCCTGAGTGTCTTACTTGTACGTATTCGTGGTGAGTCTTAGTACTCGTGCTTTGCCTGGTTTGCATGATTGCTTGTGCTGATGGCTCGAAGGAACCTTTTCTTTTGAAGGCTGATACCATCAAACAAAGAGGACTACAGAATCTGTGGGGCGGATTTGCAGTTCAAGTACTCACACGTGAACGACAACGAAATGACTCAATGTTTGCAAAGGATGGATGCCTAGCTTGTTTCTTGGGTTAGTTTCATTTGCGACAACGCCCACCAGACGCAAGCAGGAAGTCAAAAGTTGGAAAGGGCCATTTCAGGGGAGATCTTCTATGGAGCAGTTGGTCTTCATTTTGGGACGGCCACCTTCGGAACTGAAACTCACTGAGCATGGGCGATATCCAGAATCTGTGCGGCGGATTTGCAGTTCAAGTACTCGCACGTGAACGACAACGAAATGACTCAATGTTTGTAAAGGATGGATGACTAGCCTGTTTCTTGGGTTAGTTTCATTTGCGACAACGCCCACCAGACGCAAGCAGAAAGTCAAGAGTTGGAAAGGGCAATTTCAGGGGAGATCTTCTATAGCAGTTGGTCTTCATTTTGGGACGGCCACCTTCGGAACTGAAACTCACTGAGCATGGGTGATATCCAGTATCAGTTGGGTTTTTCCTCAAAGGGGAAAAAGACTAGGATCCTCTTCAGAGATTGGCAACAAGTTGGATCGAGCCATAATCCTAGCAGATGGGAAGCAAAGGCTTTTTGTCCGAAGAACTCTACTCTAAGTCCGATCAGCTGATTTATTAAGTGGAGGGGAACTATCACACACACCTCTCTCTTGGGGCAAATTTTGAATGAAAGTTGATCAAAATGGGGGCAAATTCAAGGTGACCTAGCCATACTCACACGAGGAGACTGGCGAACTTTGGACCTAATAAGTTGACAAGTTTTTGTTGTGGAAAGGAAAGTTTGTTATAGGCTTTCTCTGGACCAGCAATGATGAGGAAACATATGAGTACGCTGGCTTGTGTTACGTGTAAGGCAGCTGATCAATGAAGGAACTGTGAAAGTTGAGTCTTGCATGAGAGACTTGGTATTTCGAACGGAGGCTAATGGACAGTTCGCGTTGAGATCGGATTAGTGCAAACTCTGGGTGCATGTTTCTGATTCAAAGAGAGCTACTTGAAGCCAAGCTCGATGTACACTTTTTGTTTTGACTGTGAGGCAACTAACCAGTGATGGAATTGTGAAAGTCAAGTTTTGCGCGACGGACATGGTGTTTCAAACAAACGCGAAGAGATAGTTCGGATGCGGATCAAACTGGTGCGACCCTTTGGCTTTCCACGAGGTCAATGGTTACATTTGGGCTGATTCAAAGAGCTACTTCAAGCTAAGTGAGAGGTGCATTGCGGAGTACTCAATCTTTGCCTACCTTAAAGAGCCAAGATGGAAAAGTATCAAGATCAGGCTTGGACAAGGAGAGAAATCAAGGTGCAGAAGCAACAAGGCACGGAGTGGACCATAAAGTGGGCAATCAAACGATAAATCCTTCGGCTCAGGGAGCCTTGATACCTGTGTGGAACTGAACAAATCTGGAGCTCAGGGAGCTCAACACAAAGTGCATCAAGGACAAATCAGGAGCTCAAAGGAGTTCCAAAGTCGAAAGACAGAAGCGACAGGGGCGAACATTTCAAGGAAAGGCCTCTGTCACCAGTTAATAAGGTTCTCGGGTTTTACGAAAGCGATATCAAATCTACGCTTTTCCCAGACAAAGATATATTTTCAAATTATGTAATTTTTCAAAACAAAGAGCTGAGCCTCCGACTTGTGGTGTGCCAGTTTCAATGTTAATAAAAAGTGGCCAGTAAATTCAGTACTGTGCCAAGTAGCTTAAATGAATAGTTATTTTAATTGGGAGACACCTTTACTTTAATCTGACATCTGATGAGGACATCAGATTTTATAAAGGTGGGGTGGATGTTGTAAAGCTACCTTTACAAGCTTTACTTCCGGCGCCATCGGTATCCCGGGGAGCCAGCGGTATGCCGTCGGGACCATTCGGTCCGTGGCGCCAGCGGTATGCTGTCGGGACCATTTGGTCCAGGAACTGGTTGTTTCCATATCTGTCGTGGCTTGTGGTTCTGAGTGTTCCTTGCATGAACATGAATGGGTTAAGCTCTTGGGGAACGGGCTCTAACCTGTCGGCTGAGTTGGATGGCTTGCTTGGGTGGATGTTACCTGTTTATGGCTGTCCAGTCTGGCGTGGCGCCAGGTTGGCCTCCAGCGCTCGTGACGAAGCTTTCAGTTGGTTAAGTCTGATGTAAGTCAGACCGCTTGCTTGGAATGGATGTTACTCGTTTGTAACGAAGCTTCGAGTTGGTTAAATTTGATGTATGTCTGGCGGCTTGCTTGGAGGGAAGTCACCCACATCGGGACCCCCGATCTCGTATGGTGCCTCAATGTTGGTTTTCGGAACTTCAAGTTGGTTAAGTCTGATCGTTGTTGGCGAGTTGGCTGCTTGTATGTCAAGTGGGTTTGGATGGTAAGAGTTGAAGGCTGGGAAGCTAAGTCGTGGTTCCCGGCTCCCTTTGGGATGCCTGTGCTACAGTGAGTTTCAGTTCCGAAGGTGGCCGTCCGAAAATGAAGACCAACTGCTCCATAGAAGTTCTCCCCTGAAATGGCCCTTTCTAACTTCTCGAAGCTTCGTTACAAACGAGTAACATCCATTCCAAGCAAGCGGTCTGACTTTCATCAGACGTAACCAGCTGAAAGCTTCGTCACGAGCGCTGGAAGCCAACCTGGCGCCACGCCAGACTTGATAGCCATAAACAGGTAACATCCACCCAAGCAAGCCATCCAACTCAGCCGACATGTTAGAGCCCGTTCCCCAAGAGCTTAACCCATTCACGTTCATGCAAGGAACACTCAGAACCACAAGCCGCGACAGATATGGAAACAACCAGTTCCTGGACCAAATGGTCCCGACAGCATACCACTGGCGCCACGGACCGAATGGTCCCGACGGCATACCGCTGGCGTGCCGGGATACGACCCTCAGCTATGTGCCAAGTTAAAAATTTTGAAAGCGGCCTTACAACTGGCGCTTTTACCGAACACTGAAACCCAGAAGGTAATCAGAGTCAGTTTGAGAAAAAATCCCACTTTATTGATAAATCTGAGAAGGTTACATTTCAAGTGTGTGACCGACCCTAGTCTCCGGGGCGCTAGCATGCCAAGGCGAGAGCCATGACAACATTCCAGCAAGGGAGGCCGAGACTTGGTTGGAGCTCGCCCTGAATCGCAACCCGCACTCCCCTATAGTATTGGTGTGATTCGGCACCCACCCTCATACCAAGCACTCTACCCAAGCTGGGAAAGCACGTTTTTCTCTCTCTAGGATTTTCTTTTTCTAGAAAGTCATTTTCTCTCTCTAGATTTGATTGATCCCCAGGCTTCCTTTAATCATGCCTAGATCGTGTGAGGTGATTGCACATCGATCTGAGCTCTCTGGACTCTGCTAGAACCGATCAAAGATTTTCAACCATAGGAACTTGGCGCCGACTGGATTCTGGTCACAGTGGCGCTGGGAGCAGCGCCGGCACCGTTGGCGCCGGGAGCAGCATGAGCGCTGCTGGCGCCGGGGACATAGCTGGCGCCGGAAGTAACGCATGTAAATGTAGCTTTACAACACTTTTCCCCCGTCGCGCATAGGGATTTGGGGACATCGGTTTACCTACATCCACACACCTTACATTTTGTGCGCTTGGGCGGTGATCCTTTTGAGATTCTTTCAGCGGATATCTCAGGCTTCTCTCAGCGTGGCCATGTTCTTTTGGAGGGTGACTTTAATGGCCGTACTGCTTCTCATCAGACGACATCTTCTCCTTGAATACCTTTGGGATACAACACTTGGATCTGGGTTATGACAGGGTTTCTCAAGATGAGTGTGCTTCAGTGACACCCTATGCAAAGCGATTCTTGCAGCTTGTGCAGGTGTCGTAAAGCTACCTTTACAAGCCTTACTTCCGGCGCCATCGGCGCCAGCAATGTCCCCGGCGCCAGCAGCGCCCCTGTTGCTCCCGGCGCCGGCGCCGCTCACGACGCCACTGTGACCAGAATCCAGCTGGCACCAAGTTCCTATGGCTAAAAATCTTTGATCGGTGCTAGCGGAGTCCAGAGAGCTCAGATCGATGTGCAATCACCTCACACAATCTAGGCATGATTTAAGGAAGCTTGGGGATTAATAAAATCTAGAGAGAGAAAATGACTTTCTAGAAAAAGAAAATCCTAGAGAGAGAAAAACGTGCTTTACCAGCTTGGGTAGAGTGCTTGGTATGAGGGGGGTGCCGAATCACACCAATACTATAGGGGAGTGCGGGTTGCGACTCAGGGCGAGCTCCAACCAAGTCTCAGCCTCCCTTGCTGGAATGTTGTCATGGCTCTTCTTGCCTTGGCATGCTAGCGCCCCGGAGACTAGGGTCGGTGTTGCGCCGGCGCCTCAAAGGGCGCTGGGACTTGAGCGGTTTCCCCAACACGCGCTTAAGTCTAACATTCATCCATCATGCACTTACGTAAAAGCCAACGCAGAAACGTAACAAGCTTAACCATTCAGACTTAAGAAAACTGGAATCCCAACCAACCCAAAAGCCAACTCAGAATTCGTCCCCAAAGGGTAACCAAAGACAAAGACAAGCCACACATGAAACCCAAGGCACAGTGGTCGCCAGAGTGACCGATTGGCATAGCGGCAAGCCCCATGTCGATGACAGGGACCCTTAGGCGCCAGCGATGCAAAAAGGTTGTAGTAAGGGTCCTTCCACTTGGACCAGTCCCGGAGGCGAAACCGAAATGGTAATCATCCCCAAGGATCAACTTTATTAGATTTGGAAGATGTTACATTCATACATAGACTGACCGGTCTCGGGGCCACCAACACGTGCTGGGCATTGTGCCTGGCTCGTGCTGGTAGAGGGAGCTGAGACCTGGCGACTGGATTCCTGGCGCTGGTTGAGCTGCCCAAGTTTCTGTCTGCCGGACTCCCCCTATAGTTCTGCTGTGATTCGGCGCACCCCCTCTGTTCTGAAACATAGTGCTTTTTGGTAAAGCACGCTTTTTGGGACTTGGTTTTTATTTTGCTGATTAAGCCTGGCAAGCTGTGTGCCACTCATTGATGAATTCCTCTACAGTAGGTACTGGTGTTTCCTGCACGCTTGTAAGAAAAGAGATTGGAACAATCGATAGCCGACCATTGCTTATCTCAAAGGGTGCCCTTCTAGTAGATTTGTTCCCTTGGTTGTTATGTGGAAACTCGAGAACATCCAAGTAGTTGACCCAATCGGATTGGTCCCAAGCGACATAATTTCGTAAATATTGTTCAATCTGTCGATTGACTCGTTCCGTTCGCCCATCTGTCTGAGGGTAATATGCAGTGCTAAAATTCAGTCCAGTTCCCACGAGGCGAAATAGACAAGTCCAAAACTTTTCGACGAACTTGGTGTCTCGGTCAGAAATAATCGTTCTAGGTAGGCCGTGGTATTTGAAGACACATTTGAAAAATAACTTTGCCACTTCTTCAGCTGTCACTGAACTTTTAGTTGGTACTAGATGAACTTGCTTTGAAAAGCGGTCAACCACCACATAAATTGAGTCGAAGCCTTGGCACCGTGGTAGTTGAACAATAAAATCCATGCTCATCGAATCCCATGGGTATGCTGGTACCGATAATGGTTGGAGTAGTCCTGCTGGAGCTAGCGGTTCCACCTTCACTTGTTGACATGTCGGGCATGTTTGCACATAGGATTCAACGTCTGCCCACATACCTGGCCAATAGAAGCCTCTTTTGAGAAGTTCATACATGCGATTCACCCCTGGATGTCCGGCGGCTAGTACGTCATGATGTTCTCGCAAGACTTTTTTCCTCAGGTTGATGTTGTCTGGGACATATACTCTGCGTTGTTTATAAACAACCATTTGATCTTTCCAAGTGAAATGTTTATGAGGCTTTCCCAGCTGAAATTCGATCATTAAGTCCTTCGCCAACGCATCTGCACCATAATTCTCCCTGATTTCTTGGAGTAGGTCAGTCACCTGAGTTGTCACTGTTGCCATCAAGTGTTCCTGTCTACTTAGTACGTCCGCCACCACATTGTTCTTTCCCGCCGTGTGTACGATGTCTATATTGAATTTCGAGAGAAAGTTTTGCCATCGCATTTGCTTTGGCGTGAGCATACCTTGGGATGAGAAGTACTTGAGTGATACATTATCAGTGAACGCCTTCAAGGGTTTTCCTGCCACATAATGTCTCCAATGCTCCACTGCTTGAACTACTGCGACCATTTCTTTTTCATGAGTTGGCCATCGTCGCTCTACGTCACTCAATTTCTTTGAAAAATATGCAACAGGTTTTCCGTCTTGCATCAGCACGACCCCAATAGCAAAGTTTGACGCGTCTGTATGTATTTCAAAAGGTTTGCTAATGTCCGGTAAGGCAAGAATGGGTTCTTGAGTGATCCGTCATTTTAGTTCTTGCAACGCTGCTTCACATTCCGGTGTCTATGTCATCTTCAGATGAGTCTTGGTCTGCTCCAACAGTGGTGCCACAATTTTGCTAAATGCCTCAATGAATCTCCTGTAAAAGTTACATAAGCCCACAAAGGATTTGATGCCATGAACAGTCTTAGGAGCCAGCCAATCCAAGAGTGTCTTGATCTTCTTAGGATCCATCCGAATTCGTCCGTAGCCTATAACGTGTCCAAGGAAATCAACTTGCTTCCTGACTAGGCCATGACTCGAGCTCCAGAGCTAGCTCATGACTTGTGACTACTTGACTGGCTCACCACAGGTCGGAGGCTCAGTCCTTGACGTTCTAACTTGCTCTGGGACCTTAGGGAGCGTCACCCCTTAGAGTCTTACAGGGCATGCTGGGTGCACCTGAGTCAGCTTTACAACAGTCGGTCACACACTTGACATGTAACCTCAGATTTATCAATAAAGTGAGATTTTTCTCAAACTGACTCTGATTACCTTCTGGGTTTCAGTGTTCGGTAAAAGCGCCAGTTGTAAGGCTGCTTTCAAAATTTTTAACTTGGCACATAGCTGAGGGTCGTATTTTTAGCACGGTCTGTGCCTTGTGGGGTGCGGGGCGACATATTCGAACTGTACGGGTTAACCATTGATACAGAGATGCTGCTCGAATTCGGGTGTAAAGCACGGGTGGTTAGCTGCCGGTGCGGGATAGCTGCCGTCCCAAGAAGCCTCAATGAGTGGAGCCCGTAGCCACTTCACTAGATATTCACATTGCACGCCAGTTCGCTTTCTATGTGTCAATATTTGTTCTGGTACAAGTTGCCTCTTTGTATCATCAAGTGTCGTTGGTGGGTGACGAAGTTCGTGTTGCCGATCAAATCGCTCCTCTGGTTTGTACTGTTTGAGTAATGAGATATGAAACACATTGTGTATATCCAAGCTGGATGGCAGCGCCAATCGGTAAGCCACTGGGTTGATCTTCTTGGTGACATGATATGGTCCTGCATAAGGTCGAACGAACTTATGAGAGAAACCTTTTGGTAATGCAATGTTCTTTGTGTTCAGCCACACTTGATCATCTTCCTCAAATTACAGTTCTCGTCGATGTGGGTTCACGTCAGCTGCCATACTTCTTTGGGACTGCTCTAAAAATGACTTCACCTCTGTCAGCTTTGTGTGCCACTCATTGATAAATTCCTCCACAGTGGGTACTGGGGTTTCGTGCACACCTGTAAGAAAAGAGCTTGGAACAATCGGTAGCCGACCATTGCTTATCTCGAAGGGTGCCCGTCCAGTAGATCTGTTCACTTGGTTGTTATGTGCAAACTCGCGAATATCCAAGTAGTTGACCCAATCAAATTGGTCTCAAGCGACATAATTTCGTAAATATTGTTCAATCTGTCGATTGACTCGTTCCGTTTGCCCATCTGTTTGAGGGTGATATGCAGTGCTGAAATTCAGTCCAGTTCCCACGAGGTGAAATAGGCAAGTCCAAAACTTTCCAACGAACTTGGTGTCTCGGTCAGAAATAATCATTCTAGGTAGGCCATGGTATTTGGAGACACATTTAAAAAATAACCTCGCCATTTCTTCAGCTGTCACTGAACTTTTAGTTGGTACAAGGTGAGCTTGTTTTGAAAAACGGTCAACCACCACATAAATTGAGTCGAAACTCTGACAACGTGGTAGTTGAACAATAAAATCCATGCTCACTGAGTCCCAAGGGTATGCTGGTACTGGTAATGGCTGGAGTAGTGCTGCTGGGGCTAGTGGTTCCACCTTCACTTGTTGACATGTAGGACATGTTTGCACATAGGATTCAACGTCTGCCCACATATCTGGCCAATAGAAGCCTCTCTTGAGGAGTTCATACATGCGATTCACCCCTGGATGTCCGGCGGCTAGTATGTCATGATACTCCCTCAAGATTTTCTTCCTCAAGTTGATGTTGTCTGGAACATATACTCTGCGTTATTTATAAACAACCATTTGGTCTTTCCAAGTGAAATGTTTACAAGGCTTTCCCAGCTGGAATTCGATCATTAGTTTCTTAGCCAACACATCTACACCATAGTTCTCTTTGATTTCTTGGAATAGACCAGTCGCCTGGGTTTAAACCGTCGCCATCAAGTGCTCCTATCTACTGAGTGCATCTGCTACCACATTATTCTTTCCCGCCGTATGTAGAATGTCTATATTGAATTTTTCCTCCCCGCGATCTTTTCTGATAAGAATAACAATCTTGAACCAGTCTTGGGGGTTTCCATACTTGTGTGTCGTCCACTCATAAATGTAAGCTCCTCTCACAACTCCCAACCAGGCAAGCACACCACAAACGAACATACCAACCAAAGCTAAACAGAGGATCCCTCTCAAGTCACATTCCCCTTGAGACCGGACGTAGGACCTTTGCCTAGCTGTGCCCACACAAATCTATCACAGAATTAGCCCATGGGGAAACATCCATCCAACCATCCGTGCTTTCACCATTAAGCAGCACATTGCCTCAGTCACGCCCCACCACTTTTTGGTCGATAGCCCTTATAGCTAAACGATCGGCAGCTATCCCGCACCGGCAGCTAACCACCCGTGCTTTACACCCGAATTTGAGCAGCATCTCTGTATCAATAATTAACCCGTACAGTCCGAATATGTCGTCCCGCACCCCACAAGGTACAGACCGTGCTTTCACCTACCTAGACAGCACTTTGCCTCATCCGTCCTACGTGCAGACAGCGTGTTGTAAAGCTACCTTTACAAGCTTTACTTCCGGCGCCATCGGCGCCAGCTATGTCCCCGGCGCCAGCAGCGCCCCTGCTGCTCCCGGCGCCAACGGCGCCACTGTGACCAGAATCCAGCCGGCGCCAAGTTCCTATGGCTGAAAATCTTTGATCGGTTCTAGCGAAGTCCAGAGAGCTCAGATCGATGTGCAATCACCTCACACGATCTAGGCATGATTAAAGGAAGCCTGGGGATCAATAAAATCTAGAGAGAGAAAATGACTTTCAAAAAAGAGAAAATCCTAGAGAGAGAAAAACGTGCTTTACCAGCTTGGGTAGAGTGCTTGGTATGAGGGAGGGTGCCGAATCACACCAATACTATAGGGGAGTGCGGGTTGCGACTCAGGGCGAGCTCCAACCAAGTCTCAGCCTCCCTTGCTGGAATGTTGTCATGGCTCTCGCCTTGGCATGCTAGCGCCCCGGAGACTAGGGTCGGTCACACACTTGAAATGTAACCTTCTCAGATTTATCAATAAAGTGGGATTTTCCTCAAACTGACTCTGATTACCTTCTGGGTTTCAGTGTTCAGTAAAAGCGCCAGTTGTAAGGCCGCTTTCAAAATTTTTAACTTGGCACATAGCTGAGGGTCGTATCCCGGGGAGCCAGCGGTATGCCGTCGGGACCATTCGGTCCGTGGCGCCAGCGGTATGCTGTCGGGACCATTTGGTCCAAGAACTGGTTGTTTCCATATCTGTCGCGGCTTGTGGTTCTGAGTGTTCCTTGCATGAACGTGAATGGGTTAAGCTCTTGGGGAACGGGCTCTAACCTGTCGGCGGAGTTGGATGGCTTGCTTGGGTGGATGTTACCTGTTTATGGCTGTCCAGTCTGGCGTGGCGCCAGGTTGGCTTCCAGCGCTAAGCTTTCAGTTGGTTAAGTCTGATGTAAGTCAGACCGCTTGCTTGGAATGGATGTTACTCGTTTGTAACGAAGCTTCGAGTTGGTTAAGTTTGATGTATGTCGGGCGGCTTGCTTGGAGGGAAGTCACCCACGTCGGGACCCCTGATCTGGCATGGCGCCAGGTTGGATCTCAATGTTGGTTTTCGGAACTTCAAGTTGGTTAAGTCTGATCGTTGTTGGCCAGTTGGCTGCTTGTATGTCAAGTGGGTTTGGATGACAATAGTTGAAGGCTGGGAAGCTAAGTCGTGGTTCCCGGCTCCCTTTGGGATGCCTGCGCTACATGTGGTATCAGAGCCGACTGGCCGGTCAGCTATGCGGATCTCACGGAAATGGCCACGGTTTGGGGTTCATCAAGACAACTGTTGTGCAAGGTGCTGCCCACAGTGTAAGCACGGGTGCGTCCATGGTCGGGGTGGTCGGCAGAACGAGGGACTTGATGAGTCAAGGTGCTACCCTTGAGGTGTAAGCACGGTCAATTCTCGCGGTTCGGGCCTGGCGTTGTCTGCACGTAGGACGGATGAGGCAAAGTGCTGCCTAGGGAGGTGAAAGCACGGTCTGTACCTTGTGGGGTGCGGGGCGACATATTTGAACTATACGGGTTAATCATTGATACAGAGATGCTGCTCGAATTCGGGTGTAAAGCACGGGTGGTTAGCTGCCGGTGCGGGATAGCTGCCGATCGTTTAGCTATAAGGGCTATCGACCAAAAAGTGGTGGGGTGTGACTGAGGCAATGTGCTGCTTAATGGGGAAAGCACGGATAGTTGGAGGGGTGTCCTATGTGGGCTGATTCCGTGATCGATTTGTATGGGCGTGGCCAGGCAAAGGTCCGTTGGCAGGACCATCTCAAAGGGGGACCTTGTCTTTGTTACTTGTTAGTAAACCTGCCTGAGTGTCTTACTTGTACGTATTCGTGGTGAGTCTTAGTACTCGTGCTTTGCCTGGTTTGCATGATTGCTTGTGATACAAGGAGCTGATGGCTCGAGAAGGAACCTTTTCTTTTGAAGGCTGATACCATCAAACAAAGAGGACTACAGAATCTGTGGGGCGGATTTGCAGTTCAAGTACTCACACGTGAACGACAACGAAACGACTCAATGTTTGCAAAGGATGGATGGCTAGCCTGTTTCTTGGGTTAGTTTCATTTGCGACAACGCCCACCAGACGCAAGCAGGAAGTCAAAAGTTGGAAAAGGGCCATTTCAGGGGAGATCTTCTATGGAGCAGTTGGTCTTCATTTTGGGACGGCCACCTTCGGAACTGAAACTCACTAAGCATGGGCGATATCCAGAATCTGTGCGGCGGATTTGCAGTTCAAGTACTCGCACGTGAACGACAACGAAACGACTCAATGTTTGCAAAGGATGGATGGCTAGCCTGTTTCTTGGGTTAGTTTCATTTGCGACAACGCCCACCAGACGCAAGCAGGAAGTCAAAAGTTGGAAAGGGCAATTTCAGAGGAGATCTTCTATAGCAGTTGGTCTTCATTTTGGGACGGCCACCTTCGGAACTGAAACTCACTAAGCATGGGTGATATCCAGTATCAGTTGGGTTTCTCCTCAAAAGGGAAAAAGACTAGGATCCTCTTCAGAGATTGGCAACAAGTTGGATCGAGCCATAATCCTAGCAGATGGGAAGCAAAGTGTTGGAAAGGCTTTTTGTCCGAAGAACTCTACTCTAAGTCTGATCAGCTGATTTATTAAGTGGAGGGGAACTATCACACACACCTCTCTCTTGAAGCAAATTTTGAATGAAAGTTGATCAAAATGGGGGCAAATTCAAGGTGACCTAGCCATACTCACACGAGGAGACTGGCGAACTTTGGACCTAATAAGTTGACAAGTTTTTGTTGTGGAAAGGAAAGTTTGTTATAGGCTTTCTCTGGACCAGCAATGATGAGGAAACATATGAGTACGCTGGCTTGTGTTACATGTAAGGCAGCTCATCAATGAAGGAACTGTGAAAGTTGAGTCTTGCATGAGAGCTGTCCACACGTGTGAGCTGTCCTCTACACATGGGATGTGACACCTAACCAAAGGATGGACTCATGCAAGCAATAGACTAATGTCATGTGTCATATGTCTAGAAAACTAGTTTTTGGCCTTTTTAGCCACTAGAACTTGAATTAAATCATATGTACAACCTATATGATTATGGTACATGACAAGTACACTATTTTCACACGTGGGAACAGGCTCCACACATGTGTGTTTATCTATATACAAGATTTTTGGCCTCTACCAAGCTTATTTTTGCATTTTTCACACTCCTCAAAAATCTAGCTTGGTAGATCAAGCTTGATGGAAAACATGATGATCTTGAACTTGACTCCATGGGCTGAATTGGTCTTTGCTGGTTCAAAAGGTGTGAAGATCAGCCAATGAGCTTGATGTTGATATGAAATCACCATATCCATTATAGTGCTTCTTTGATGTTGACATCTTTGATGAACTTGAGAGCTTTGCACCATCCTAGCATCTTCGAAATTGATTCCTTCCAAATTTCATGTAGATGCTTGACTTTGAGGCTTGCTCCTTCTTCATGTGCATGCTCCTCCATGAGAAAATAAAGATTTCTTCTTGACTTATTAGGTTCACAAAGATCTAACATCATGTTACCATGATCTAGAGAATTAGACTTATCCAAATTGGCAAGACTATACATGCTATAATAACAAAGTGCTTGCATCATATCTTCATGCTTGTTTACCATGCTAATCTCAGATCTAATGAGGCTAAATACTTCATTATGGAGATAAGTGTCTTTAGAAGATGGTTTACTTACTCTCATAAAGAGTTTACAATTTGCCTCAATACAAATTTTCAAACTGTGAGTGAACAAATCACTTTTGCTCTTACATGACTCAAGAGCATACATTTGATAAAATAACCATTTGCTTTCTAATTGATTTAAAATCAATTTCAACCTTTTAAGAACATCATCTATGTTCTCAAGAGAGACTTCATACTCAACTAGTATGGCTTTACTCCAATTTGGAGATGCAATGATCTCACTAAAGCAAATTGATTTATCAAATGACATAAGAGAAGTAAGTATGAGATGTATACCACATGAGATATGCTCCTCTTTCCCTTGAAATGTGAGCCACATGGAATCAACGATATTTCTTCAGTTTCTTTTTGGAATCACAACTTGAGAGGGTCTCTCCTCCTCAATCCTTGGCAGACTTGAACCTTGAGATGATTCTTTAAGATCCTCTTCATGGTGCTCCTTCTTGATGGAAATCCGAGACCTCCATGTCTCATAATGATCACAACAACTATGACCACACAATATGCACTTTCTATGATTATCAAAATTACTTATGCTAGAAACAGAAGTCCAAAAATCACCACAACTTGACATGATTTTTCTAATATTGAAATCAAAAGGCACTTCCATCTCAATAAGGCTAACTACTTGCTTATGGATATAAGTGTCCACTTTGGATGCTTCACTTATTCTCATAAGAAGTTTACAACTTGCCTTTAAGATTGAAAACTTACAATTTTCATCTTTATGAATGAACACATCATTCATGATCTTATTGAAACCAAAAGATCCTACATTATGAGAATATTTCCATTTTCTTAACTTCATAACCAATATAAGCTTACAAGGAAAACATATTTTGCTATCTCTTAAGGCATTACACTCAACTAGTATTGCCTTAATCCACCTTTGAGATACAAAATCTCTTCAAAGCAAAATGGTTCTTCATAAGTTGACATAAGAGCATAAATCAAACTATTTTCATTTTGTGATTGCTCCTTATTCTTGATTGATTTCTCTTGGATAATAACAATAAGTTTGAACTTGTCCAAAGTTCCAAGCAAAATACTTTCCAAGGACATAAAATAAATCCAAGTTACTTTCATGAAAGTGACATCTATCTTTGTATCTTGAACCAAACAATGCACTTCCAAATGAAAAATTTCAAAAGATTTGACATGTGTTGTGATGGACTCTTGAAGACAAATCTTGCAAGTCCTTGTGAGACTCCAAGCCTCATTCACCTTTCCGCAAATGAAACACCTTTCCTTGGACTTGTCCTTCTTGTATTTGCATTTTGGACTTGAAGCTCCATCCTTCTCCTCGACCCCCTTGCTTTGGTTCTTCTTGGATGGATTGGTCTTCTTTTTTTAGCATCTTGAGGAAAAATATCCTTCCTTGCCACAAAGGTTGCACTTAGGATCCTTTCTTTCCTTCAATAGGATGCCACCTATTGATGCCATGTGGATAAAAACTTGTGATATGATTTTACAAATGTAATTTGTGACTTTCAAGAGACTAGATTTGAACATCTTCAATAGTCTAGAATGATCTACAAAAGATCTAGCTCACAAACGTAAGAATCAATCTTCACACTAATGACTAGTCACTTGAAAACTTTGCTTTGATCACTAAGACAAAAGCACACAATCTTTGAATCAAATCACTAAAGAAATCAAATCCAATCTCCTATTTGTTAAAAATTCACAATTCTAGCTTGACTAGTTTTGGTCATATGACTTGTAAATAGTTAGATGGTCATGATGTGGCTTGTCACACGTGCCAAATAGCATAGGATTCCATTCATAAGGATGTTCTCAAGTAGACCTAAGTGTTAGAACCTTTGGAATGAGTCCAAATTATGCTTAGATACAAGGGAGAAAAAATAGGAGCTATTTTTGGTAATTTTTGCATTGTTGAGGGATCTCCAAGATTCCAACCTTAACTTGGTAGGGATGAAAGATCCACCAAAATTAGCATTAGGGATAGGTTTAGAGCTACTCATACCTTCCCAAAATCGTGATGGATCATGTATATATAGGTGATGATATCTCACCAATATCAATCAAGCAATTTCATGATTTTTCTCTCATAATGGTGCAATTGCTCTTTATGTTCATAATTGTTTGAGTACTTGTGATCACTAATGATTATAGAATTGAATGTAGGTCTGGTGTACAGTACTCAGACTGTGGGAGGCCGTACTTTCACACGTGTGAAGCCTTCTTCAAGGATTTGGGCCATTTAGTGAGGTTCAAGCATAGATTTTTGATGGATTTTGATGGTTCAACTTGTGCTAATCTTATGAAATCATAATCTATTGTTTCCCTCATCATTTCAAGTGTTTTAGGATCCTTATTTGCTGTAATTTTTACACTATTGGACTCATCAAATACCAATGACTCTTTCTTTTGAAAGTTGAAATGGATATGAAAAGATTTGACACCTAGATTTTCCTTTTCACTTGACTAGTTTTCTCAACACTTGAGATTCTTGAACAAAAGATGGGTTTTGTTTCAAACACATGAAAATAAAACATAATCACTTCTTTTGGACTCACTCTTGACTCAAATAATCTCACTCTTGAGATTTAGAATGAATTTGATTTGATTTGACAACAACTATACCATCAATTTTTCACAAAAGTTAAAAATTAGACAACTAGAGATTCACAAAGATCTCAACCATGCATGAATACTCAAATATGGACTCCTCCTCATTCTAGACATCAAATGGGATCACAAATTGACCCTCACACTCTCACAAAGAAAGTTGAATAGAACTAATTTGAGTTTCATACATTCTATGTCAATTTTTGCTCAACAAATTGAATTCAATCACTCCTATTGGATTCCACCAATTACTCTACTTCTTAAGACTTGGAATTTAAAATCAAAAGTTGTGATTTTTCTCAATAAGATATTGTGCTTCAAAGAGCTAATGTCACTTAGAAAGATTTGATCACATAGGAGAAGACAAATTTTTCACCAATAACAACACAGAATGAGCTTCTAGATCTTGCCCTCTACAAAGGAAGGAACTCTTAGAAAATTGGATCTCTCTCTACACATTTGCCATAGACACCTTAATGACTCTTTTCAAACCTTACAAACACTCAAACAAATCGAGTAGGATTGAATAATGTGACTTGGATCTCAATCTCTTTTCTAGAACTTTCAGTATGCACTAGAAACTCTCAAAGGTTTCACTTGGAGGACAGATCCAAAGAAAATTGATACTTCTAAATTTGACCCTATCACTCTTGAACAAATCTAGAGTGATGGTACAATGGATTTCAACCTCTCACCTTGCATATCACTCCTTAATCTATGATTTTTAGCAAAATCTCTCTTAACTTCAACATACACTCAAAAAATCAGAGAAGATCAATTAATGCACCTATTTCAAGCTTCGCTTTTAATTTTTTGGCTTATCTAATCCAAGAACTAATCAAGGGATTAGATTCACTATAGAAAATGCTTGATTTTGCACCAAAAATCACTCAAATTGGGTATGTGACTTAAAGTTTACAAATTTTTAAAATTTCTCAGTCAAAATTGGAGCTGTACGGCCTCACACGTGTGAAAAGACTTCCTACAGCCCACAACAACTTCTGGTGCAAAAATTTTCAGAATATCTATCAAATCCAATTCACCACACAAAATTTGACTAGTTTCCAAAAAACTGCTAATTTTGGCTTTGATTTGGATTAACGTTATCAATTTCAACAAAACCTCTTGTACTAGGCTCTGATACCATGTGCAAAAAAGTACAAAAAGGACCAAGAGTGGATCCTAATCTGATCCTCAAGAGGGATTGGTAGTCAGATTACTTGATCTATCAATCTACTTCGGATTAAGATCAATCTAGATTAATTCTAGACACAAAATCCTAACAAGAACAATCATTAATTGAAGGTAAGTGTACTTTATGGTTTCACACGTGTGAAACACTGTCTGAGTACGGACTCCAACCTGAAAATCAAGTA
Organism: Diphasiastrum complanatum; assembly: GCA_029204225.1. Lineage (NCBI taxonomy): Eukaryota > Viridiplantae > Streptophyta > Lycopodiopsida > Lycopodiales > Lycopodiaceae > Diphasiastrum > Diphasiastrum complanatum. The sequence goes on along the minus strand of CM055114.1, from coordinate 15,076,299 downwards.
CACATTGATAGAACCTCAAAACAATCAAAACAAATGTAGACAAATGGAGAGAATCACTCAAAATTGCTTTCAAAACCAAGATTGGTGTCTCACAATGATTATGGCCAAATGTGGCTCTATATATACAATAAGTGGGAGCTCGTGGTACTGATCATCCTTCTGATCCCACATGTGTGAAGGCGCTTTGTCATATGATGATTCATCATGCAAAACTGACACTTGGACAAAACTTTCTATTTTGAGCACTTTTGGTCCATTTTCCTTCTATATGGAGATTTACTTGGAAATCTTCTAGAATTCAAAATTCGCCTACTTCAGCTTATTCCACACGTGTGAGCTGTCCTCTACACATGGGATGTGACACCTAACCAAAGGATGTGGCTCATGCAAGCAATAGACTAATGTCATGTGTCATATGTCTAGAAAACTAGTTTTTGGCCTTTTTAGCTACTAGAACTTGAATTAAATCATATGTACAACCTATATGATTATGGTACATGACAAGTACACTATTTTCACACATGGGAACAGGCTCCACACGTGTGTTTATCTATATACAAGATTTTTGGCCTCTACCAAGCTTAATTTTGCAATTTTCACATGACTTGTGACTACTTGATTGGCTCACCATAGGTCGGAGGCTCAGTCCTTGACGTTCTAACTTGCTCTGGGACCTTAAGGGAGCGTCACCCCTTAGAGTCTTACAGGGCACACTAGGTGCACCTGAGTCAGCTTTACAACAGCTTTTCCCGGCACCAACGGCGCCGCCGCCACTCCCGGCGCCACTGTGACCAGAATCCAGCCGGCGCCAAGTTCCTATGGCTGAAAATCTTTGATCGGTTCTAGCGAAGTCCAGAGAGCTCAGATCGATGTGCAATCACCTCACACGATCTAGGCATGATTAAAGGAAGCCTAAAGATCAATCAAATCTAGAGAGAGAAAATGACTTTCTAGATAGAGAAAATCCTAGAGAGAGAAAAACGTGCTTTACCAGCCTGGGTAGAGTGCTTGGTATGGGGAGGGGGGGGGGTGCCGCATCCCACCAATACTATAGGGGAGTGTGGGTTGCGACTCAGGGCGAGCTCCAACCAAGTCTCAGCCTCCCTTGTTGGAATGTTGTCATGGCTCTTGCCTTGGCATGCTAGCGCCCCGGAGACTAGGGTCGGTCACACACTTGAAATGTAACCTTCTCAAATTTATCAATAAAGTGAGATTTTTCTCAAATTGACTCTGATTACCTTCTGGGTTTCAGTGTTTGGTAAAAGCGCCAGTTGTAAGGCCCCTTCAAAATTTTTAAGTTGGCACATAGCTGAGGGTCGTATCCCGGGACGCCAACGGTATGTCGTCGGGACCATTCGGTCCGTGGCGCCAGCGGTATGCTGTCGGGACCATTCGGTTCAGGAATTGGTTGTCTTCATATTTGTTGCGGTTTGTGGTTCTGAGTGTTCTTGCATGAATGTGAATGGGTTTAGCTCTTGGGGAACGGGCTCTAACCTGTCGGCTGAGTTGGATGGCTTGCTTGGGTGGAAGTTACCTGTTTATGGCTGTCCAGTCTGGCGTGGCGCCAGGTTGGCTTCCAGCGCTCGTGACGAAGCTTTCAGCTGGTTAAGTCTGATGTAAGTCAAACCGCCTGCTTGGATTGGACGTTACTCATTTGTAACAAAGCTTCGAGTTGGTTAAGTTTGATGTATGTCGGGCGGCTTGCTTGGAGGGAAGTCACCCACATCGGGACCCCCGATCTGGCATGGCGCCAGGTTGGATCTCTATGTTGGTTTTCGGAACTTCAAGTTGGTTAAGTCTGATCATTGTTGGCGAGTTGGCTGCTTGTATGTCAAGTGGGTTTGGATGGCAAGAGTTGAAGGCTAGGAAGCTAAGTCGTGGTTCTCGGCTCCCTTTGGGATGCCTGCGCTACAACATACTTTTACCAAGCTTTTTGGATCAGTGCTTCAGAGATAGATGGCTTCATATGCTGAAGATCATCACCTTTTTGCAGGCGGACATGTGAGATTTAAACGCGATCACTCTACATCACATCATATTTTTACACTCCCCTGTATTATAGAGGAGGCGAAGCATGCACGCCGGAAGGCTTTTGTTGCTTTGTGGATTTCCGCTGCAGCGCTTACACTCACTTCGCCTACCAAAGGACATGATTGCTGCAGTTCTTGCTTGATACAAGAGAATGCTCGTCCGTTTCCGGGATGGTTCAGGCTTTCCAGACACAGTACACAGCACAGTTGGAATAAAGCAGGGGTGCCCGCTTTTTCCCACACTTTTCCACACTTTTTGCCCTATACATTGGTGAGCTTGAGAGAGTCATGCAAGAGGAGGGTGGTGATGCATTCCCTCTTACCCACTTGTTGATACCCATTCTTTTATATGCTTATGATGTCGTGTTGCTCTCTCCCTCAGCTGAGGGCCTACAAAGGCACCTGCAGGCTTTGTACACTTTTTGTATGCGCTGGGGGGGATTGCAGGTGAACCTGCCAAGACCAAGGTCATGAATTTCCACACGAACTGGCCAGGCATGCGTAAGCACATATTTCTTTATGGGGGATCTCCTATTGAGGTGGTCTCTTTTTATACATACCTTGGGTGCTGTTCACATCTCCGCAAGTACACTTTAGACATGTCGCTTTAGTGCGTGTGTGCCTTGGGCACGCCGCATTGGTCCAGATGGAAAAGGGGTGTTCAGGATCCACGGACCTGCTGCCTACTCTTTGTAAATTTTCTTTGAGCATTTGGAACACTTGACTCAAGTGAACCAAAAGGTCCTCTTATGTCCTAGTACCTATTAAAGATCACACTATCATTAAGAAAGACTAACACCAATTTTCCTAGATAGGGGCTCAAGACAATATGCATCGACTGCACAGATTTGGCTAGCTCATTCGTTAGGCCGAACGACACAACAAGAAACTCGTAATGCTCGTTCCTAGTCTTAAAAGCAGATTTCAGAATTTCTAAGACCCAAAAGCGAGGGAAACGGAGTGCAACCGAATGCGTCGAGAGACGGCACCGATCCAATCGTTGCTTGCACTTGTAGTAACCCTACAAAAGAGAGAAGCCGAAATAGGTGGAACATACCATCTCCATCAAAGAGAGAAAAGTAGGAAACACAAAATTAGCCTTTACAAATGATATACACTCTATTAGATAATTAGCTTATCATACAATCAAAATGTGAAGTTCATAAAAGAACCGTAATAAACTTGAATGTACAAAATTAACTATAACTAGTTTTTATGGACTCCTCATAAGTATGCTCATGCTCACTTGACTCTTCCTCAACATAGTTGCTGACGGGTTTGTGAGATGTACTTCCCTTACCAAAACGATCTCTAGCAATCTTCGCAGCCTGCTTGACAAGACATTTGTTCGCATAATGACCCTCACGGCCACAATAAAAGCATATCATCAGGAACATGCCTTGCTGTATGAAAATTACCACCAGACCTCTTATGATTGGCACCACTACGCATCAATTCTTCTTGTTCTAACAATGCTGAGAACTCTTCAAAAGACGGAGGATATGTAGGAATAATTGCACTCAATATAAGACACTAAGAAGATCCTCATCTGACATGGGCCTATCAACTGCAGCTTGTTCTTCTCGTAATTGCTCGAGTTTAGTAAGAAAAGCGGACACTGAAGAAAAACCTTGAAAACGAATGTTGAGCAATTCTTGCTTCAGCATTGTGACTCTAGCAGTATTGACCGACTCATACATAGTTTTGAGAACATTCCACACTTCTGTAGCACTCGTACATGAAATGATATGAGGTATGATACTGTCACTCACTAACATAGATAGCATACCTAGAGCACGAACTTTCAAAAATAGAATTCGATTGCTCCGTCGCGTCAAATTAGTACGTGTGCATATCATATTTGCCTTAAACGGAGGAAGTATGCAACTTTTATCGCGAAAAACGGTGGAAGACTTTGAAATTTAGTTCAAAAACTAAAAAGATTTCTGGGAATATTCCTATCCCGACAGTCCATTAGCCATGGCGCCACTTCGGAAGGTCATAACTTCCTGGACAGATCTTGGGAAAAATACGTGCAGCCACTCCACGCGTAGAGCGTCGAGTCGAGAATCCATGCCGAAATTTTGGGTCAAAACAGGTTTCGGAGCTATGCGCAATTTGCTCGCTGTTTCCGGGCCTCGTAATGCCTTGTGCTCAGGTGTCCTTTGTATTTTGGGACCACCTCGAGGAGCATAATTAATGTCCATCCAATTTTCTCTCTCCAAGGAATCTATCATTCTCTCTTCGATGGAATTCACTTTCTTTCTTCTCTCTCCGGTGGAATGCACGTTCTCTCTCCTCTCTCCGGTGGAATGCACGTTCTCTCTCCTCTCTCCGGTGGAATGCACGTTCTCTCTCCTCTCTCCAGTGGAATGTGCATGTGCTATGTGGCAGCCCGTCATTGGCTGTCCACATCCACATTCCACCACAAACGTAAAAAAATTTGCGAAAAACAAATGGCAAAAAAATCGACGAAAAAAAAACAGGTCCACGCGTACGGCAGTACGGCCAAAAAAGAAAAAGAAAAGAAAAAAAAAAGAAAAAAAAAAACTTTGCACAATGGCATTACGTAGGGGAAGGCCTGAAGCCCTCGGGCCTTCCTTGTTGGTCGGGGCCTGCCCTCGGGCTCTGTTGTAAAGCTACCTTTACAAGCTTTACTTCCGGCGCCATCGGCGCCAGCTATGTCCCCGGCGCCAGCAGCGCCCCTGCTGCTCCCGGCGCCACTGTGACCAGAATCCAGCCGGCGCCAAGTTCCTATGGCTGAAAATCTTTGATCGGTTCTAGCGGAGTCCAGAGAGCTCAGATCGATGTGCAATCACCTCACACGATCTAGGCATGATTAAAGGAAGCCTGGGGAGAGAAAATGACTTTCTAGAAAGAGAAAACCTAGAGAGAGAAAAACGTGCTTTACCAGCTTGGGTAGAGTGCTTGGTATGAGGGGGGGGGTGCCGAATCACACCAATACTATAGGGGAGTGCGGGTTGCGACTCAGGGCGAGCTCCAACCAAGTCTCGGCCTCCCTTGCTGGAATGTTGTCATGGCTCTCGCCTTGGCATGCTAGCGCCCCGGAGACTAGGGTCGGTCACACACTTGAAATGTAACCTTCTCAGATTTATCAATAAAGTGAGATTTTCCTCAAACTGACTCTGATTACCTTCTGGGTTTCAGTGTTCGGTAAAAGCGCCAGTTGTAAGGCCGCTTCATAATTTTTAAGTTGGCACATAGCTGAGGGTCGTATCCCGGGACGCCAGCGGTATGCCATCGGGACCATTGGGTCCGTGGCGCCAGCGGTATGCTGTCGGGACCATTTGGTCCAGGAACTGGTTGTTTCCATATCTGTCGCGGCTTGTGGTTCTGAGTGTTCCTTGCATGAACGTGAATGGATTAAGCTCTTGGGGAACGGGCTCTAAACCTGTCGGCTGAGTTGGATGGCTTGCTTGGGTGGAAGTTACCTGTTTATGGCTGTCCAGTCTGGCGTGGCGCCAGGTTGGCTTCCAGCGCTCATGACGAAGCTTTCAGTTGGTTAAGTTTGATAAAAGTCAGACCGCTTGCTTGGAATGGATGTTACTCGTTTGTAACGAAGCTTCGAGTTGGTTAAGTTTGATGTATGTCGGGCGGCTTGCTTGGAGGGAAGTCACCCTCATCGGGACCCCCGATCTGGCATGGCGCCAGGTTGGATCTCAATGTTGGTTTTCGGAACTTCAAGTTGGTTAAGTCTGATTGTTGTTGGCGAGTTGGCTGCTTGTATGTCAAGTGGGTTCGGATGGCAAGAGTTGAAGGCTGGGAAGCTAAGTCGTGGTTCCCGACTCCCTTTGGGATGCCTACGCTACAGGCTCCCGCCCTCGGGCAAGGGCCCTCCCAGCAAGGAAGGCCCTCAGGCAGGGCCTTCCCCCCCCACAAAAAAGGGACTGGGTGGGAAATATTCAAATAACTACTTGGAGTGTGAATGGAACCCTAGAGTTGGGTCCCTTTCCATTTGAAAATTTTTAATGAAGAATTGCCTTTTGCAAAAATGAAAAAAGTTTAAGCTTTGCAAAACTTCACAAATGAAATAGACGGTTAAGACGATTATGCTGAAAAGAGATTTGACGGCCACGATTGCACAACCGGATCCGATGGCCCATGATGAAACACTTTTAGCATTGCTGGTGGCTTGTAAACTTTCGTAGAACTTTATGAGCTTTTCATAACGTAAAAGCTTCAGAAAAGGGGCTGTCAAATATGGATATTTTGCAAAAAGTTCTGACTCAACATTAATCTGTGGAAGTTCTAAAGCAATATTCCTCAAATTTTTCGAAGTTTGACTTCTACTTTCTCAATAATATGAGATTTCGTTGAAAAGAAATCCATCTTCACCTCTTCTCCTTCTAGAATAAGAAAGATGCCAACCTCTCTTAATGAGTACTACTGTACTTGGTTCATTGAACTTCAGATAACCAGCCTAGTTATGCACATGTGCTAGTGTATGCGTAGGTTGGTCTGAGAGAGAGACTGTCAATGTTCCTTATAACTCAATTCAAAATCTTAGAGAAGCTTATGTCCACAAGGAACAACCAGTCAACTAGTGAAGCTAACCCTGGATTGCAATCTTCAGCTAAAGCTACAATGCCTTTTCCGTTACCACCAACAAGCTCATAGCAGTTGCATGGGTCCTTAAATCAACCAATCTTACATCTTTATTGAATCTCTTAGACACATAGTTTTGCAGAAAAATTACAGCTCATTTGTGACACATCAGCAACAACAATATTTAAAACTAAGAACTTCTACAATTATTTGAGAACTCTTATGCTACATTTATCTCCTAGACAAGTAATGTCTGCCAACAAACATCCAATTTGTGGGTGAAATTCACATACCTGCCATCAAACATGTATATACGCTAGGGCACTGCAGCAATGAAACATGCCATCTTTGACCGAGAAGAAGAAAATAGGTGAACCAGAGCAGGTACACCCCCCTTCTCCACTCCGCGAAGTGCATTTCTTGGATTGAATGCAAGGTTCCACAGAGCCCCAGCTGTAGTTTCATGGATATCGTAGGTGGCAATGTGATATAGTCATATATTTCAGAAATATCCTCAATGCTGATTTTACAGACAACCACAGTCAAATTATGGCTAAAAAGCTTGCACAAATATCACATATGACTACCCAAAATACAAGAAAAGTAAAGCATCAGAATGCCACAAACCTCAGCTTCTGATTGTGCAAGTGCAATCAAAGGTGCTACTCCCCCTACCAATCCAATTGCAATGCTGAAACCCTCCATTCATGATTCTAAGTCAGGATATTCTTGCGTCCTGTATAACATCACATGTTAACTGTTCAAGTGCAGATGATAACGCATAATATAGTAAAAATGTGTTCCCAGGGTATGATGCCACTACACGCATGAAAGGCTATGCTCGAGGGAAAAGCAAAAGAAGAAATGGCTAGGAGTGCAATCGATGAACTTCACAGGCCACTGCAACCGAATCTCATGAATTACACCGACAATACTCTTCCTGCACCATCATGTGATTTCAATCTGCATCAATATTCAGCCTTGTAGACAATAGTCTAGCAAGTTTCCTATTTTACATTTGCTGCAAGTTGTAAATTTTGTAGCTTGAAGAAATTCCGGTGAAAAGGCCACTTATGGTAGGAAAATATTGATTTTTATGTCTATGAAATTGTCAAGTTTAATCTTTTAAATGTCTTTGGAAGTTCACAAAAAGTATACATAGTTCAATTGTTCATAACAGAGAAGCAAGGATTCTTCAAAAAGCAAATTGCATTAAAAACAGAGAGGGTGATACATACTTTGACAAACTTCAGGGAAGCTATGATACCCTTCTAGGTTTTCTCAAATGATGTCAACCCACACAGTCTGTCCATCAATTTTCAATGCTTGATAAAGCAAATATCTTGTTGAAGATGGTAAGAAAATCCAAATAGAGCACCTGTTCTTTAACCATACAAGGGATGCAATTCAAAAATTCAACGTGAGAACAAATAGTCCTTTATATTCTTCTATAATGGTCTAAATACTAAAGCCAATTGCTGTTGTATCAGGAAAAGATCTAATGTATAAGCGAATGGAGCTCCTGCATGCAACCTGCTGCCCGAGTTGCAAAAACCCTAGCAGAAGTCAAGTTGATGGTGTAAAATGCTATCCCTGGAGCATTACATGCCGGTCCACCAACACCAACTCCACGTAAGATGGGATTTGTCGCCCATGTGGCGTTGTGCTGCAGTGGACTAGTCCCAAAGGATATTATATCTATAGGATTACCACCTGCCATCCTGTCACAAACTGCGGCCACCATGGCCTGGATTACCACCTGCTATCCTGTCATAAACTGCGGCCACCATGGCATGGGATTGATCTGAACGTCTATGATCATATCGTTGAATTCCGATATAATACTCGCAAGTCGATCACTCAGGGCCCAAATAAAAACTTGCTCGAGCGTGCAAATCCAAGGGGGTTTGACTGGTTGCAATCTCCAAAATAATAGCAACATATTGTCCCACCATGGCCATAATCAACTACCCCTTGCCTATTGCTTGCCCCTGGAACAGTAATAACAATGTCTGGGATCAAAGTGTCTCCAGAGATTCTGCCAAGCACATTAACAGCAGTGTGTGTGCCCAAAAGTTCACCTCTTTGATCCAAAAACTGTCTTAAGACTTCTGATTGAGCGGTGGAATGAGGTACATATGGCAGTTCCCTGATGACAATGTACCCTCGATAAAATCTGCAACCGGTTTGCAAGCCATCTTGTGAATGTAGCCTCATCTGAGGCCTCGCCAACCTTCCTCTCTGCATTTGAGATGGTAACCACAGGGGGATTCTCCCACCCGCTCAACTTGGCTGCCTCCTCCATCTTTCGCCTGAGAACTGCGAAGGCATATTCATTGACTTGCACATGTGGCTTCTTCCGGGAATGAGAAGTTGTTACTTGACTATGAAAAACCCCTCCTGCAAGAATTGCCATGAATGGTAATTTCAGAGCTTTGCATATAAAGAGAAAGGTATGCACAATGTTTAGAAATTTGTCAAATAGGGGAACCAAAATTTTAGAAAAACTGAGATACTAAAACGTGACAATCTAGAATGCTTGAAACAAATTGGAAACTCTTCAAAAGCTAAATAAGTACAAGATAACTAATCGAGCACAAGAGTAAATCAAAATGTCCAAGTTACAAAACAAACCTGACATTGTGTTAAGTGTAGCTTTATCCACCTGTCAAGTATTATTGTATGCTATCCTTCAATGTTGCTCTCCATCCATCCCTCACAACTCAAGAGCTGAAACATGAGGAGGCCTCTTAAAATTACTAGTCTGATCTGTGTTCTTTATTGAACTGAACTGCACTAGAGTGAGCGCGCACTAGAAGAAGAACCTCAGAAGTTTGTAAAGCACCTCAACAAAATCTCCATTGTACTTTCAAGTAACTTCAATTCCAAGAATATGACAACTATAGCAATTTGACAAATAAGAGGAACCTTTTTCTGTTACAGGTTGTAAGGTTCCTCTTAAAAAATGTTTTACCACATGTAGAAAAATGACATTTTTTTCCAATAGTAAAACATTATTACCTTATATAAAAAAATTTCACTTACTGTTAGCAAAAATTTCACTTACTGTTAACAAAAATTTCACTTACCGAGCTACAACAGAATAGAGGGAAACTTCAACAGCTGCAACATCTGCAAGCTCTCCTTCAAGGTTATGTGTTCTTGATTCCAACTGCTTTACTCTGTCATCTGCAGCTGCAGCTGCAGCCTTGGACTCTGCAACGATGCATTTGAGCTTAACTGCATCAAGAGCTTTATGCTCCAGTTTTTAGTTTGCAAACTTCGTGCTTGCTGCTTGAACTATACTCAGCTCCTCTGTTCCAACAGGATGTTCTTCCTGCCCATCACAATCCCATTCTCAAATCGCATCAACCTCAAAATTCTGGCCTGGCCAGGTTTTGTGAAGCTTGAGAACGTCAGATGAGGCAGGTTTTGTCAAGCTTGAGAACGTCAAATGAGCAAGAAGAAAACGAGAACAGTCTTCCCATCATACTGCCCGCAAAGCCCAAAACCCAGCTTATGCTAGCCACGTGGGTGAAAAACTATAGCCCATAAGCTTTCCGTAAATAATCTCTTATAAGATATATATAACATATATAGAGACACAAACACAACTTTCATAAGTGCGCGATTGAGAGAGACGTGCTCATGAAAACTGGTTCTCGGGACCTGGCCATAGGCTAGCGTGCCCGTGACCCCGACCTAAAATTTGGGGCCCGGGGCTGGGTTGGGCACCCCGGGCCCTCAAAGCTTTACAAGCCCTCAAAAAATCGAGACTCGTGATATAAATTGGTCCCAAAATTGAAAATATTGAGGAAATTGTGGCGCCTTGTCAAAAATTGGGTCCCGGCGTGAACGAACCAGGGACCCTGCTTCTCGTGCCCCCAAAAAGCCCGGTTCCGGGGTAACAAAAAGTGGGTCCCGCAAAAGAAAAAATCAGATCAATAGCTGCCTCGGGCACCTCGAACAGGTGTCACCTTGGCACTGGCCCGCCCATTACCATTGTCTACGTGCTAGTAAGCGCCAACGCTTTACGCCGGGGAAGGCCCACGCCCTCGGGCCTTCCCAGAACACCTATATAGAACGCCCTTTTGTACAATGGAAGCGTAGGCAACTCCTTCTCATCATCATCATAGACCCACGCCCACGTTACGTGAGTCTTGATTATCTTGGTTGTTGTTGTTGTTGTTGTTGTTGTTTGTCCAGGGTCCTTGTTGCATTGCAGGATTTGAAATTTTGAGCCTTGGACTCTGGAAGAGAAGTCTCACGACTTACGAGCCATTGTAACCAAGTAATAAGTATGTAACTACAATTGTGAGACCTACACATATAGGACTTTCTTCCGACAACCCGGTGGGCCACGCAAGATGTACCCTTTCTTTGTTCAAAGTCAAGGACGAAGCTATGTATGATAAGCAGAACCGTAATAAGTTTTTGAGCATGTCGGATTTTGGGAAAAGTTGCTGATTCCATTCTTGGACTTTGTAGGCTTTCCCAAACACTAGCCTAAATGGCACCGTTTCGGATTGCGCCCAAAGCAATTTATCAATTAACACGTAAGCTTTTTGTAGGCTGGCCTGCGATGTGTCGCTTGATCAACTGTACGGAGAGCAGCCTGGAACTGTGCAAGAGGAATACATGGAAAGGTCACTTAATTCAGCCTAGTGTCTTGCAATGCAAATGAGGGTGTTGCACTTATTTTCATAGTTAGTCCTCAAAAGAGCTATCCTCCTCACAATAACATTACTAACATGCTACATACATCCTTGCCTCATTCTCAGGGTCATCCCATCTAAACTTTAAAGTCAAAGGATGCACTCCCAAGCTTTTTTGAGAAATGGATTGAGCATATATAGAAGTGAAGGTCTCTATGGTGCTCATTAGGTGTTCCACATAGTGGCAGACCTTGAGTTCTCTCATCGGGAAACACCATAACGGCCATGGAACTGCCTCAAACACTTTGCGGATAGCTTTATCTGGCCAACAAGCAAGAGGTTGTAACCCTTATATCAGCATTGGACATCCGAGGATTTGGTGGCCCAAAGGGCTCTCGAGGCCAAAATGCAATAGTTCATCAAATCTTCCTTAATGTTACCATGTTGAAAGATGAAAATATGGTTGAAATTTGTGGTAAGAAATATGATGACTTTTGACGACTTCTCATAGTTCGTGCAATTGAGAATCAAAATTCAATTCGACAAACAACTTTCTATCGATGTTAGAGGCATAACTACCTTGTTATGTTCTCGTGATGTAATTAACACGTATTTTAGAGCTTCATCTCTAAATATTTACAAATATCTCAACATTTTTTAATGCTTTTGGAGTTCTTTTCCAATCAACACTTTGAATTCTTTTCTAGATTACATGACTTCGAAACTTTTGCTTCCTTTTCAAAATTGACTTGTGGAAGAAACTTTACTTGCCCTACCGTTTTAAATGCCCAACATGGCGCTCTCTACTTTCTGCCTCTATGTTTGGTCTAATAGACCTAATGCAACAACCAAATCCTTAATAACTCGTTGGTTGATTCTAGGAAAGATTTGGAAGGCCCTTAAATTATGTGATGATTTTAATGTCTTTAGCTTATGCCTTGCACGACTTGTGGTAGTTAGTTTTGACTTTTGTAGGGGTTGTTGATGCCTCTTCTTTGTTCTTTGTTTACCACCTAGATTGTGCTCAAGCAACATTAACCAATGATGAAAAAATATGCAAAAAAAACATAATCTCAAAGGGTGACTATTTTAATGTTTGAGAGAGAGAGAGAGAGAGAGAGAGAGAGAGAGAGAGAGAGAGAGAGAGAGAGATATTTCAGCCAAGTAAATTTTCACTATATTGCACTACAATTCATGAACTTGTGAAGTTGTAAAAAATATCTTAAAATCTCATAGACCAAAAAGATAACATCATTGGAAATTAATTTTTTCAACGAAACTTTAATATTATGAACTAAGAAAATTAGCTTGTAAGAATATTTTGGAAATATCAAAAGGTAAAACAAGTGTAAATTTTTTTTGAATAGGGATGAGAAAGAGAAATAAAATTTTGAAGCCAAATTCGAAACCACAATATCAAATTTCAAAGTTCAAAATTCAAAATTCTAGAGGGATAGACATAATCTCTTGTTTTATAATAATTTGAAACAAGATTGCCTCTCCCCATGACCGACAAATGGTTGCCCAACAAATAAATTTATCAATAGCTCACCATGTCAATCCCAAACTATTTTGATTTCCACTTCTCATTTTAATCTTTTTCGAAAGATATTCGATAATTTTAGCACATTTAATATTTGAAGATATTAAAGAGTAATTCTTGATGAGATGTGGATATAAGTAACAGAATAGGAAAAAAAAAATCAAGATTTGAATTGATTTGTAGGACAAAAGTTCTTACTTATAGTTGTTGAAAATACCTCTTCATAATACTTGTAATGCTTATTCATTCTTAAGTGATTATTATGCACATGAATTTGAGGTCTATCGAAAAGTCTAGAATGTTCAAGATGCCATATGCCTTCATTTCAGGTCTGCAGAAGCATCTAGATACTTTACATACCTTCTGTACCACATGGGGGTTGACTGTGAACCTTTTGAAGGCGAAGGTGATGGTATTCAATACCAACAGACAGATCCTTAGACGCGAGTTCCTTTCTTCTATGATGGGCAGTCAATGGAGATTGTGACCCCTTACACGTATCTTGGTGTGTTTTTCTCAGGCCCCCTCATATGCTTCAGACAAATAGCTTTGGCTAGGGTACGGCACGGACATGCAACTTTGGTTTAGATGGAGAGGGCATGTTCTACACATCATACTTTGATCCTCAGACCATATGCTGACTTTTCTCCACTTTAGTGACTCCAGCCATTGTGTATGGGTCAGATGCTTGGTTACCCTGCTTATGCATGCAAGATTGGGCTGCTATCCTACGTATTCAGACCCTTGTGCTTGGGAGGATTGTTAGAAATCAGTGGGAATGAGCGGAAGCTGGTGAGCGATCTTGGTGTAGGATCGGAAGTGCCACAATTAACAACAGAACGTTCAAAATGAAAGATCAGACAACTGCGCAAGAACGATACAATAGTGGGACTAAGAATTTGCACTTTGATTAATATCAAACAGTGAGTACAATTGCTTGAAGTGATAACTTCAGCTTACAGTATCAAAAAATGTACAATGACTCAAAAAATACTAACTCGAAAATATATACTGACTCAAAAAATAACGACTTTTTCGAGTCGATCCAGTATCGAAAAATTCAAGAAAATTCAATCTTGAATTTTTTTTTTTCTTCTGCTCAAGAATGCGAGCCTTCTGTTTCTAGTTTTCCAGGATGCTCATTATTGAATGGATTTGAGGCTGAGCATTGAATTTCAACACTCTCCCTTAATGTGGATCCTGAAAACTTTTGGTTTTCAGATTCAACATGTCATTGAATCTGAGATGGTGCTCCTTTGACAGAGCCCTTATGAAGTAATCTGCTTTTTTGAGATTTGTCTTGTTGGGTCGATTTCTGGATTTCGAGACTGTAGTGGGCTGAAACCATATCAGTCTTTTGTACTCCAATGCTAACATGCATTTCAGATCCTTCATCAGTTTCAGATTATTATTGAATAATAGAGTATCATCTATACATAAAGAGTGTTGATGAAGAAATCCGATACAGACTTGAAGTAAATATTCGAGTGTACCGAGTTTGGATAGAAATCATTCTTATTTAGATATGCGAATTTGGTGTCCTCTTCTGCTTTGCACTGGTCAACATCAGTGGTTGACTTTGCCTCTGAAATAGTGTTGAGTTTTTGCACAAAGTAGCAGGCTGGATCATTCATAAATCTAGATGGAGGCTGTCTAGATCGATTCGATCTTCTGAGTTGAAATTCGATCCTTTGATGTGATTCAATCCATTGAGATCTCGAGTCAGTATCGATTTTTGATTGTTCGACCCTTGAATCGGGATTATGTTGTTTGATACTTGGGTCGGAATTTGCTGCCGCTTTCTCTTTGTGGTCGAAAAATTGGTCTTCTATAAAGGTGACATCTCTACTCGTGAATGCTTTCTGAGTGTCTAGGTTGTAGA